>QLOH01000444.1:0-600000 GCA_026901365.1 Sesbania bispinosa | reverse complement strand
GAAATGTTCCAAAACAAATTATTTTTCTCCATCACTTCTTAACCTTTTCAATATTTTAATGTATTTTTTCATAGAAATTCCTTCTTTATTCCCCTTTATGGTTTTCAAGATATGTGTTTATGCTATATTAGGAAGCAAAGACTATGCTATCTTTGGTTTGTTCGATCCCCTTTTTGCTTATGTTATTAGCTTGGGATTGACAATTTACTATAGGCGTGATGAAGCTCACCTCTTCTTTCTTTTCTCCAGCATTGTTTTTAGATTCTATGTACTTGAACAGTTATAATTATCTCTTCATCACTTGAGTTCTTTAAGTGGTTTGCTCTCATATATTTCTTAATTTCATCACTTGAGTTTTATGAAATGTAATGTTTGATATATTAGTTTAGAGGTTAATTCTTACCTAGGATAATATGGGGTTGGAACAAGCAAAGCATCTCCCAGATTAACAAGGATATTAATTTCAACCAAAGTATTTGATCAGTTTTTTTAAAACTAAGTGCAAAATTTTTAAAGACATAAAAAAATTCATATTACGTGTTCATTGTATTAGTTTTATCATTATCTTATTTATTTCAATATATTAATTTCAACCAATGCATTTGACCAGATTTTTTTTAACTAACTTTGAAACTTTTAAAGACATAAAAAAATACATATAATCCGTTAATTGAATTAGTTTTATCATTATCTTTTTTATTTCAATATATAAATAAACAATATTTTTAGAGTTTTTGTATTGTATCCAATTTTAAACAAATATTTCTCAATTAAATTTGTGTTAATGATTAAAATAATTTAATTTGAGGATATTAACGTTCATAATACTTTCAACAATTAATTTATTCATTTTCATGTATAATTAAATCTTCTATCCAAAAACATTTATCATGATGGATATTAATTATTATTCAAAATTTTATGATAATATTTATTTTTAAAATATCTATATATATTTTTATACTAAATATCGTATTACTATTTCGTCCCGATGCAACGGACGGGTACTAAACTAGTATATATATAGAGGAGAGTTATAATTACACCGGTGTAAGTTACACACACACATATATATAGGAGAGATCAACTTACACCAGTGTAAATTACACCAAATCTTACACCGCTAATAACTCTAGATCGAATGTGATTTTTATTAATCTAACCGTTGTATTATATTTATTCACCATCTTGATTATCTGTGTAATTTGAACACCAATAAACTGATAATCAAATGGTCCCTTTTTTCATATATTTCAAATGTATATATGACGTTAATCTTGAGACATCTCAATGACTTATCAAATAATTTCGGATTAAAGTAAAATTTTATATGTATAGTAACTTTCAATCCAACGGTAGATTACTTAATACAATGATCTGATAAAAAGTTATTCAACGGTGTAAGACTTGGTGTAACTTACACTAGTGTAAATTGATCCCTCCTCATATATATATATTAAAACACTACAACAATTTTGGGATATTAGAGCACTGTCTTTAGGGCGCTCTCGTGTTAGGTTGTGTTAACAATGATCGTTTTAAATTGAGGGCGCTCCAAAATTTGGACGGGAGCGCCCTTTAAAGGTGAAATAGTGGGCGCTCACAAGGAGCGCCCTCGTATAGCAGCAATTTTTTATTTCCCTGAAATAGAGGGCGCTCCTGGGAGCGCCCTCCTTTCATTTTTCTTTTTAAAATTTTTTTTATATCCCTAAAATAGAGGGCGCTCACAGGAGCGTCCTCGTTATTTTTCTTCAAATTTTTTTATTTCTGTGAAATAGAGGGCGCTCTTATGAGCGCCCTCTTTTCTTTTTTCTTTTATTTAATTAATTTTTATTTGTCTAGATTAGAGGGCGCTCCAAGGAGCGCCCTATTTGCCTGTTTTACAGGGCGCTCCCTGGAGCGCCCTTGTTACATGATTAAATTTTTTTTTATTATGAGGAATAGAAGGCGCTCCACCGGAGCGCCCTCTTTCCCGGAGATCTAATAAAACCAGTTGCCAGTACAACATTCCGTTCGTCTCTCTCTCTCTCTAAGCTCTTCCCTCTCTCTCTCTAACTCCTCCGGCTGTCTCCGTCGCGCTCCTCCGCCTTCCCACGGCCGCTCCTCCGCCCTCTCCGTCACCCGTCTTCTCCAGTTCGTGCGCAAGCTCTAGTTCTCTTCTTCGGCGCGGTTTCCACCTTCGAAGGTGTTGTCTTCTTCTTCTCCGGCGCGGTTCCGGTCGAGGGAGCTATCTTCTCCGGCGCAGCTGTCTTCTTCTTCTCCGCAGCTGTTCGTCCCCTTCCCCCCCACACACAGTTCGGCCGCCGCAAGCGTTAGGGTAAGGAAACCCTAAACCTCCATTTTTGTCCTTTTTTTTATTCTGGTTATAGTTTTTTTTGCTATCTGCACCTACTGTTTTGCTATCTGATCACTATGGACATATTATTATTATTGAACATTATTGGTTTTATTGAACCCTTTGGTTAATGTATTGTTGTTGGTTTGAGCTATAAAATTGTTTTATAAATTTCTTTGGTGGTGCTTTATTATGCATTTAGTAATGTTTTATAAATATATATTATTATGACAAGTTGGAATTATTTCAAGTTGATAATGTATATTTATATAAAGATGTATCTGAGATTAGACTCTGATACAGGATATTGTAGTCTTTGGTTTGGCCACGGAGGCCTATTGTTATTGAATCGTATTAGTGCTTTGGATATTATAAACTGCACTGGTATTTTCTGGGTTTCAGGTGAAGTTCTAAAAATTGGAAATGTCCAGTTTACAGGGGAAACTCTGCCGGATTTTCGGTAGAAGTTTCTGAACCTTAACACTTAAATGTGTTGGTTCTTTTCCTGATTGTTAAGTTAAAATTGACATGAGAATTTTGAATGCATGAATTTTGAGGAAATCTAAGTAAACGTTGGATTAAGCAATAACAAGAAAAGAAGAGATAGATGACATTTTGAATGCATGAATTTTTTAGGAAATCTAAGTATAATACAGTTATGTTTTTATTTTCCCTAATTATCCCTAAAGTTGAATACTTGTGTTAATTATACTTGTGTTAATTATATAAACTTACTATTCTGAAAACATGCAAGAGGAAGCTGACGTGATTAATTGTACGATAGCTTCAGGCGTTGTAAGTATGGCTGAAATGGTTGAATGGCTTGATTAGAATTCTCTGCGTTCGGTTTTGTTTGGGTTGTGGTTGGATGACACTGTTATGAACGTCTATTGCAGGTAATTTCTATCCAAAGCATCTCATAAGTTGTTCATCTCGTTTTATTTGCTTGGATTGACATTGTATATTTTTTCGTATAGTTATCTATATCATTCAGTCTTAGCCCCGTCTTCTCGCACTGGTCGGTATGTTTTCATATCTCCGCAAACCACCACTTTATTCGACACGAACACAATGCAACATAAGTTGGTGGGAAGTTTGTTGTATAATAGACGCGGACAAGACAAATTGTTCCTCCTTCCATAGTATTTTACCAGATCCCACATGGTACCGCATTAAGGTAATATTGATCTCTTCTGGACATTTTGTTTCTTCATTACTAAGCGCATAAGCATCACTTATTTTTAAATTCATTATACTTGTAGTCTCCTGTCCAAAAAAACGACTCGGACTGTGGGCTCTTCGTAATGCGTTACATGAAGGAGATCATTGATCAAAACCAACTGATGTATAGTTGTATAGGTACTTCATACTTACACCACTAAGTTATATCTTGCATAGGAAACTATTTATATTATGACAAGTTTGAATTATTGTTTCAAGTTGATATGTGTGTTTTTACTAAGTGTTGTTCATAGTATGACTAAGTGTTTGAATTTTAAGGAATTAATATGCATGATTTAGGATTAAGTCATTGGGATCAGACTGAAATAAATATGCAAGTTATTATACTTTAAAAATTAAAAAATGGAAAAAAAAGGAAAAAGAGGGCGCTCCAAGGAGGAGCGCCCTTGTTTTGAAAAATAAAAAACCAAAGAGGGCGCTCCTAGGAGTGCCCTTGTTATAACAAATAGAGGGTGCTCCACTGTGCGTCCTATTAGTCTGCACGGGAGCGCCCTCTTTGCCCTTCTATCAGGGCGCTCCATGAGCGTCCTCGTTTTGTTGACCAAACAAGAGCAGATTCTATTAGTGCGCACGAGAGCGCCCTCTATGGCTGCACGGGAGCGCCCTCTAAGGCCTTTTTTGGCATAGTGAAATTCACTTGAACATTACAATGAATGCATATAATAATTATCATACTATCTATTCAAATTTTCTATTAAATGCATAGTTAATTATTCATTATATATTATATTTAAAGAAGGTAAATTATTGTTTTGCTTAATTGTGTTTTTTTGTCTCCCACTTCCTTAAAGCCTAAGGCGTCATTTGGTGCAAGAGTTTTTTTATGTCATTTTTAAAAACTTACTCTTTAAATATTTATATTATACTTTAAATATTAAAATTTTAATTATAAAAATATTAATCATGCATAAAAATTATCATTTTTAATCTCCTTCCCATTAATATAAAATACAGTTTAATAATTCAATTAAATATATGATTTAATTATTCATTATATGTTATATTTAAAGAATATAAATGATTGTTTTGCTTAATTGTCCCTTTCTCTCTCACTTCCGTAGAGTGTAAGCTGTCATATTTTGGTGTAAGAGTTCTTTGATATCATTTTTTTTAAATTACTTTTTTATTATAATTACTCTTTTATTGGAATTAACTGGTTTTTTAGTAACTTATAGATTTTTTCTAGACGCTACCTCAAATAGCGTTTAATCTTATAGGTTATTATTTTTTATCATTAATATTTTTATAAAATCTCATTATATCCCTCTTATAGCTTATGGAATGCACATTATTTCAAATTAAACAATTAGCTCAGTAGTGGCATATTAATTATTTGAATTGTTGCACATCCTTATGTATAGAGTTGTTTCAAATTAATAATTGCTAACTATAATAATAATAATAATAATAATAATAATAATAATAATAATAATAATAATAATAATGATTCTTATTATAATATAATAATATTGTTTCATATTCATAACTGCTCATAATATTATTATAATATAATAATAACATATACAATGTCTAAAAAACAATTATCATGACTTATTTATGTAGAGTACACTAAAAATATAATGTTTCTTGGTATTTAATGACCTTCCTCAATGTAATTACATTTGATAAAAATCCATTAATTAATAATTGATTAATTTAATAATTTTTATTAATTATTATTTTTAATTTCATATGAATAGGTATTATTAATTATATGCATTGTGTCTTTTCATCCTCTCTCACTTCCCTTTAAAAGAGTTTAAATTAAAAAAACAAAAAATATGTTAAAAATAATAAAAAATAATAATACTTTAACATAAATAAGAAAATCCATAAATACTATATATTATATATTATATATATAAACAGTTACCTATTTATACAAAAAACACTTAAATGCTTTTGACTCATTATTACAAACAATTATTATTTTTCCTTTATTACAATTTGTAATAAACTATTTCAAAATGTATTTACATTTAATATATCTATACATTATATAATCTAAACATATATGTGTATATATTTAAAATTTACTAATATAAATTATTTATATTTATTGATTACAAACAAATTCGTGCAATGCACGAACTATATTTCTAGTTTATAACTATAAGACCCTTTTTCGTTTAAATATACATATTAAAAAAATATAGTTTGATGTAGTAATTTTTAAAAGTATCCTATAACTATCAATTTTATCATTATTTAATATCAAAATCTATTCAATTTTCTATAATAATGAAATCTTGAATATCATAAAATCATTAATTATAAAAGATATAAAAATTTAAAAATTAATAAGTATTTCTAAAATTATAAGAGGGTGTTATGAAAAACAAGGGAGTAGGATACTATAGTTAAGGAATAAGGATTTGCACCAAAAGAAAAGGCATGCACTAATGGCAGAGTCAACAACAAAGGTGACGGAATTCCAAACAAACATTTTCGTTTCGTAGCATAGCATGGCCACTGTTGCGTGGGTAACAAGAATATTGTGCGGTCAAGATAGGACAAAAAGCTTCTTTTCCAAAAAAATAAAATTCTTAAAAATCATTTTTTTTCAGAAGAATGTTTAAAATGAGTAAATATATAATTTGGTCTCCAAAAATACTAATGTGTACAATTTAATTCTTAAACATAGTAACTTATTTATAATTTATTTTTTTAAGAAAAATTAGTCCAAAATATAAATATATATAATTTAATTTCTAAATATAATAATTTTACTCATATACTTTCCAAAAAATATAAATGTGATTAAATCAACACATTTATATAATAAATTATAATTACAAATACCAACACTTTCAGCTATCAAATCATATATTTACTCTTTAAAACGAGTTAAAAGGAATTATTTATTGGTTTGTGAATTTTAATAATAACTTAACATCATAATACATGTCATTTCTGAGCCCCCTTAATTCAACAAATAAATGCCGTAAAAAAAAATTCAACAAATAGAAATATAATAAATTTTTACTCACAAAATTATATATACCTTAATATTGTCTGTATCACTATTTCCGTTTTGTTTTGGAAAAAACAAGCAACTTTGTTTTTCTTTTCTCTCACTGTGTAGCGGGAAATTCGTTTTCTCTCACCACCATAGCCATACACCCCACACAGCTTCTACGCTGGGTGTTGCCAAGATCAGATTTTTTCACGTTCTAGAGTTCTAACCATGTCTCAAGTCAAGTGGGAAGCCGATAAAATGTACGAAACCCATTTATACTTTGTATTTACCCCTTGTTTTTCATTTGCTTTTGAACTTCTTCTTTCTTGGTTCTTGGTTTCTCTCTTCTGGGTTTTTGTTCATTTTCTTGTGTTGATGGGTCATGCGCCACTTTTTCCCTGGGGTTTTGGTGCTAGGGCTCTGGCTTCTATGTCGATGTGATGATGATGTTGTTAAGTTTTTGGGTTTTCTTACACCCCTTTCTGTTGCTTGATCATAGCCTATTTTGATTCTTTTTCTTTTTCAGTTGCTATTTGGTTATCAACTACACATTATATCGTCTACCTTTATGTTTCTACCAACAATCATAGAATTTGGTTGTTGACCTTGTCTTTGTTATGTCACCTTAAAAAATGGAAGAATGCTCCTTAGCTAGTTGCTATCACTTTGATTGTTTCATATACTTGTCTCTCCACTTCTAACTAGCACTCTTTATCAACAGGCTAGATGTTTATATCTACAATCATTTGATGAAGAGACAATTACATGTTTCTGCAAGAGCATTTCAGGCTGAAGCAAATGTTCCAACGAATGCTGATAGTAAGTTAACAATAAGAGCATTTTTTGGGGAAAGAAATTTGGTATATGAAAATGAAAATGCTCTTCTAATTTGTTGAATTTGACTTTTACTTTTCACCATATGCTTCAGTTATAGATGCACCTCAAGGTTTTCTCTTGGAGTGGTGGTCTGTCTTCTGGGACATATTCATTGCCAAGACCGGTCAGAATCAGTCAGAAGCAGCAACATTTTACCATCAGGTGTGCTTTTCAGTCAGAATCTGTTTTCTTTCACTTGATTAATTCCTTGGTAACTTTCTTGCCTTTTCATTTTTATGTGCACTTCTCAAGTCTTAACATATATTGTACTATTGTTATCTTCCTGCTTCTAGTATTGGAAAATGGAAAACAAGGTTAAACATGTGTTCCTCATTGATGTTCTTTCTTTTTCTACATTGCACCTATTTTGAATTTGTTTTTTCTTTTCTAATATCAAGAGTCATATACACTCAAACACATATTTGGTGTAATAACAGTCCATGGTTTAGTGCCTATTATTTACTGGGCGTTATTTCATTACAATATGTTACTTGCTGTTGTCTTTAATTTGAAGGTGATCATGATTTTTAACTTTGCGTCTGTTGTCTTAAGTTACTGGGTCACTGTCAAAACAAGAACTCGATGCTATGCTAACTAAGCTTCGTTTCAATATCTATACCTAGTCCTTATTTCTATATGTTGAGTATGTAGTAAAGAGCCATAGATCATAAATTATAAGATCGGTATAAATTTGGAAATGACAGTACCAACTAAGTAAGGCGCAAATGGAAAAGCAACAAGATCCAATGCAGGAGCAGTTCTTATTGCAAGGGCATGCTCAACAGCAGCAATGTAGGGGTGGAACTCAACTTGTTAGTGGCAGTGCTAGACGTCCTCCTATTAACAAAGAACCTTTGATGAGGCAGACCAGGGCAACTATCAATGCTGTGGCAACAAAAAAGTATGAGGACAGGTTGAAGCTTCCACTCCAGAGAGATGCTTTAGATGATGTGGCCATTATGGTATTAAGTCTGCCTGGGATTACAATAAGTTTCTGTTGTTTTTATATGATTAGTATCACATTGTTTATACTATTTAATATGCAGCAAAATGAAGCTGATAATGTTGGTCAGCTTCTGGACCCGAATTATGCCGCATTGTTGAAAGCAATAGGAGCAGCAACAACTAGTGGACAAGCTCTAGGGTGCCTACCAATAATTTTCTTTGATGAGAATATTTATTTTTCCTGTCATCTTGTTCTTGACTCAATTTGGGCTTAATTTGCAAGTTATCAAATCCTGTTTGCAGACAAACACTGCTCAGTGCTCCTATCATTTTACCGGAGTATCTTCAACAAGTCCAAAATCAGAACCAGCAACTTCCAGGGTCTACACAAGTAATCATGAATATCATTTTTGTCTCGATTTGTGTGCAATTCCCGTTTAAATTTATAATATTCTGTATTTACTGTTCTTGTGTCTTGAAACAGGACATAAAGAGTGATATGAATGTAATGATGAGGTCCCAAGCTGTTGTTCCAGAAGGATCCTTTATCGGCGTTCATGGTATTGGTTTTGTTGATTCAAATTAAGCTTATTGTTTCCAAGTTTACTTTTTCTTGTTAGTGTTTCAATATAGACTTGGTAAGTTCAATAAGGGATCTTGTAAGATATTCAGTCTTTGTTAATTGGCTTCAACTTCTTTAATTTTCAACCAGTCTTCACTCTCATTTTTGTGAAGTATAAGTTGTTGGGTTTATTCATTGTTGCCTGAATATTGTTGTACATAATATCTGTGTTTCTAAAGAGTTACATTGGAACTATTCTTTTACACAAAGTCAAGAATATAGATTGTATTTGGCTACTGATGACGTGGAAAATACTTCAATCTTGTTGGATGATACATTGCTATTGTAGAATTAAAAAATATTTGATATGAATAATTTAAATTGTTTCTAGAATCAAAGCTATTTGTTACAACCTTAGTCATGATTCAAAGCTTTCAAATTGCTGAGGCCATTGAATCATTACATTAAGTGTATTCAGATCTGTAGTTTACTTCACCTGTATCAAGTTCTCTTCTCCTTGCCTTTCTCAGCCAACAATGTCTGTGAACTGCACCTTCTCCATGTTATCACTTCCTTATTTAATCTGTTTTGTAGTTCATTCCCCCTCCCAAAAATAATCAATTTCACTTTATGAAATTAAAATATAGATATAGTTTAGGGACTTTTCTTTATAAAGTTTATATAGTTGATAATAATTTTCATTTGCTGTTGGTGATGTTGTTAAAATAAAGCAACGCATATATATATTTATAATATGTTATGTCTTTCCAGAGATAACTACAAATCATTCATCTCCTTGCATCTTAAGCTTTAGGGTCATATGGTTTTTGACATCAGATGGAAGTCCTTTTGATCAAATGGTTATTAAAAGTAGAAACTATTAAGCAAAATCAAAGTTGTAGGTGTCCAGTGTTTAAATTCAATTATCTTGTCACATATGGTCCTTGTACCTTAAAGTTAACACTAAATGGGCTTATCTTTAAGGAACTTTACTTATCTAATGGCATGGTGCTGTTTTCTAACTTAAAGACAAATCATAAATTTAGGAAAGATATAATGCATGATTTTATATTTTATTCCTTTCTTCCATTCTTGAATTGAAATATTTAACATTACCTACTTTGGTTCATAGTTGCTTTATATGCCACCTCACTATGGATGCCTCTTGGATATACATTGTATTGAAATGATTTAATTTTAGGATTTGCATTTGATTTTTGGTTGACAATTATTCTCATTTTAGGTTCAAATCAAGGCAGTAGCAATTTGACTCTGAATGGATGGCCTTTAGCAGTAAGACATACTTTGGCATAATTCTCCCTAACAACATTGTGAATTTGTGATGCTGTTTATATGTTGGTGTATTTTTCCCCAGTTCATCTCTCTTGGTTCATTGACTTGTCAAATTCAAACTATAAAGCTGGATATATTAGGGAAAATAGCATTTAGTGGTGCAGTGTTGCAAACTTTATTGGTTACATAATTTATGCAGTGCACTTTATTGATAACATTGTCAGTTCAATGTTAGAATGTTTACTATCTTTGTCTATGCATGCATTCAAGGTTGAATATTGTGCACCATACTTAGAAAATGATATGTACTAATGAAGTGAACTTTTTTGTAACAATGAAGGGACATTACCTCTCTGTTAAAGCATCTGTCTAGTTTAGTAAAGGAATTAGGGAAGCCTCTGTACTTGCCTTGTGCAGAATTACACTGCTGGCCTTTGTTTAAGTTTTAACTTATATGAGAAGACATTTTGGAATGGAAATTGCCAAAATTGGTTATGATATGGATACATTAAACTTTAGTTTATTAGTTACACGTTCTTTAAATCTAATGTTTGAGGAAATAACAAAATAACAAGAATATAGTCTATCTTTCTCGTCTTCATTTCTTGATATGTTCATCTTGGCAGTTTAGGTGCATCAATGTTCTTTTTCCACTGTCCAAGTAAACCCTATTTCTGATTAGATCTCAATTACTTTAGGCACAGGATCAGCTTCCCTCAGGACTTCTCCAGCAGAATAATTTGATGCGGTCTTCACCATCTCCCAATCAACTTTCCCAACAGCTGCAACTTATGCTTCAGGAACAACAGAATTTTGCTGCATTTGCCAGTGATTTAGCAGGCAGAAGACTCAGAGAGCTTCTTGATAATCAAAATATGGATCTTGGGAAAGATGGCCAATCAAATTCTATTGGTGATTTAATTCCTAATGCTAATACGGGAATGCCTGCACCTACTCAAGTTGGTTCCCCTGTATTGCCTCATCAAGACTCAGATATGCTCCTTAAGGTCTCACCTGTATCTGAAATTGGATAAACTTTTCAACCACTTTGCATATATTAATTGAATTGTCTTTTGCAGCAACAAGTTCAAAAGAATAGTCAGCAGGTTCAACAGTATTCACAGCGTCCTCTTGCAAGCCAGCAGTCGCAAAGTCTCCAGCAACAAGGAAAAACTAGTTCTGGAACTATGTCCATTGCCTTACAAGGAAATGACCAGGTTTTCACTCTGCTGCCTGAGACTGCATTACTGCAATGCATATCTAGGATTTTTATTTAATCAGTGTTTGTGTTAATTTAAGGCTTCCAAAAGTCAAATCAAGAAAACGCGAAAGCGAAAGCCAGCATCATCTTCAGGTTCTGCAACTGCAAACACCACAAGACCATCCACCAGTTCACCTTCAACACCATCTACACAAACACCAGGAGTCGTGATGACTGAGCCAACTGTGCAACAGAAGGTTTCTTCCTCTAAGTCACTTGCATCAGCAAAGAATCAATTGGTCAGAGAATCCTTCATAAGTATTTTCTTAAGATTATTACTAAATATATTTACTTGTATACATAACCTGATTTGAAATAAACAGCTTTTCCAATCATGTCTGTGCCATCCTAATATTGCACCGTGTTTTGTTGAGAACTATTTCTGTCAGTTGAATGAAAACATTATGTTTATACTGAGAAAAGGCCCTGAAAACTATTTTTATTTGTAAATGTTTGCAACTTTGCATTCATCATGCTCCCCTAGAAAATAAGAAAAACTTGACTTTTAAGAATAATTAAATCAGCACTACTGGACATGTAAGGTTTCTTAAGCATGGAAATTATCTGGGCACTCTTTGAAAACTACTTTGATAGCAAGGTAATTGTATTACTATTTGGCAGGCTGATATGGACGACCTCGTGGGTGATTCATCTTTGGGTGACAATGTTGAGTCATCCTCATCTCCTGATGATGCAAGCCATAGAGGAACAGTTGGCAAAGGCGGTATGATAAATCTGATAGATTGAATTATCTGCCCTTCCCCCATTCCAAAAATATCCCAATCCAATAGGCACTTGATGGATTGGATTTTTTGAATGACTATATGGAAAAGCCTAAGATTTCAAATTTAAATGGCCCACTGTTCATTAGGATACCCATTTAAGGAGATCAAGCACATAAAGGCAAGTTCACATAAAGTTGAGTGTTGTCACTTCTCATCAGATGGAAAACTGTTTGTTACTGGTGGCCATGATAAAAAGGTACATTTCTTACATTTCAGTAGAAATTCTACATTTAGTGTTTGTTGGAAGAAACATTTGTTTATTGATTTTAATGTTAATATATGGTGAGATCAATTTGTATGCTTTGTGGTGCAGGCTTCTTTGTGGTGCACAGAATCATTTAACCTGAAATCTTCACTTGAAGAGCACACTCAATGGATAACTGATGTTCGATTTTGTCCAAGTATGCCGCGTCTTGCCACATCTTCAGCTGACAAGACTGTTAGGGTTTGGGATGCTGATAATGTAGGTCATGATTTTCATTGGTCAAATTCAAATTGACCTTTTTAAAGCTCAATTAATTTGGATTTAGATGAAGAGATTGAAAAATTAATAATGATTTTATTTTTATGATGTAATTCTATGATATGAAATCACTAAATCCTTTAAACTATAACCTGTGTCTAATCTCACTGCTTACATTTATTCTTATATTATCACATTCACACCTTATTTTGTCACTTACCTTATATTTCTTTTATGATCCCTTCTTCCTGTCTCTGCAATTAAAATTTCATCAATTTTATGAGTGGCTGTAGCCTATAATTATTAATGAAATTGATATGAAAATGTTGTTGGATCAATTTGAGAACTAGGGTGTGATCATAGATGATAGAGGAAATAGGTCAAATATAGAAGGGATTAGGTCTCTTCTATTGCTGGAACTTGCCAATAAATCAATCTGGTGTTCGTTCTTACCTTTTCCTTTATCTATGCATGCTGTTTGCTAGCCAGTAAATTTTTTTCCTTTGCCCCAACATATTTGGAACGTTACAACTTCTTAATCTTAGAATCAGTTATGCAACTAAGTGGCACAAGTAGACTTTCTTGGTATCATTGTTGAAAGTCGGCTAGCTTTAAAAAGCCTCATGGATCAACTTATGGTTGAATTCTTATGATTTATCATTTTCTTACTCTAAAGGGTGCATCATACAGATTTTTCTTATATCAGTTTAGGTGCTATTTTCTTACATGATCATGCCTTTATTTTTTATCATATAATTGATGAATTATTTATTAAACTTTGCAGCCTGGTTATTCTCTTCGAACATTCACAGGACATGCAACAACTGCGTTGTCACTAGATTTTCACCCTAGTAATGATGACCTTATTTGCTCTTGTGACAATAGTGAGATAAGATACTGGAGTATTAAGAATGGTAGTTGTGCTGGGGTTTTCAAGGTGTGAAATCACATACATAAATTGTGAAGTCCCAATGTATTATAGTTTGATTGCAAAAGTCTTAAATTTTCCAATATTCTATCAGGGTGGTGTAAGTCAGATAAGATTTCAACCATGTCTTGGAAAGCTTCTTGCAGCCGCAGCAGATAATCTCATATCCATTCTTGACGTAGAAACCCTGGGTTGTAGCCTTAAATTGGAGGTTAGTTGTGAATTGTGTTTTAATACCCTTGTTTACATGTATAACCAATGTTCCATCTTAATTTCTGGTCTATTTGTGAATTCGATTAAGTTTTAATTGACCTGAAACAATGCTAGATTTTATATCTTGATAGTTGATAGTGATAGAAAGCCAACCTTCTTTTGGAGAACATTATGGTTCAGTGGTTCACTTATACATTCTCTAGCATTAGATTATTTAGCAATTCACCTCAAAAAGTAAGTGTATTGACAGTTGATGTTCTTTTACTTAGCTTTAACGTGCCTAAACAGTAGTAAATAGTAAATACACTTCCATCATCAAAGTTTTACTTAATTTGTGAGGTAAGATAGCATGCTTTTAGAGCTGAGAGTCAGAGATTGCATACTGTTGAAAGGTGGTAAGCTCAGGTGCACTGTGCACAATGCTCATACCATTTTGGAGTTAACTTATGGAGAGGCTGTTTCTGTGACTAGAACCAATAGTCTAAGTCACAAAGAAGTAACATAGTTTTTGAATGTTGTTGTAATGAAGTTGGAGGGAATTTAATATGCTAATTGTTGGTAAAAATAATGTTGCCAATCTCTTAGTACATTGGTATGGCCAATAATTGGAATTTGTAAGTGATGAAGTTATTTTGTCTTGAAATGATCTACAATTTATCCATCAATGCCCACCCATTATTTATCAATTTTGTTCTGGTGCTTGATTTTAGGGCCATAATAACCTTGTCCGTTCTGTGTGCTGGGATTCTTCTGGAAAATATCTGGCATCTGTTAGTGATGATCTGGTTAGAGTCTGGACAGTTGGATCTGGTGGAGAAGGGCAATGCATTCGTGAGTTTAATGAATTTGGGATGAAATTCAACACCTGTGTTTTCCACCCCTTCTCTCCTATGCTGGTCATTGGCTGCCATAAGGTAAGTTTTTATATCAAAGAATATATACAACACGTTATTAATATTATCTTCCCTTTTTGACTTGGAAGTTTTGTTTTTGATGTGGGATTTCAGACTCTTGAGCTGTGGGACTTCATTGAAAACAAGACAGTGACTCTGAGTGCACATAACAAGCTTGTATCTTCCTTGGCAGTATCAAATATTACTGGGTTGGTGGCTTCAGCTAGTCATGACAAGTCTTTCAAGATCTGGAAGTGACTGGGCACTTTTTCTTCCTTCAGGCTTAGGCTTCAGCAAACATATATAGTTTTCTTTTTTGGGTCAGAATATATAGTTGGTTTTTTTGGTATATGTCCTTTTGCATAGGTCCTATATAACATAACAGTAAAAGGGATGTTTTGGATTTAGGGAGGATTTAGACCCACTCCCTGTTTGCCCATGCAAGTCATCATAGTACTTGGTTTAGAAATAGTAAAAGGGTACATAATAAATGAAATTGGTAATCCTCAAAAGTACAAATACTATGAAATACATGTTTTGTGATTATCATAATCTCAGAATCTTAATTTTGCAATTAATAATCATCTTTTCACTGTATTATCTTTCCAAATCCTTGAAAGGAATATTATTTAAAAATTAATGTTAAAAAACAGGTTAAAGCATGTTTTACTATGAAATACATGTTTTGTGATTATCATAATCTCAATCTTAATTTTGCAATTATTAATCATCTTTTCACTTTGTTATCTTCCCAAATCCTTGAAAGGAATATTAGTTAAAAATTAATGTTAAAAAGCAGATTAAAGTATGTATGTTTTTGGTTCTTGTATACCTGTTTTGATTTTTATCCCTAATTTTTTTTTTGGTCCTCATAAAATAAGAAAATGTGACATTCTAATCCTATAATTATTTTTTTGTTCTTCGTAAAATATATCCACTTTGAGTTTAGTCCTTATAAATAATTTTTTATTTTAATCCTCATAAAATTGGTTAACCTTGGTGATTTTTTAGTGTTAAGGACGTCGAGATAAATCTCAATGATTTCTAATTTTATGAGGATCAAGATCATTTTTTTACAAAAATAAAAATCAAATTAAGTATATTTTACCAGCATAAAAAACATATTTTAGCTTAAAAATTAAGTTCTTGGAGTTAGCTTCGTTAAGGGAATTTATATTATGACCTATTATGATCACCTTTTTTAAAGAAAGAAGCATTAATTTTTGACCAAATTTTATTGAGCAACTGAGAGCCATTTTTTTTTGGGTCAAAGTAACACTACATTAGAAAAGCGAGAAAAGGGATTTCAAAGGGTCAGGCCCAAAGGCTGAGAAAGCCCGAAATCTAACACAGTTCATGAGAAACAGAAAGGAAAGAAAATGAAATTCACTCAGCGGGCATTGCCATTCTCAATAACTTGAAGTGCATCGTTGAAATGCATTGATTTAAGATGAAGGTATTCCTTCCAAGTGATTGGGCCATAAAGTGGTGGATGGTCATCATCGATCAACAACGGTGATATCTTCACATCACTTGGAGGGCCATACAAGTATCCAACTGAAAACCGGTGACGTGTCTTGCTCACCACCACTTGATGCTGAACGCTTTTGAATCGACCATTGGTGAGTATTTGCATCAAGTCTCCAATATTGACCACTATTGCACCCGGAACGGGCTGCACCGCCACCCACCCAATGCCATCTTCATGGACTTGTAACCCTGGAGTGCAACTGCTTGGGTAAAGAAGATTGACCAGTGATGAGTCTGTGTGTGGGCCCATACCCATGGCTCGTTCGGGCTCTGGACACACCGGGTATGAGTTCAGGTGAAGAATCTCCTGGGCTTTGTCACAGCCCGTTTTGGGCTTCAACCAGTAGACATCTTCACAGGCTAAGCCCAGTGATCCAAGCATCAGTTCCAGTATCCTTTCGGTCAATCTCTTCATCTCTTTCTGATACTCCTCCATTACAGTGCTGCATCGGAATATATTTCTATGAATAAGACACATTTTTTATATAATTAATTTTTTACTTTTATTTAACATAAGTAGAATAGTACCGAATCACAAGTTAGTGTTAAAAAGTTTTAATAGTAATGATACATGTATCACAAACAGTTTTGCACTAAACCCTAAACCCTGCACACTAAGCCCCCGTTTGTTTTAGTGTTGCTACGGTGCAAAACCATGATTTTGTGGAATTGATTTTAAATCGCTTCCGTTCAATGTGCTTTGTAAAACATGCATCATCCATCTCAATCATTAATTTTTAGAATTAATTCTACTCAACTGTAAATCAAACGGACGCTTTGTTTGGTGGGAGTAGAGAAATGGAGAGAAAAGAAATGAATAGAAGGGAAGTGGGAAGAACAGAAATTGAGGTGAAATAGAGGTGAAATAGAGGAGAAATAAGAGAATTGTGAGAGTAGGTTGTTTGGTGTGAGTGAAATAGGTGAGAAATAGAAGATAAATGTGAAAGGGGTTGGTGTGGGACCCACCATAAAGTGCATTTCTCCTCATTTCTCTACAAATTTGGAGAGAAATACAAAAGATGTGGAACCCACCGAAAAAGTGCATTTCTCCTCATTTGCACCATGTCACCAAACAAGAGAAATAAGTCTATTTCCCTCCACTTCCACCCATCTCACTTCTCTCCTCCCCCATTTCTACTCAAACATACAGGGGATAAATGTTTAGGTTTAGGCATTTACCACGCAAAAAGAACTAACAACAGCGCCACAAATAGTGATACAAACAGTGGTACACTATTTGTGGTACATGAAACATTATCGAAGTTTTAAAACAAATTAAAAAGTGAATTGCATTGCATGTGTCTTAACACGAGGTATGCTTGGAGCAAAGCACGTGTAACGGTTTTATTACACATTTTATGTGATTAATTTATTTTTTAAAAAGTAAGCACTACATTTAACTCTATTATTTATAAACATAAATAGGAATAGGATGATATGAATGAGATACCAGAAATGAGTTTGGTGGTTAGGTTGATGTGGCCAAAGTTGGGTTGCATGGTCGATGGGAGAGCCCATTATGGAGAAAGATTCAGTCCACATGAGCTTTGGAAAGAAACATGAAATTCGAGGCAGTCCATAGCCAATGATGCCGTCCGGTGAGCGGAGTGTAGAAAGTTTGAGGTGAGTTGGTAAGGAAAATAATTGATGAGTTTGAAGTTCAAGTTGATTGAGGAGGTTCATGGGAACACCATGGCCCATGGCTTGGAACACACCCCACTTCTCACATGCATCTCCCATGAGTGCTTTTGCATTCGGGTCAAATAGGTGTATGACCGGTACGGATCCGATTGTGTCAACCGGATCATGCTCTGCCCATTCAAAGGAATCGGGTACGGTGGTGAGTGCACTCTTGAAGTCCAATGGAACTCTTGTCTCTTTGAGGTGGCTGGGTGTCTTCTTGTATGAGTTTGTGATTGAATTTGAATCCATTCTTACAAAGTATATATTGTGATCTACTCTGTGTATTTGCATTATATGTTGGGGCCGGCTATTTGTATGTGTGTGTTAGCTGGAATAATAAAAAATATCTTTTTACTTTTTATATATGTTAAAATAATTTAGACTTTAGAGTTACATTATATCTTAGAATTAATTTTTATATTTTATAATTTAATTATTTTCTTATTTAAGTAAAATTAAGATTTTAATAATATTATATTTTTTTCTTTATTTAGGATTTAGGGTATTAAATTAGTATTAATAAGAGTTAGTAAGTATTTGATGTTTTACATTAACCGAATGAATATATTATACTACAAGAAATATATTCATGATTTTATTCTCCTTTCTCTTAAACCTTGTAAGTTGTAACTTCCTTAATATCAAGGGTGTAACTTTGAGATACAGAGTTTTAGAATAGGAAAATCATTTTTCTACACTTAAATTTTTTTAGTATGAAAATATAAGGAAGATAAAAAAAATAAAAGAAAATAAAATTAAGATGTAATAATTAATGTAATATAAAATGAAGAAAAAGATATAAAAAATTAATATAAAAAAGAGTATATAAAATTTGAGTATAAAAAAAATGATTGTTTAGAGTATCTATATAAATGGTCTCTTCTTAATGGCAACAGAGAGCACCAGTATAATCTCTGGTTTTTGGTCCCAAAATTTTGTCCTTTCCTCGCAATATTCATGCGTCATAGATCATAGTATCATATGCATACATACATGGTGCAATAACCAAGTTAAATAGGGCAGCAGTGTCAGCCGTCGGATCTAACAGGATCCAATAAAACCTTGTATTCGGTCCTATATCCAATGCATGGATCCATAAATGTTTCGGTTCATCTTAGAGTTTTCCTAAGAAACAATTGCAGCTGTAGCATAAGTAATATTATCATAAATTCAAGATATATTAATATAATAATAAAAAAGACATCATAATTTATAGGGAAAATTACACTCACCTCCCCTGAGGTTTGCCTAAATAACAAAGACCTCCCCTCTAGTTTTTGAAATGCACTCACCTCCCTTGCCTAAAGCAGAATGATAAAAAAACTCGTAGTTGTGGATATTCGTAGATATACCAGCGATGAGTAATCGCATATTTATTAAATGAGTGGAGACAGATATTATACTACTCGTCCCGCGGGTACCCACATACTCATTAAAATATATTTTCTATTGAGTTTAATATATGTACACTGTCAGTGTAAAGAAATTTTACACAGACGTCCAATGATGTGTTGCCACATCATTTATTGAATTTAATAACACATGAAGTGTCGTGCCATATTCAGTAAATGATGTGGCAGCACACCATTGGATGTCTGTGTAAAACTTTGTTACACTGACAGTGTATACTAATTAAATCCTTTTCTATTAACTATATTAAAATATTAAGATATTTTATTATTTCATGATGAGATAAAATTTAATTTTATTATTTTATAATAATATTCTCAATACATTAACTTGTAATAAAATTATATAATGTTAAAATTGATATAATATGATATCATAATATTTTATATGTCATTTTTTTTCTATAAATTCTGAATTCCTAGATATTAATGGATACTCGTGAATACTCGTTACCCGCTTGGGTAATTATTAATTTTAGTAGGTATGGATACAGGTAGCGTATAATCCATTCCGCTCCGTTAATATCCCTAGATAATCCTCACAGTGTCAATGAGAAGGGAGGTTTCTGCATTTCAAAAACTAGAGGGGAGATCTTTGTCATTTAGACAAACCTCAGGGGAGGTGAGTGCAATTTCCCCTAATTTATATTCAAATTTTTTTAATATTATCTTCAACTTTTGATTATCTGTGTCTAATAGATACTAAACTCATTCGTAGGTCATCTCTTTGTACTGTCAATACTATGTTTAAAAAATTTTAATAATAAAGTGCTCAACAACCCAACAAAAAAAAAATTAACAGAATATACGAAATTAATCGTGGTATGGAGTAAGCCAGTAAGGAATATTCAGTATTCACTTGTCCAACAATCAACACGCATGTTAACGTTCATGCTATTCTAAAAAAAAATTGTCTCATTAATTATTTTTTGGGAAAAAAAATGTAACGCCACCTGCAGTAATCAAATGAAATAAAATATAGATTTGAGCTATTTTTTAAAAATAAAATAATAGAAACTAACGTTTACTTTTTAGAAAAGTTTACTAAAATTAAATAAAACTTACTGTATTATTTTTAATTTCCTATATATAAACTGATTTATTATAAGAATATGGGACATAATATTTTCGCACTTCATTTTTTTGTGTGATAGGTGTGAAAAAAAGAAAATGATAAATTTAATAATTAATATGATAAAAAGTAAAAAATATTATTAAAATTAAGATTTTAATAATATTATAAGTTTATAACTCCTTTCTTTATTTAAGATTTAGAATATTAAATTAATATAAATAAGATTTAGTGTCTAATTTTTATATTAATCGTATGATTATATGATTATATCATACTAGAAATATATTCATAATAATTTTTTTTTTCTTTATTCTTCTTCCTAGTCTCTTAAACCTTATAATTATAACTTCGTCAATATCGAAGTTGTACGTTGAGGCACAAGTTTTTAAGTATCTATATTAATCGTCTCTTCTTAAGGGAAATAGCCAATAGAGTAGTCTCTGGTGTTCGGTCCCATTTTCTCCTCTCTGTGTATAAACTCACTTCAGATGCTTCATTCAGAGTAGTAATGGGTAGGGATGAAAATGTGTTGGGTTTGGGTAGGGTACTATAGTACCCGTCCCCATATCCACGTTTTAAAAAAATACTCGGACCCATATCCGCATAAGTAGTGATTCTAATACCCGTACTCTTACCCGTTAGGTACTCAAGTACTCGTACCCGTACCCATTACCCGCACTTTTGTTAACTATAAAAGTAATAAATTGATTAGAAAATGAAAATTAATTAAAACTAAATGAAAAATAATTCATAGATCATTTAAGTTTAACCTAAAAAACAATGATGGTATGTGGAAGTGGATGGGAGATTAAAATAATGCGAGGGGAAATGGAAATTAGTTCATGTTTTGCTATTTTATTGTTTAGGATAAAATTATAACTTTTAAATTAATTAAATTAGTAATATATATTAATGTTTTTTTGTGACTATAATATATATTAACATTAATTTTTTGAGAAAATATTAATTAATAATATGGACACACACATATATATTAAATTAATCATATGTATATAAATTACATTAATTATATATATTATATAAGTGCGGGTATGGGTACTATAGTACCCGCACCCGTACCCATTAAAAAGTGCGGGTAATTACCCATACTCAAACCCAGACTCATATTGCGGGTAATTACTCTACCCATTATGAGTAATTTTTACGGGTACCCGTTGGGTCTAGGTCCAATTGCCATCCTCAGTAATGCGCGCAGAAAAAGCCATCCTCGCTAATTTCATGCACCAACCATCATAGATCGTATTATCATTATCAATTTATCATACATACTTATATGGTGCAATAACCAAGATAAAAATAGGGCAGTGTCAATGTCAGCCGTCGGATCTAACAGGATCCCATAAAACCTTGTATTCTTCTTCTTCTTTTTTTTGAACCTAATAAAAGCTTGTATTCGGTCCAAAATAGAATCTATGGAAGCTATTAGGCGGAGGACAATAGAATGTATGGAAACTATCAGTATACATAAATGATTTTATATAATGGTATCTCAAATTTAAAACGTGTAAATCAAACACACTATGAAATCATTTAACTTTAGTTTCTGAAATCACGTAATTTTAGTCTATTCTTTAATATTGTTATTTCTGACGCTATTTTTTTTGGTTTAACCACATGTATCCTTCACATGAGACAATCCTGTTCGAGCCCAGAACATCCACATTATGGTGGGGTAAGCTCTCCCAGCGGAGATTTTTTCCATCCACAAGACTTGAACCCGAGACCTTGCTTAAGGGGAAACAAGCATGTATCACTTGAACCAACCCCCGTTGGTCGTTATTTCTGACGCTATGAAATCATGTAACTTTAGTCCCTCATATTCTGAAATCACGCAACTTTAGTCCATTCCTTTAATACTGTTAATTGTGACGCCGACGTGACAAATCAATTTTTGTGTCAATTTGTCCAGCTAGTTATAGTGACCATATTGTGGTAATTGACTTACACCCCAACTCATCCGGTCATATTTTATTTAGGGTTTTATTAAATTTAACTTTACATTTTTTCATGAACAGGGAAGGCCACAAAACTGACTAGAAGAGCTGAGTTGTAATTCAATTGTCACATCATGGTCATTGAAAGTAACGGGACAAACTGATACAAAAATTCGTTTTTCACGTCCACGTCAAAATTAACAGTGTTAAAAAGAGAGACTGAAATTACGTGATTTTAAAAAATGAGGGAGTCAAACCATCTGTTTTAAAGTTTAGATAAAAAACCAAATTCAGAAATAAAAACGTATCTAACCCTTATATAATAATATATTTCCAGCACATGAATCATTTTCCATTATATCGATACTGGGTCACAGATCCTATCAATGTTTTTCTGAGAAACAAACATCCTCAATATAATTAAATAGCTTCAGAAAAACTTGCTTACACTTTCCTTAAAATATGTCAATAAACAAAACAGTAATCTGAATTTATATCTAACAAACACTACAAAGCAATAATTCGTCACTTTACAACAAATCTGCTCCTGAATTATGTAAAACAAAATAATTTTGATAATGTATTTTTATTAGTTTACAAACCCTAAAAGCACACTAGATCTATGCTATAATCATATCGCTATACAGATGTCACGCTTATTTTATCAGGTATTGAAAAAACTGGCATACAATTGAGTACATGTATCTCTAGTTCCCAGCAAGTCCATCCCATCATCTCCTTTGGAAATTGAAGGATTTAATTGCAAAGGCAAATATAATTGCAAAAAATATGCAGAAGCCAGCTACCATAGTAGCAGCAACGCACAAGAAATCATGCCTGTATCCAAACACTTCTTTGAGTACTCGCCTTATGGCCACCATGTTTCCACCTGACAGTTTCACCAACTGATTATCATCACCATACTGTGAAGTTAGGAGACCATACAGACTCCAGGCTACAGGGTTTGCCCAGTAATACCATCTCCACCAAATGGGGATTCTCTGAGAAATTAAAGGAGAAAAAAGGGTTATTGAATAACAGATTTAATTGAGTATACGATTATAATTTGATGTATTTCCACTCCATGTGTTACAATAACATCCCAACCAAAGAATTAAGGAGAACATCAACGAATGAGTTGCCAAGATATGAAATGGATCCGCCTAGAAGTTGTAACTCTTTAGGGAAGGTTTGGGAAAAGGGCTTAATTAAGTGTCTATTCATTAGGTGGTGTTTGGAAGAGCTTATTTGAGCTTATCTTATGACATAAGCACTTATGTAACTGTTTGAGTAAACTTATGAAAAGAGCTTATGATATGTTCATAAGCTATGTTCAGCTTATTTTATTAAGCTTCTGAGAATAGCTTATAGAATGACTTATGGATAATTTAAGTACACTGCACCCTCATCAATTTTCATCTATTTTTTTAAGAGTTTATCCATTAAGTGCTTATTAAATAAGAGCTTATATTATAAGCACTTAAATAAGTTGTATTTCCAGACAGAAATGTTTATCACATGAGAGCTTATGTCATATACACTTAAGAGAGTGGGTGAGAATCAAAAGAGAGACAAGATATTTGACCTTTGCATGAGTTATTTCATAAGCTCCTAGGAGCTTATTGAAATAAGTTAAAAACAATTTATAAGTAGGTCATAAGCTTTTTTTCATAAATTTATCCAGAGGCATTTTCATAAGTGTTTATGTCATTATGTCATAAGATAAACTCAAATAAGCTCTTCCAAACGCGCCAATTAAGGATACTATAGCAAAACAGAAAAAGCAGCATATACACTTAACATTCTCTGAAGTTATGGATGATGTTTTGTTGCAACGTGAAGTTAGATGGTGTTCAGTTTTTCAGTGGAACGATTTGTAAGAACGAGACATTATAATTGTACAGTATGGCTAACTAACTAATTGAAAATCTAACATATTAATTAAATAAAACTCTCAAAAGAATCACTGAAATCATCAAATTAATAATCATTCTATTGAATAAAGCATTATTTTATTTCTCAGAAAATCATGACATCAATATAATACTTGATGATAATTTTTTACATCAAGGTAGTCCAAAAATTATTACGATTTTATTCTTACTTCATTATTAAATTGGGATTACTGCAATAAAACATTTTCCTTAATGCATTTCATGCTTCAGCATTTTTTTATTTTGTAACAATGATTCTTGAGACCGACCCAAATAAACCAAAACTCTAAATAGAAGCAATAAAGCATCAATAATTTCCATACCTTATGAGGAATCATAAAACCACTGAAAAGGTTCCACAACATATAAAATGGAGCAGCAATGATGGCAGCAACGTTATGATTTGGTGTGACAGCCGTAGTCATCATCCCATAGAAGGTAAAATATAACATAGTAAAGTACATGAAGAATAAGTACCAAATGAACCTATCAACAGTCCAGACAAAGGAACCCATGGAATAGAATATTGAAGAGTATATGATAGACTGAGCGAACACATAAGGAAACTCAATCACAACCTGCACATTAAAGGATAACAACACATTAACATTAGCCAACTTACGGAAAACCTGCAGTTTCCGTGCATTGAAGAAATGTTATGTCTGAAAAAATACCTGAGCAAATGCAAATGATAAAGCTGAATACATCCCTGCAGCTCTTTCTCTATACGAAACAAATCTTTCCACAGAAACAACAGGTTGAACAGCTGTGCCATTTGTTATGCCAATGAAGAGAATTGCCGAATACATAGATCCCATGGCATTAAATAGATCTTTCTGCGTCTCCCTGTAAAATTACAAATATGGGTGCTACATAAGGTCTGATGCTAATTAAAACAGAATATAAATCAGACCGGCAGTATAAATAAAACTAAAATTGGCATATCGTAGCCTAACTTGAGTCTAACATTCCACTAACCTCCAGACATCTTGAACAGCATTTGGTCGACTTCTATTATGGCCTACCATTTTGTTAATTAGATATTTTTTTAATCCCAGTTACTTTAAAACTTAAACATAGTAAATTAATCTTTGCTGTGTTCTGACTAAACTAATTCAACATGATAATTGATGATTCTGTCAATTGCTCGTGTCTTGCAGGGCCTTCTTTATATTCGCAAATATATGGGGTACACCATAACCATAACTATATATATTTCTACTTCTAGCAGGAAAACATTGCAGAGATGTACCTAGTAATAAAACAAAATAGACAGCTTATGGCTTCCCAAATTTGAAGCATTAAGCAAGGTGTTATTTGAAATTGAATATCACTAAAAGAAAATAAAAATGAAGAGAAAAGGACCTTTTAGCCCCAAATCTCCAGCATATCGTCCCAAGCATCAGTGAGATGATGACAGTGTAGAAGAAGCGAACAGCAGTATACTGCGGGTTACGCCAGTAAGATAGATTTTGCTTCCAAAGACAAGTTAGGAACTGCTCGAAAGATGACCGACAATACTTGGTTGGAAAATGCAGTTCTTTTGAACTACTACTTGGCTTGCTCAAGCTTTCGACCAGCTCTTGGTTATATCTAAAGAAAAGATGGCATATTAATATATAGCAAACCCCTCAAATATTTGTGTATAAAATTTACAGCCATAAACTATACATACTGATATAAACTGGATCTTCGGTAGATTTCTGCAAAGTCCACTCCCAGACGGTTTTCTTCTGCTGAAGAAGTAACCTCCAGCATCCATGTAGCAGGGTTATATCCAGACCTGATCTTGGGAACTCCTTCGATTGCCTACATAGATATAGATTTTATAAATAACTGAGGATTGCATCATCATCATTCAACCTACCACATATTCAGTGAGAACTAAGCTGACCTCGAAATAGCTGATTAGCTCACTGGATTTAGGGCCAAGTGGACCAGCATATATGAGCTCTCCTCCCCGCTTCATAAACAGAAGCTGCAAAAGAAGTTGGGATTTCGTCAGACTTGTGAGGAGATAATTAGGAAAGATAATATGCTCTCTCAGAAACTATCAACCGATTCATATACAAAAATCACAGAAACCAGAATATACGACAGCTATGGCCATTGTTACATATACAAAAAAGAACAATACAGAAAGAAACCATGGTATAACAAAATTATATAACAATATGAACATAAAATTAAAGTAAGCTACTCCATGAAAGGGAGGGAGAAAGAGGCGATGTTGCCTTCTGATAAGTACAACTCCAAATACCCATTTTTAAATGGAATGCTAGAAAAACCCTCTTGTAAAGAAATTACCTCATCAAAGGATTCAAATATGTCTATGCTAGGCTGATGGATCGTGCACACAATTGTTCGCCCAGTATTTACTATATTCCTCACAGTTCTCATCACAATGGCTGCAGCCCGGGCATCCAATCCAGATGTAGGCTCATCCATGAAGACTATAGAAGGGTTGGCAACCAGTTCCACTGCTATAGTCAACCTTTTACGTTGTTCTGTTGACAGACCGTCAATTCCAGGTAGACCCACTAGTGCTCCCCTTAACGGAGTCAGCTCCACAAGCTCCATTATCTCCTCGACGAAGGCCTTGCAATCAAAACTCTCAAAAAGTTATTTTTTTTATTAAAAAAAACATTAAAAAGTAGTGCATGTCCCTATAATATGCAAAATGGCCATTTTATGTCTCACACCTTTTGTGTCTCTGAGTCAACATTTGAAGATAATCGTAGCCAAGCAGAAAACAGTAACGATTCCCAGACAGTCAAGCAAGGGGAATGAACATCAGTCTGCTCACAGTAACCAGAAATTCTTGCAAAAGTGTCTTGTCTTTTGGGATAACCAGATATATATATGGTTCCTTCTATGACTCCACCGGTTTTTCTTCCAGCTAATACATCCATCAAGGTGGTTTTCCCAGCACCACTCACTCCAACTAATGCAGTCAACACACCAGGCCTAAAAGCTCCAGTAACATTAACAAGCAGCTGTAGCCTGTCTTCTGATATCCCTTGTTGTTTCAATTCCTGAAAAAATATACCAAAAAGCATCAGTCTACCAGAAAATTCAAAATAAAATAAGAATGATCTGTTGAATGTTTACATACCAAAGGGACCTCCACATAGTAATTGATATTGCTGAAAGCCATGGAAAGTGGTTGAAATGGGAGAACCATTCCTTTTTGCTTAAAATGCTTTCCTGGGAAGATATGACAATTGGATAAAATGTCACGTCCTAGCTATATCTAAACGGTCATGTATTAAAGATTAAAACAAATATAATTATAATTTACGAACCGCTTGATGCCGAATGCTGCAAGTACTCTCTCAATTCAATAACAACACTTTCACCTTTTCTTCTCTTCTCTCTTTCTCGCAGTTCATCCTTTGAAACTACAGCTTGTTGTCTTCCCAAGGCTGAAGCAAATATTGGGAGAATAAGATATTAGAAAACTGTCCTCTATAGACAAAGTTGTTTTTGGTCTATGAAGAGCACCAGAAGGCACCACAACATTAAACCATTAGAGGGATTATATACAGAATAATGAGTCTTACGATTAAGGTAAGCTAAGAAGATCGTAAATAGAATGTTGAACAAAATTGTGTATCCAACCATTGCACCAAGACCAATCCAATACCAATAGCTCTCTGGATACAAACTCCGATCTTTTAATACTGCCTTACCCAATGTATAGGCGGTCTGATTTCCAGCTTGCTGTAAAGTGATGAAAAAGTGAAATGAGTACATTTTTGATGCAGCAAGGAAATTGCCAAAGAGAATTCATATTGAATAGATAGTATTAAATATGCTTGGCCCTGAGAATATGATGTTTTTTTCCCATTAGTCTCTATTTTAATTTTATACAATTTCAGTCTTAAAAAAAAAGACATAATATTTTTATTAAATATAGGAAGTAAAAAGTAAATAAAATTTAAGTAGAGATTAAAACAGCAAAAACGTCATTATTTATGTATCAAAAACATCTTATTAACATTAGCATCTGCATTTCTAAACTACAAAAATAGTTATAAACTTATAATGGTACTGAAAAAAACACATGATTATAATCAGAGCAAGGATTGTACCTTATCCCAGGAATGTCCAAGGAACTCATTTACAGAAGCTGAATTTTGTGCATACATCAAAGGAGAAACCCAAAAACCCCATATCCACCAACTTGGTATGCGATCTGCCCCAAAATGAGAAAATGTCAGAAAAATTAGTTTGCCAACAATCGAATTTAGAAAAGTGCAGAGATTTGAATTCCTGTTTGACCTCTCGAAATTATATATCCGCCAAGAGCCATTACAACCAACATGGCAAAGGATCCAAAGGTATTGGCTACTATCATATTCCGACCCAAAGATCCTATCAAGCGAAACAGACCAATAGACATCTGGTGCAGAAAGAAATAAAGCAAGAACTGCCGAAAAAATCTGCAGATCCAGAAGTACACAAAATAGTCCTTTATGAGAAACTCTTAGAATACACGAAAACACTAAGTGAACATAAGAGTTATTACCTAGTAATTGCAGGGTCATATCCACTTGTATAATATGAGACCACTACCCAGCATCCAGCCTCCATGAGGGAAGTTGGGATACTAAGGAACCAAGAAGGGAGTGTATATGCCCAGCTAGGATAGAAGTGCAAGTCTCTGTGCTTGTAAAGAACTGGAAGCTTTGCAACTAACATTGACACCTCCGTAAAACCATTGAAAAGAATAATAACCATAGAAAAGTACAGTGCTCCAAGATATAAGCCTCCATCATCAATTGTATTGTGGTGCATCGTGGTTCGGAAGAAAACACTCATTGTAATTAAAGCAACCAAAAGCAGCTGAAAATTGTAAATAAGGATCAACATCAGCTACATAAACCTTACATATTTATATCCGTCTTAGAAACAATAAGAAGTCAAACAAAAAAATCGAAAGATAGAACTTGAGTGCATGCAAACACACACACACAAAAAGAAAAAAAAAGGAAGAAAAAGATTATGTGATAGCTAAAACATTTTTTCACAATAACTTAAAGAAATAATTATCTAGTTTTTCTAGTGTAAATCACATGTATCCTTTACGGAAGGCAATCACGCAGCAGGGTTTTTTTCCATACATAAGACTAGAACATGAGACCTTGCGAAATCAAACATGTACCACTTGAACGATTGAACCAACTCCCATTGGTAATTTTATCTAGTTTAAGATGCTACAAGAATTATTGTTTTTTCTTGAGATAATTTCATCACTAGAATTATTTTAAAACATTAAAGTATACTAATGATAAACTCTTTTATCCTTTGACTGTAGATTTTATACCGGTAGGATTACCTGAACAAATTTAAAAACATAAATAAATGAATTCCGCTTCATGAGAAGCTTCTGCCACTGGTAATTAATCTTGAGAAGTTCAAGCCTCTTCGCGCCATAGCTACATGTTGCCAAGGCTGCTGGATGATTGTAGCGTCTATCGAAAGGAACATTTAGTTCCTCAGACAAAATCCTTCCCTCACGATACAAGGAAAATGCTTCAGCGAACTTTCCAACAGGTATATACCGGTAAGGGCGGTCAAGAACGGACCAGTACTGCTCTTGGTCCTTCTTAGACGTAACCTGTTGACAAGAAGTAGACGTCTTAACAGTTACTAAAATTAAATGTAGTAGAAATGTTCATCCCAATATCGCTACTAGTACTGCTCACTTCTTGTAAGAAATCTGCTACATTCTTTCGCTCAGGACAACTGAATCCCATCAGTTTGAAAAAATCAAGAGCCGCTTCACGGGGGCCCTGATATACAATCTGACCCTCGGACAAAAGAATAACATCATCAAACAATTCATAGGTCTCGGGAGCAGGTTGAAGAAGAGATATAATTGTGGTTGCATCAAGTGCACGGTTTGAATGCTTAAGATATCGGATAATTTGATAAGTAGTTGAACTATCAAGACCAGTTGATATCTCATCCATGAACAGCACTCTTGCTGGGCCAATTAGTAATTCACCTGTAAATGACACCTCAACAGATTATCATATATCAAATGTATTTAAGGTGCTAGCTAGTACACAAGACAAAGTAGTACATGTCGTTAACCTGTTGTAAGCCGCTTCTTTTGTCCCCCTGAAATGCCCTTGAGCATTTCGTCCCCTACCAATGTGTCACCACATATGTCCAAACCTAATATCTTTGTGAGAAATATTTTAGCACTACGGAGTTTCAAAGATTTATATAACCAAACAATGAAACGAACATATAAATCAGACATACGTAGATAATAGTAGCTTATGAATATTTATTTGGATCACTTGCCAAAGAAGTTAAACATGTTAGTATTTAGGCTTCAAGAGATCTCTTTTCTTCTTTATCAGTATGTTTATTCGTAGTGTGGGGTTTTGGAAATTCAAGTGTAAGTGATGAAATACATAGATTATAAATGGGTTAAGTGAGAACGATGATATAAAAACTCATATATATGCTTAAGGTTTTAGATCAACATGCGGTGTTAAGCTTGTTATTGTGATTTGTCACTTAGGCTATTAATGGAGATAGATCTCCACTCTTTTGGAATTTCCAACTAACATGATATCCAAACGCTAGCTTTAGAATTTCGGCCGAGTCCAAGCTTATGATCCACCAATTTTTCTCGAATTCTTCTTATGCAGAACTTTCTCACTTCACACGCACACGTGTTATATCCAACAAACTAGAATTATTTTGCATCCTGAATCGCATTAGTGATAAAAAATTCAAAACAAAAAACCTCAAGCCAACAAACATTCCAGGTCATAATCACATGACAAATCGTCGTGAAACCAAGAGTAACAGTATTTAGAAAATACCTTCATGATATACTCCACCACGAGATTTGTTTCCTGTCCCCCGAGAGCTAATGACTACAAATCGAAACTAGAGTATATTAATCTGTATCCATGAAAAAGTTTAACAATTTATTCTTTCAAAAAGAACGAGAGAGACACTTTCCCTTAAAAGGGAAGAAAGTAAAATGAGAAAATACCTTCATGAATATATCAAGATCTTCATCAGGTTTTATTCCAGCATTCTTTTCTCTTCTGGCAAGTTCCAGCAACATGTCTGGAAAGACTCCAGAATTTAGTACTTATCTTCTAAAAGTGCAAATTGAATATAAGTTAACATGATTAAATAAAAGCATACCAAATTTAAATCCAGCGCCTTGGCAACGACCAGCAAACTGGAGAGTTTCCCTCACGGTCATCTCTGCCACATGCCAATCCTGTTGACTGACATAAGCAGATGTTCTCTGAGGAACAAACTCTTTCAGATTATGTCCATTGTACGTAATGTTCCCTGACATCTTCAAGGGGCATGAAAACATAAATGAGTCGGGGGAAATCAAAGGTTTAAATCCAAAATGTACATACCAATAGGTCAATTATGCTATTTAGATATTAACAAGTGAATCAAATAGTGAAAGCAATTGCATCCATCCATAAAATTAATTCATGTAAAAGAAAGGAAAAGAATGCAGTCTAGTCGGTGCTTCCATTAGGACCAATGCATTTTACTAAATCCTGCTATTCTGTATATCCAAACCCCAAGCAAAGTGCAGAAAAACCTCCAGAATAGTGTCTCCTCTGGTTATTAAGAACTAGGAGATTGGTATATATTGATTCCAAACAACCTATTAATTCATTCTTACTGTGGGTACTCGGTAATAAATTTAAACAGCATCTCCGGCAAGAACTTCTATACTATTGGCATAGTAGTTGGCCGTCCAGACATAGAGGAACCCCATTCTAAATTGTTTAATGTAACTGAAAAAGATAGTACCTGCAAACCAGGTCCTAGCCTACCAGCAAGAGCTAATAGCAGTGTTGTTTTTCCAGAGCTTGGCGGACCCAGTAACAACGTTAGCCTGCAAGAATAACAAAACAATAATTTATCAAACACATGCAAAATAATTACAAGTAGGTTCTGAATAATATTGCGATACAAGAAATTAAACCACAGACACTGGACGAAGAAAATAGCGAAAATGTGATTGGTTAATTAGTTTAGTATTTTTTTAGGAAAAGTGCTAGCAATACACTGCATAATCTCCTTTAAATTAATTAAAGAGAAAAATGAAAATTAATTTAATTTGATTTAATATAAAAGTTCAAAATATGTATCATAATATGAAAAGGAGAAGTATAGTTTCCTAAGAATGAGAATACGACATAATTTTATGAGAAAGAGAGTAAATAAAATTTAGGACTTGATCTATGTATTTTTTTTAAAACCCTTTTTCTTGTAATTAGCAAGTGCTTTCTTAATTCCTTTTTATGTACTATTTAAATTTAAATTATCATACACATAATCATAAATATAATTTAATTAGAATTATTTTTTAATTTCCTAATGAGTAGCTCAATATCTCATGATATGAAAATATGAAAATTAAACGAAATTTGTTTTGTCCAGAACCAGACTGATTAGGGTACAAGTAGAAATAAGAAATTTGGTTAACTACACATGGAGGAGAAGAAATGATAAAATGTCACGTTGAATTCGTCCTCGTATGAAATCTTTTCATGTTCTTTTTTTTTCATTTTCCAATATGTACTTAATCTCTCATATAAGTTATTTCTATACAATTCTCTCGCGTATTAATTAATTAATTAAGTGAATATAAGATATAAGTGATAAAATAGTAATTATCGTTATTTTGGACTTTTAAATTGAAAGATGGCTAGAATTTTTTTAAAAAAATGTTACTTAAAAACAAAAAAAAAACGAAGAATCTTATACGTTTCACAGGTATTTTTAAATATAAATGAAAAGTGAAAATTTAAAGAAAAATAAATTAAAAATATTTAAAACTATGTTGTCTCTCTGCTGCATCGGCTGGTTCTATTATGTTGGATTGGGTGGACCTTAAGGGATATCTTTACGGTTTTATTTTGTGGAATAGGCTATTGGTTGACTCTGGTGGGAGCTCAAAATTCTAGTTCATTAGCTTATCGCCTTCTCAACCTTGTATATCGTTGGAAGTGTTTTATCTTAGTTTGTAATCTTGTTTCTCTTATATATGTTTTTAGGGGTGTTATGCTAAAATTATGCTTAGGTTCGATTTTAAGGTTCTAAAGCTGGTTTTTTTTTTTACTTTTTTTTTGGGTGCTTGATTTATTTGGCTAAGTGTATTGTATTGTTCATACTATTGGTTGTAATATGGGTTGGAATATCTCTTCCACTCTTTTTATATTCATTTTGCTTTGTTTAGCCAAAAAAATAATGAGAGATTTACTTTAATTGATAGAAAATTTATTTTATTCATAATGAAAATTAAATTAAAATAAAAATATTTAAAACTATTAATTTCTAAAAAATTGAAAAATTAATTTAATTGATATTATTGGTGATTTACAAATATTTCATGGTAAAGGTAAATTTGAGTATTAAATAAATTAAAGAAAAAAAAACCTTTAGAATGATGAGAACTAATTAAACATATGTCATTAAATAAGAGGAGGAATGCTATTAATATGCTCTTTTTATATATACACTTTTCAACGCACTCTTATATTCAATTTTTAAGAGGTCAATATATACATTTGTTGACTTTAAGGAAAATAAACTATTCATGAAAAGTGCATCAAGGTAGGGTACTAAAATAAAGTGTCATGCTAAATCTTTCTATTCCTTCCTCTTATAAATTCTCTTATTATTTTATAAACAGAGTATTAAATGAAAAAAAAAAGAGCATATCAAATATTTTTAAAATATAAAAAATACTTAATCCTCACTTCATTTAATAATTGAAATAATTTATAGGAATGTGTAGGAAAATTTAAAAATATTTTTAAAAAATACCCACATTTTTTAAACAAAAAAATTAATGACCCACCCATATGCCCTCATTTAATAAAACCACTTTTGTCTACATTTTTATAAAAAGAGTCGTACATGGTAATGTTCATATCCATATATAATGAATACCTTTATCCACATTTTAATTGAATAAGATATTTCCTTGTTGTTATCTTTCATTTACAAATTTATCTAATAAAACAATATATTTTAATTTGTATACATTGTTAATATAAAAATTAACTATAATCTAATAACACCATTTAATAAATATCATTTCATGTGTTATAAAACTTAATAAATGATGTAATATTATATGAGGAGGGTTATAATTACACCGGTGTAAGTTACACCAAGTATTACACCACTAATAACTACAAATCGAATATGTTTTTTAGTAATCCAACCGTTGAATTATGTTTGTTCATCATCATGATTATATGTGCCAAATTTCGTAAAATTTTGACACTAATAACTTGTTAATCAAATGGTTGGATTTTTCATGTATTTCAAATGTATATATAACGTTAATCTTGAGACATCTCAATGACATATCAAATAATTTCGGATTGATGTAAAATTTTATATGTATGATCTATATGATAGTAACTTTTAATCCAACGGTGGATTATTTAATACAATGATCCGTTAAAAAATTATTCAAAACACTTGGTGTAACTTACACTGGTGTAATTATAACCCTCCTCATATTATATATATAAGTTTAATTCAAAATAATATTATTATTTTATTACTAAGAGCATATGTTTGGTAAAGTAACAGATTTAGTTGAAAATTTAAAATGTTGTTGAAAATTAAAAGCTGAAAATTCATAAATTAATCATTAAATTAAAAATATTTGATAAAATTAAGTAATAATAATAAAATAATACTCTTTTTTATTTTAATTTATCTGTCATTTTAACATTTTCTTTTCACATTATCTTACCTTTTCTAGTTTCTAGATAACATTATTTTTTTCATTTTTTATTTAAATAATTTTGAGAGTTGTACCTTCTATTTTAGAATATCAATGGAAATTTGACACACTTAGAAATGTAACTTGAATAGTGTTGGATATCTTTTTGCGTATAGCATGATTCATAAAGGATGCCTAATTCCTTCCATGACCGACACCAACACTAATAAAGTTGGATACTACAATATCCCTATAATTTAAAATTTTTAAATACTAAGGTCTATCCAGATCCACTTGAGGGATAGAAACCCTGTCCATTATAATTAATTTTAACACCAATTGAATTTCAATCTAAGTTTCATCCCTATTACAGAGTTATCCACTTTTAAAGGCAAATAGTGAAATTTGTTGTAGGATGAATATGCCAAAAAGTGTGGATTCCGCCGCTTAATTAAACCATGTATTTACCTGATAAAATACAAATAACTTTTTTTATGGCTAAAAAATAAAATAGCTTTCAATACTGACCTTGAGGGCCTGATAATCCCACTGATGTCGGCGAGAATTGTCAGTTGCTTCTCTTTCTTCTGTATATCCGCAACTGTCTTAAAAGAGCCTAATAACAAAATGGAAATCAAATTAAAAGCTCAATAAAAAATTGATTGAACGCATGGTCCAAAATATGATCCAGATCAGAGAAAGAAACAAAAATCAAAAACAGGTCACCTCAGTCATATTGCAAATGAAATTGGGAATGGTAGGGAGGGCTCTGCTTCCAACATGTACAAAAGTCTCAACAGTCAAGTTTTGAAATCGAACTTCAATCTTCGGAAACTCCAAATCTACTCTGTGGAGACCATCATCGAGTATCAGCATTCAGTAAAATTTAGTAATCTACATTTTGTGTTTTAACGTGAGCTTTCTAATCCTATATATAAAGTATAAACCTAAAGCAAAAGTGAAAAATCAAGACGAGCCGGCTAAGTATCAGAATCGAAGAACGAAGCACCTAATAAGAATTAAGAAGTGAAGCATAAACACCGCTATTTCCAACTTCATGAACGAAACTCGTGATTCTTTCTAACAGAGAGAGAAAATCGCAGGAAACTTAATTCACGTGGTTGATTTAGAATTGCAAGTCTTGGTGCTCTGCATTTTGCTAACAAGAGCGAGGGAGGAAAAAATAGTAACAGAGGAAAAGGAAAATTACGCGTCGAATCGGCTTCTCACACGGTGGAAGAACCTCTCAGGATCGTTATCGACGAAGTCAACGAGCCTTTCCAGAAGAAGCCGTTGTTCCTGCGACTGGAGATCGGTGACGTCGATCTCTTTCATGTCGCCGGTGAGGTTTTTGAAGATTCCCCTGCGCGCTCGCTTGTACGTCGGGAGCCTCTCCAGCGCCGCCCACCGCAGCGCCTCTTCATCTTCCCCTTCCTCCCTAAACGACGCCGATCTGGCGAAGGCGTTCTCCGCCGAGTTCCACATTCCCAATCCCTAACAAAATTTCAAACGCGCAGAGGAAAAGGAAAAATAGTATAAGAGAGAATAAAGAGTAAGTCCAATGCGGTGTGAGTTTGATTGAGAATGGAGCAGCTTCACCACCGGTTCTACTTGTTCTGAGTGTTGGATAGGTGGTTGAGACTCTGCATTAATGACAGAGCCTTCTCTTTCTTCCTACTCCACAGACTGAGTTGGTGCCTTCGTTAAAGTGTAGCATAGTTGGTGTGTGCTGTTAGAAAACCCTCATTTAATAGCCGCGGGAAAGACAAGCACGAAGATGGTATACAGTATCATACGCGCTCTGAATTGCACTCGCTCTATCTGATTGACACCTGTACCTGGTTTGTAATAGCATGGGGGCATTGTGGTCATTTGCAGAACCCGTTTAGTGTTAGCGTCTCTTAACCTAAGGGTAATTATAGGGTAGACTCTTTGAGTTTGGATTCACAATAGACTTTTATTATAAATAGTATAAAATTAATATTTAAAAATTTATTAATATATTATAAAATTAAAATTATTTTTATAATAAAAAGATTAGTGATCGATGGGGACTCAAACTTAAAGGGTTACCACCTAACACACTATATGCATAATACTGCTACTACTAGCTAGCAACAATAACAAGGTGATGACGTGATGCCAAGCATGCTATGATGCAGCCAGTACAATACGTAAATTGCTGACTGGTGGGTGTAATTTTGGAGAAACGGTCACGTCGTATTTTGTAATTACTATTTTATCCTCACCGTGATGGCGATCGAATGATGGATGTGCTGGTTTGCTAGTCCCGTTTTGGGGAAAGACTCCTACTTGAAGCTGAGGCACTGTTGTTTTTTTTATGTAATTACAAGCTCTACGGTCTACACAGTTTCAAGATTTATTTGCTTGCCTCCCCCGTTGCCTTCATGAATCATCAATGCAATAAGGCTAAGGAGTGCCGAGTGCATGTAGTATTGGTTAAGGGTGTAAGCGGGTTTGGGTTGACCCGCCAATTCAGTCAACCCGACCCTATCCAAACATAAAAAATTGGGTTGGTTTGGGTAACAGTACAGGTTGATAATTTTGAATCCAGACCGAACCACTTCGGTTCGGGTATTGGCAGGGACGGTCGGACGAATCCAAGGGGGCAAGCATGGGCTTTGGCCCCCCTCTCCCACTCTATTACACCACATCATAGATTAAAAAAATAAAATATTATTAATATATATAATAAAAGGGAAAAAAGAAATAAAATGAGTGTGATACATTTAATTTTTATATTTAATATTTATTATTGAAATTAGTTCTTTTAAGTAATTTTTATCAAAAAAAATCATTTGATACAAATATTATTATTGATGAATGTTATAATAAGAATATACCATATGTATAACTTAAATAAAAGATATGATCAATTTGGTTATTATTTAATATTTATTATTAAAAAAAATCCGACCCCCCTTTGTCTCAATCCTGGATCCGTCCCTGGGTATTAGGTCTCAGTTTTTAGAAACCGAGCAACCCGAACCCGATAGCCTATTAGTGTTTACTTAGAGACTTCGCGAGACCCTTTCCCTCATTTTACTTCACAAAAAAATTTGTGCCCTAGCGTCGCTCTCGCGTCTCGCCTCTCACCTTCACACACTCACTGCTTCACGGCCAGCCACCCTTTTTCGTCCTCCTCGTCGTCACCGACGCCGCTGCTGTGGATGTCACCGTCACCGTCACCGTCACCAACCATCACCAGAGTCGTCTTTGCCTTCCCTTAGGCCGAGCATCGTTCTCACTTCTTAGGTAAGGGTATTTCCCCTCCCTTCTTCGTTACTGCTTCCTCTGTTTATGGAGCCCTGTATAAAATTCAACTGAATGTCGTTGTCATCATTTAGTTGCGTTTCTTTGTTTCCCACTCCCCCTTCCCTTTTGATGAAAAATGTCGTGCTTGCTGAAGTCCTAGTAATAAGTGAAGAATTCTCTAGGAAGTTGGAATTAAATTTTGTTTGCATTTATGTTACGAAAACCCCCATTTTCCTACACCCCTGCTTTTAATGAAGTTTCAACACTTTTCGGTATCGTGTGTTCTTGTGTTCAAATTTTCAATAATTTCTCCATTCTTCACTACTTGAAAAATATCCTTTTATTTTGTCTATTCTTAAATTGCTGCTTTAATTCATCAATGGATTATGAATAGTTATATTTTATCGTCTTGTCTTGTAAACCTTCCATTACTATTGGGATAGAGTGGTATATAGCAGTCATTGTGATTTCAAAAAGAATGACTAGAGTTTACTTGTGCATTGTCAAGTGGTATAGAGCAGTCACCCCAAATAACAAGTCTTCCGTGAATGATTGCCACTTTTTCATCTTCTAGTTATTTTTAGTTAATAAGCAAATCCCTCTAGGAAGAAACAAAGGATATCTCTGCATTTAATGTTTTTTATTCTTATCTAAATTCTAATTTAATTAATAAATACTCATTTTGTGTATGTGTATACCATCATTTTAATCATGATTATGTATTTAAGTATCTACATTTGTTGTCTAGTTTCAATTTCATATTCTTCTTTTTATGTAGTTTCTTTTACTCCTTTGCACTTACTTCTGATAGTGTAATATAGGGATTAAGAAGGTCCTCAGATAGATGGAAGTTGCTTTTACATTTTAATCATGATTCTTGCATTGTTTTCTGTTCATGTTTTTTTTTTTTAAATTCAAGCAGAATGGAAGAGGTTACAACACCACTTGGAACTCAAAAATCTAGTGGAACCCAAGTGGGAAGTGCTCCATCCCCACCACCGGTTGGAGCTGCAACAATGGGAGGCGTAGAGGCACCAACTGAACCGGTTACAAATGAAGAACCTTCTATGCCAGCCCCTACTCAAGCTCCAACACAAACTGATTCGTCTACACATGAGGTATGTGGCAAAAGGAAACCTAGTAGGCCACCTTCTAGTTGTTGGACTCATTTTGATGTGTAAAGTTTGTGTATTTGTTCTGTTGTTTGTTGTCGATCTTGATTGTTAGTTTTATAACTTGGTGTATGGACAATATGGTAATGTTGCACTTGATGTGTATTGGTTTTGGTTTTGTCACTTTGTTTAAATTTGTAACAAAATAATGTGTGGTTGAAATCCATATAAATTGGTATTTCTATTTATAAAATAGGTTTTGTTGATTTTTTTTAAAAAAAAATTTCAGATTTTTTCTGTACAAGACATGATTTTAATATTTTTTTAATCAGACCGATACCCGACCCGACCCAACCCGCAGATGGTCGGGTTGGTTCGGTTCGGGTTACATAACAAAAAATGTTGAAACCGAACCAACCCAAACCGAGATGAAACAATTGGTTTGGACTTCTAGTTACCCTGAACCCGACCCGACCCGATTACACCCCTAGTATAGGTTAAGAAATTATTTTTTTTATAAAATTATGTAGTATTATTTTAATTTTATAATGCAATTAATATTGTGATTAAAAAAAATTATATGTGAATTCTTTAATTAATGTTCTTAACACACTACTCCTTAATAGATCCAAAGTCACCCAATAAACAAGATGTAACATGTTTTTATCTTTAACTCTATTATAGATTTAATTTATATATACTATCAGTGTAAAGAATTTTTACATAGATATTCAATGGTGTACTACGATCATTTAATGAATATGACACCTCATATGTTATTAAATTCAGTAAATGATGTGGCAGCACATCATTGGACGTTCGTGTAAAATTTCTTTATACTAACAGTGTATATATATTAAACTTTTGATTTATCCTTGAAAATATATAAGAAAAGTTTACTCCCCCAATATATGGAGTAAGAATTGTTGGTTTAATATTATTCATTCTATTTAGTGATTTTCCCCCCAAAGTTAAACCTCTTAATTCAAGGAAAGTTAAGTAATAAGACTTTATGCTGATAAAAAATTTGACAACTTAATATATACTTGTTAAACACAATCGGTGCGCTTAAGAAAGACTTATTAAACAATACATGCATAAGTATTATTTATAAGAATTAAAAAGTATATTTTTTAATCCTAATTATAAGAAATTTAAACTTATTTTTAAATATGTTAATTACTAAGGGCCCCTTCGGGTTATAAATAGCACTTATGCATGCATTGTTTAATAAGTCATTCTTAAGAGCATTGTTATGTTTAACAAGTATCATTACAAGAAAAATGACTTTCAGCGACAGCCAAAGCTGTCGCTACAGGGGTAAAAACAGTCGCTATTGCATCATCAGTGACGGTCTAGCGATGGTGTCGTAGCCGTCGTTACAAGCCTCATTGTTGATGCAAGTAGCGACGACATTTTATGGACGACGCTATGTAGCGACGGTCGACCGTCACTAAATAGCAACGGTCCACAACTACACAGTTAACGCCCGGATTTATCAATTGTGAGAATCGAACCCACAACCCTGCACAATACAAAGAAGGAGCATTATTGTTATGTCAAATTTGTTTCTTGGAATATATAACGCAAAATATTATATATATATAGTGAAAAAAATAACAAAAAATTAGTGACGGTCAGACCGACACTAACTTTACGAAGGCCGACGCTAAACAAAAATTTTCTTTAGCGGTCGTCGCTAAATATTTTTTTAAAAAAAAATTATTATACCTTTAGCGTTGGCTAGAGCCGTCATTTATGTTACCAAGTAGCGACAAACTGTCGCTACATAAAAAAATTAAGAAAAAATATTTTTTCAATGTTGATGTCTTTAGCGTTGGCCGTTGCAACGACTTGACCGATGCTAATAGTAACGGTGTCGTAGCTGTCACTACAAAGTCGTCACTAAATAACAAATTTCTTGTAATGTATATTTACCTAAAATATATTTTTTAATTCTAATTATAAGAACTTTTTAACCACTTCACAAGAATTAAGAAAGTTAGTTAATTTAGTTAATCACAATAAATTTGTCATTAATATGCATCATCTTTACATAAATACCCTTGAATTTATTGAGACCCATAATCTTTCTCTCTCCATTTAATCACTTCATTGTGTCATTCTCTCTCTATTCATTAATTACTCACCTATCTCCACTAATGGGGTATTTGTGTAAAAAAAAATAATTAATGCAAGGAACAATCTTAAAAGGTTCTTATAATAAAGGCCAAGAACCACTCTAAAAAGCTTTTTATAATAGGACCGGGGGTAGTAATTACTAAGGGCTCGTTCCAATCGTTGGGATAGTTATGAGTTTTCATCTTTTGGTTTTTATTAAGGTTTTTCTTGCTATTCAAATTATAGCTAGGCCAATACTATGCATATATATTCACTCATGGCCTCCTTAACAATATTCGTATTTCGTAGTTGTTGAGTTAAGCAGAACTGCTTGCCACTCAGTCCAATAACAAGATGAAGCGTAATCAACCCCACTACCCACCACTATACCACCAACATATATTGGTGATAATTAAGTATCTGATTCAAGCGTATATATTGGACCACAACCAAACCACCGCATATACGACTTATGAGGTTTCATGAAATTGCCCCAGCCCTCACATGCATGCTATCCAACAAAAGGAAAGTTGGTCTTTGTCTCTAATAGTTTGGTCGATTTCGTTAATTTTCTTCTACTATTATATAGGGAGTATGGTCACCCACTTGACATAATTAGCGTCTTTTTATTCTATATTGAAAAAATCAAAACGATATGGTAAGTTATCACCGTCGATTTAATTTGTGGTACGATAAATGCAGAGATGGCTCGTGTTCTTCCTTGAGTTGGGCATCTGCTGTGGACTATTCGGAGTGTATTAGGTCAGCTAGTTATGACACTTGCAAGAAATTAATAAAAGGAGAAACGAGTAATTGTTACAGAGACCGCACCGTAGATTTTGAGAGAGGTGGTTTAACCCTCTTTCTATATAAACAGCTACTTTTTTTAATTATGAGTGTTGTTAATTTGACATGTCGTTTCGACAGGATTCACATTTAGTGTACAGTACAAATAAAATAATGATGCATGTGACAAGTTTTTTTTTTTTCCAAAGTCATAGGTATCCTCTTAGAATTAACTATTAGCCCAATCTTTAAATAAAATAAAAAGCATATAGGAACAACATATAATGTATCAATTTTATAATTGAAATTTATCACATATTTTTTAGTTAAAGATATCCATAAAATTTACTTTAAAATTCATGAAACATACTTGGTTATTTTTCTCTCTCTATTTTGATTATTGGTGATAATTCAATTGTAGATTTTATGTTTAATTACTTCAAGTTAATAATAGATAATAGCTTTTTTTTGTTAGACAAAGAAAAATTTATTTAAAGAAAGTACAAGGGTATTCTAATCCTTATACAATAGAACCAAAATTGGCAAAAAAAAATAACACAATACAAGAGAGGTCAAAAGATTATGTACCCCACATTGGGCTTTAACAAATTAAATCACATTGGAGACCTATCTAGGAGCATAAATCAAAATGAAAAGGATTGCAATAGCCACCTTTACGTAACATCACCGCATCAGAGGAACCAAATGCCATTATCCCAAACCAACAATTAATAGATAATAGTTATGACCAATCCAATTATTGCATAATTAAATTATGAGGTTAATTTTTTTAAACTTTATATCACTATTTCAAAAAGAAGGATAAAAATCCAAGTTAAATAGAACACATAAATGAGAAGTAGTTCAATAGGATTATTTGAAAATGAAAAATCAAAAAAGAAAAATTTAAATATGATGACATTGATATTTGGAACAAAAAAGGAGCTACAAGAAATATTATAATAACTCATAATTGTACATTCGTATTCGAATATAAACAACAAAAAATCTATATATGATGGTCTAAAATATAAATAAACCTCAACTAATTCACCCTATTTAATGAGATCATCCAAAAATACCTTCATTTAATTCCAATTTTATTTTTCAATGACCTTATTTATTGAGTATGTACCAATAGATAGAGAGTATTTCCACTCTAAACAAGTTCCAATAAAATTGAAGCGTTTCATTAAGGGAATGCAGTTAGTTTTTTAGATGACATTAAGAAAATTAAATTAGGATAAGTAACATTCTTAATTAGCATAAATTGATTTTTTTACTTACATAGTTACATTCGAGTCAAAATAGTATATTAAAAAGAAAACCACTTCAAACCAAAACAAAATATGTATAACTATACCGTGGGCGTAGAAGAATGTCTCTTAAAAAAATAAAAATAAATAAAATGGTATTCAAAGATATTAAAAAAAATTGAATCGAAGTTATTTTATTGAAATATTTACAAAATTTAATGTAAATTTTATATATTGATGTACATTTGCATGTTGATTCTATCTAATATAAAGTATAATATCAAAATATATTAAGTGTTATTATGGTGTATGATATTGAATATGAAATTTTTATTTATAATAAAATATTTAAATATTAATTTTAAAATATAATGAAGTTAATTATATGACCATGGGATTATATTAAAATGAAAAGGTTAAATAATTAAGAATGTAATATTTAAATACTAAATTAAAAAATATTTTAAAAAAATTAATATATGAAATGAATTTAGTGCATTAAAATGAAGTGGTTATCTCCTATGCATGATATTAATATAATTTCTTCACAAATGTGTGGGGGGCTTCTTAAAAGAGCTTAAGGGGTGGGATCTAGGAGTAACTTTTTGTATGATGTGAATTTAATAAATTTAAACCGTTGAATAATGTGATATTAATATAATAATTATGCACACTAAATTTTAGATAAATTGAATATTCATAAGTATGTAATTATAGAGTAGATATTTACTTATGTTTTGAAAAGTATAGTATATGTTAAAATAAAGTGGTTTGATGAAGTATTAAATAACTTTGCAGGCTTGATATACTTAATAAAAACTTTTAATATGATGATTGGATTGATGAATTCAATATTTATAAATAAAATTATTATACGGAGTAACTTTACTAAAAATTACTCATGAAATAAGTTGATTCTCACCCTTTATTAAAGATCAAAATAAAATCTTAAATAACAAATTTATCTTCCACATGTCATAATCAAACTCCATGCAGTAAAATAAAAGTAAGTTCTCCTTTTAGTATATTAAACTACTATTTTATCTCATGGAATTTATATAATTAATATAGTTAAGTATATATTAAAATATATATCTATTGTTTAAAATAAATTAATTCATTAAAATATAAAGTATACGTTGAATTTAAAATGAATAATTTAAATATGATATATAAATATTATAGTATAATTTATTTATATCAGGAAACTAATGTAATTACTTTATATTAAAAGACAATTACTTTTTGTTGGTATTTGACGAGAGTATCCACCGCCCTGGATTTTAAAGGAGCTGCATGCCCAAGGCGGGATTCGAACCCTCGACCTTGGTTAAGTTTGGATCAGCCTCCTCCGCTGAACCAACCTCAGAGTTAAAGACAATTACTTTGAATTTAAAATATTAATTCATAAAAATTAATTATTTCAAAAATATCATTTGATGTAGTTTAAAAGATACTAGGTAATTATATATTACTTAATTTTTAGTTGCGATCATTTGTTGCTATTAATACTAATTAAGATATATATTACTAAATAATAATGATAAGAATTTAAATTTAAATTTAAATTACAAAGAAGTTTTGATATAAAAAATTGGTTAAACTGGAATAAAATTGTATGATTATAATATAAGTTTTTAAGTGGTTGGCAAAATTTTGAGAAAATATAAAAAAAATTATAAAGGAGATATGTGAAATAAAATTTTAAGGAAAATAATGAGAAACCAACAAAAATAACATGGATTTTTTAATTAACAATGTAGAGAAAATGAGTAGTTCTCTAAAATGAAATTCTCAAAATTTTTACAGAAATAGTTATTCATGAAAATAAAAAATAAATTTAGATATTTTTTTCATAATTAGATATTCACGTCATTACTTTCATATTTTGTCAGAATATGGGTAGATCACTTTAAGCAATGTTTTAAAAAATCGAACCGGCAAGTGAACCGGGTGAAGACACTGGTTCACGGTTTTAATGATTGAACCGTGGTCGAACATGTATTAATTAAACATGTATTTTAAATATTATATACTATTTTAATTAATAAACAATAACATAAAATTATAAGAAATTCAGATAATATGAAGCTATAAATTTGTTTAAATAACCTTATTATAAGGTTTATAAAATAAAAAATTGGTAAAATAATAAATATCTATGTGTAATTCTCAAACATGTTTTTATTTATATTAAAAGTATTTTAAATTAAATAAAAAAATAAAAAAAATGATTTTTTTATATAAGACCGGTTCAACCGATATTTTTACCGGTTTTGACCGGTTTTCCGGTTTAGGGTTCTATTGGACCAGACACATGACCGGTTCACCGATTTTTTGGTCCAACCAACCGGTCTGGTCCGGTTTTCTAAACATAGCTTTAAAGGCCCATTAGTCTAAAACAAATACATTTTGATTTTTAATGATAATAAAGTAAGATAAAATAGTTTAAACTAAAATAATGATATGAGGCTTAATAATTATATAGATTCAAATCTCATTACAATCATTAATCATAAAAAAACAAGGCAATATATAATTGCGAGCAAAGATATTTGTATGTATTTCTTAAATGATATTTCTTATATGAATTCGTGCACTTTCGAAAAAAAAAAACATATGTACGATCTTACATCGAATCCAGAAATTGATGGAACGGGGGGCCAAAAATATTGATGAACAACTAACTTTAAGAATTGCATTAACTTTTTTTTAATAATATACACCATTTATAGGTGATTTTTAAATAATACTCTTTATATTCCCATCTTATAAATCAAATGTATCTCATAATAATTAATAATGTGAGTTTGTACAACATTATAGCACCCTCCACACATGCAAAAACGTAAAAGAAGTTCTGATGCGTCTAGAGATATGAGGCAAACTGTGCATGTAAATAATAAAATCAATATATTTATGATTCACATGGATGGGTCACTTTTTCCTCTGAAACGTCCACACATGATTAGTACGAAATACTTCCCATTTCACTGCCACGAGAAAATGCTTCTGCCTTCTATTCATGTGAAGGTAGTAACGCTTTTATAATATGGATAGTGTTCCTTGTAATTGGATTGAGAACTCTTCACAAATTGTATGATCGCTTTCGTACGCCAGTAACACTTTACACCAAATTCGTTTTTGTCATTTTCATCTGCGCAACTCCTGTCGCCATCAACCTTCACATCTGATATATTCAGTGGCGTAGCGAGAAATTTTTCTCCGGCGTCGGAATAATAAAATATTAAAAATTATTAAATATGTTTTGGTCTTTCAAAAGTATGATGAATTTGATTTTGGTCCCTCATTTATTTTTTCATTGGTTTTAGTCTTCCATTTTTTAAAATCACATGTTTTTAGTCCTCCTTATTCACTGTACTTTGTTAAGTTACTTCAGAGTTTCACTACGATTTTTCCCGAGTAAAAATTTATAGGAATTCTTGCGATTTTTTTCTCTAGAAAATTAATGTGTAGTAAATTTAAAAAAAAACCTACAAATTTTTTTATATAAAAATGCTGTTATAAAATTTCTTTACTTTCTTATAAAAAAATTTATAGTAATTTCCTGCAAATTTTAGAATTAAATGAAATTTCCTTTGAATTTTGAAACCTGTATGAAATTTTGAAAGAAAATACATAGAAAAATCTAAAAGAAATATTAATGCGTCATCACTTAGCGAAATATAACCAACGACGAGGACTAAAATCATGTGATTTTGAAAAATGGAGGACCAAGACCAATAAAGAAATAAATGAGGGACCAAACCAAATTTCATTATATTTTAAGGGACTAAAAACATATTTAACCCTGATTAAATATTATGATAAAAATCTTAAATAATTTCAGATTTAAGAATAAGTAAATTTTATTTTACAATGAAACCTCTTCGTTCCTTCATCCCCGCCCATCGAAATTTTCTCAACAAGGTTGCACAATTGTTCAATATCAAATGATTTTTAAAGAGTCTTTGGGATCTACATTGAACAGGGTTTTAAGAAGTTCAACTGTGCTTTCGTTAAATCTTTTATTTACTTCAGATAATTGCAAATCAATTTTCCCTTAGTGTTTTTTTTCATGTGAATTGTCTAAAAACATATTCAAATCAAACGAAATCTTTTTTAATGTTATATATTATGTTACCTAATAATATTTTCTCTCTTTTTCCTATTCTTTGAAATGCTCGTATGTTTCCCCTTTTAATCTTTTTACTTTTTATAGACTAATATTTCTAATAAAATCTTATCTATAATTTTGAATATTATCTTATCTTCTCTAAATAAGAAAAAGTAATCAATAAAAATGAAATAATAAAAATTTAAAACTTTCTTTTGACAAAATAAAGATAAATAGCAAGAGTCGTAAAGAAGTACTTAATACTACAGATTCTATGAAATTTTTAGGGGGGCCGAAGTAATAGTTCATGAAATATATTATACTGGGACCTATATAGTTAATAAAAAATTTGAAAATTTTTTAGGGGGCCGTGGCCCTGCCAGCCCCCTTGGCTACGCCCCTGGATATATATATATACTTTTTTTTTGTATTCTTGCTAGTTACTGCATCTCTTTTGATATTAAATTTAATTTTAAAGTTTATACAAAATTATGCTTATTTTCGAATACATATAAGTAATTAGACTTTTGAGTTTATACAAAATCATATTATCAATATTTTAAAACTATGTGTTTATTAAGTTAATTACTATGCACTCATAAAAAAATGTGCATCTATGCATATGGGTATATGATCGTGAATTATTATTGATTTATCACGCCTCTTTTTTTTCATCCAACAACCAAACCTATAATGATGTTTGTACTTAGTATGTAATGACAAATAAATCCTTTATCTATATTGGTGTATAAAACGACGTACATTTTGATTTTTACTACCTAGAAATTTCTAAATCAAACAATAAATATTACAAAATATGTTTAAAAAATAGGTACTTCAGCACTGACCACATTTCTTTTGCAGTAGCTTTAAATTTCCCAAGATTGTTAATTTTCTTTATCGTGTAGTACTGTAACTTAAAAAATCAGTTGTTTAATATTAATATGTTAGTTATGACAGTTATGACTAGGAATGAGTTTGTTATTCTGTTAGGTTGTTATTTCAGTTAGGTTAGTTAGTCGTTGCTCTCATAAGGCTGCTTATATATAGTATCTTGTGTATAGGAAAAGAAGCGTGTGTGTTAGTGAGCGAGAACGATTACGGGGACTGAACCTGTCTGAAGTTAACAGGTGTAACCTTGTCTGAAGTAGCTTGTCTGAAGCTGGTTGTCTGAAATAGAGAAACGTTTTTTCTCTTGCATATTTTCTTCTCTTCTTTTCGTGTTCTTTGATTCTTTTTCTTTTAAGCTTTCGATTTCTTTTCTTTCTTACGTACCCAACAAAGTGGCGCCGTCTGTGGGGAAAAGAAAGTGAAAAGTGAAAGATAATCAAGAATGGCAACGAAGTTTGATATTGAGAGTTCTCTGGAGCAAATGACTTTTTGGCTGTGGAAAATCAAGATGGAGGCTATCTTGATACAACAAGGATGCGAGGAAAGCGTGAAGGGGGAGGTGAACATATCATCATCTTTAACGCAGGCAGAGAAAAAGAATATGGTAGACAAGCAGAGGAGTGCAATCGTTCTGTGTCTTGGTGATAAGGCACTCAGAGAGGTGGCGAAGGAGAAAACAGCTGCATGTATGTGGACACAGCTGGAATCTTATAACATGACAAGTCTTGGCTCAATAGACTCTGTCTGAAAGCAACAACTTTACTCGTTCAAGATGTGTGGAATCAAGAACGATTGAAGAGCAGTTGGCAGTTTTCAGCAAGATTGTTGATGATCTGAAAACATTGGTGTGAAGCTTGAAGATGAGGACAAGACCGTTATTCTTCTTAATTCTTTATCTAAGACCTTTGAGCATTCAGAGATGCTTTACTGTACGGAAAGATCAGATGATTACTCTGGAGGAGGTTGTGACCTTAGTTCGAACCAAAGAGTTGCAGAAACTCAGATTCAAAAGGTGTAGGATGTAGAGGAGGCTCCCTCTGGTCTAGTTACAGTGAAGGGCAAGGGAAAGAAGTTAGAGAACAAAGGAAGAAGGAAAAAGTCTTGAAGGCAAGAAGCAGATCAAATGTTTCAAGTGTCAGAAGTTGGGTCATATCAAGAAGCATTGTCCTGAGAAAGATGCCCAGGAGCATAGGAGACAGGAAACTGCAGGTGTGCAGAGGCTTCTGAAGGATATGAATCTGCAGTGTTTTTGGTAACTTCGTCTGAAGACTCTCTGAAGAGTTGGGTCATGGATTCAGGGTGGTACCTATCACATGTGTCCTGTGAAAGATTACTTTGAGACCTTAGAACTGAAGGAGTATGGATCTGTACTTCTTGGGAACAACAAAGCTTGCAAGGTGTAGGGCATTTGGGGTACATCAGACTGAGGATGTTTGAAACAGAGAGATGTTGCTGCAGGATGTGAGGTAATGTTCCCAGAGGCTCAAAGGAACCTTATGTCCATTAGCATGTTTGATGTTATGGGGTATTCCACTAAGGTGGGGGCGGAATGATGAATGTGTCCAATGGAGCATCCATAGTTGCTAAGGGAGAAGAAGTAATGGGTTGTACATTCTGGAAGGATCAACTGTCATTGCACATGCATCAAGTTGCAAGTCAGGTCAATGGTTGACAAGACTAGACTATGGCACCTACGTTTGGGCCATGTAGTGAGAAGGCTTGGTGGAGTTGGAGAAGCAACTGCTGAGGGTGATAGTGATAAATCCACTTTAGTAGTAGATTTATAGGATTATTTAGGTCGTTTTTAGTAGTTTAGTTTGATAATTTTGTAAATTTGTAGCTAATAATTTGTATATAATTGAGTTGTTTGTATTTTGAGTGATTTTAGTAAATAATAGTATTTTTCTCTTAATTTTCTTTGTTTTGTTGTTTTTAGGAATTTTTTGGAAAATACAAAGAAAGACGTAAAGAGAAGCATTTTTGGAATTGTGAAGAAAAGTCAAACAGTGAAAATTTGAGGCAATTAAGGTGCAAATTGAAGAATTTTCATGTTGTCAGCATCGTGTGGGGACATAACTCTCGCGTGTGAGGACACGATGACTCCAGAAGCTACAGACTTGAAGAATTGCATTTTGTTATGATCGTGTGGGGAACACGGCAAGCGTCATGTTGGGACACGATTTCTGCAGAATTAGTTATAACTGCTGTCAGTTAGGAATAGTGCGACAGTTACTCATTTTTTCAGATTCTTTTCCTTTTTCTCTCAAATCTTCTCTCGTTTTCTCTCATCTTTCTCTGAGGATTCAACTCTAAGGTGGAATTCAGGGTTCATTTTCATGGAATTCATCACTTGAGTTGCATCTTTCTTATCTTTTATCTTCTCCTCTTGTAATGGCTTTCTAAATTTCTAGGTTAGGTGTTATGGATACTTAATCTGAACTTGGTAAGTGGATTGTTCATTCAATTTCAATTCGTTTTTCACTTCAATTGCTTTTCTTCTACTATTAAAGCTTCAATTTAGAATTGGCCCACTCAATTGCATGAATCAAGAAACTTCTCTCATAATTGGAAAATTAGGGACAGTTTCGATCTGAAGCAAGCACCATAAATTTCTGATTGCCTAGGAATAGGATTCGGTTTTTATGTGATCTTTAGCAATTCTTGATGATAATGCATTGCCTCAATTAGGTTTACCTAAGGAATTAGGGAATTTAGCTGAAGACATAGGGTAATCTACCAAGGAATTGGATTTTAACTAGATTTGTGAATTAGATCATTGAATCATCTTTAACAATTGAATTGAATGAATTGGATGCTTACATAAAAGGAAGATTGAGTGAAATTAACCCTAACCATTTTGTCAAATTCGTATTCCAAATTTGCTGAATTTCTTGTTAATTGTTCAACACTTAGTATAGTTTACTGGTTTAGTTTCTGGTTAATTTTCTGCATGGTTTAGAATTCCTCATTCACACTCATAATTCTCTATTCAACTAGTTAAACTCTCTGTTATTTGGTACTTGAACTGCAATCTCTGTGGGACGATACTCTACTTTCATTATATTACTTGTTCGATTCGGTACACTTGCCGAATTGCATCAATAAGCTTCAGAAGCCGGATTTCTGTGACCAGTGTGTTTTGGGTAAGTCTCATAGAGTGCAGTTTGGGACAGGTAAACACACTTCCAGCAGACCTTTTGTATATGCACATGTAGTTCTGTGGGGTCCATCTAGGACTCAGACGCATGGTGAAGGGTCTTACTTTCTGAGCATATCGATGACTTCTCAAGGAGGGTATGGACTTACATTTTGAGGAACAGACTGAGACATTTCAGAAGTTCAGAGAATGGCATACTCAAATAGCTATCAGCAGGGGGGACCAAGCTGAAGGTACTGAGAACAGACAATGGGTTGGAATTTGTTCAGATGAGTTTTAACAGTTTTTGCAGGAGCCAGGGAATCAAAAGGCATAAAACGGTGGCAGGGACTCCTCAACAAAATGGACTGCTGAAAGGATGAACAAGACCATTTTGGAGAGAGTATCAGATGCATGCTTTTGGGAGCAGGGATGCCTAAAATCTTCTGGGGAGAAGCTGTAAACACTGTTGTGTATCTGATTAATAGGTGCCCTTCGTCTGCTTTGGGGTACAAGACACCTATGGAAGTTTGGAGTGGAAAACAGCTGATTACTCTAATCTGGAGGGTGTTTGGGGCTGTGGCACATGCACATGTCAAGCAGGATAAGCTGGAGGCACGAGCTGAGAAATGTATCTTCCCTTGGATACGCTGAAGGAGTCAAGGGATATAGGCTATGGAGGTTAGAACCTAAACCTTCAAAGCTCATTATCAGCAGGTGATGTAACATTTGATGAGACGAGATGGAGATGCTTGGTGGAGACTCTGAAAATGGGAGGGAGAAAGCTCACATTGAGCTGGAGGCATCTACGAGCAAAGCTCAGGGAGGATCGTCTGAAGACTTCAGAAGGTGTTACTTTAGAAGGTACATCAAATGATACTTCAGCAGGTTCAGATTTCAGAAGGTCTGAAAACCTTCAGAAGGTCTGAAGACTTCAGAAGTCTGAAGACTCAGAGAGTCGAAAGACTTCAGAAGGTCAGAACACGCTGTGAATTGACTATCAGCTGGCTCGTGATAGAGAAGGAGGGTTTCCAAAACCTACCAAAAGGTTTGGACACGCTGACCTTATTTGTTATGCTCTTAGTATGGCTGAAGATATACAGGGTTCAGATGAACCAAGAAACTTCAGAGAGGCAAGGAGAGTTCAGAGAGGCAGCAATGGCAACGTGCCATGGAGGAGGAACTTGATTCGCTGAAGAGAGAACAACACATGGAGACTTGTGGACTTACCTGAGGCACAGAAGGTAATCAGATGCAACTGGGTCTTTAAGAAGAAAGACGGGATTTCCTGTGTTGAGAAAGCGAGGTTCAAGGCAAGGCTTGTGGCTAAGGGATTTACACAGGTTGAGGGTGTGGATTATAATGAGATATTCTCACTAGTTGTGAAGCACTGTTCTGTTAGGATCTTGATGTCAATTGTAAAACCGGTTTGATTTGCACCTGGAGCAATTAGATGTCAAGACAGAATTTCTGCACGGAGATCTGGATGAAACCCATTTACATGGAACAAACTAGAGGGGTTTTGCCTGGGAGAGTGTGTCTACTTCAAAATCATTGTATGGTCTGAAACAGAGCCCAAGCAGTGGTATATAGAAGTTTGATGATTTTCTGATGAGAATGTACTTCAGCAGGTGTAGTTATGACAACTGTGTCTACATTTTAAGAGAAGAACAAGACATTTTGTACCTGCTCTTGTATGTAGATGATATCCTGGTGGTTAGCCGTAACAAGCACATGATCAATCAACTCAAGACAAGGTTAAATTCAGAATTTGAGATGAAGGATCTTGGAGTGGCCAAACGCATACTTGGCGTTGATATAGTAAGAGATGAGTCAGAGGGTGTACTGCGTCTAACTCAGCATGCCTATCTGAGGAAGGTTGTGAAGAGGTTTAGGATGGATGAATCTAAACCTTTGGGACACCACATGAAGCTCTCAAGGAGTCAAGCTCCTGATTCATAAGATGAAAGGGGGAAAATGAATGATGTTCCTTATTCTAGTGGAGTTGGAAGCATCATGTATGGGATGGACTGTACTAGACCAGACTTGGCTCATGCTGTGAGTGTTGTCAACAGGTTCATGGGAGACCCTAGACAAGCCACATTGGGAGTCTCTGAAGGGATCATCAGATACATGAATGGAACTCTGGTTCAGGATTGCTATATCAGAAAGAACGGTACCTCTCTAAAGGTGGAGCGCAATTGAAGGGTTAGTTGATGCAGACTATGCAGGGTGTGTGGATACACGAAAATCCTTATCAAAGTATGTGTTTACTCTATTTGGAACTGCAGTGAGTTGGAAGGCAAACCTTCAATCAGTGGTAGCATTGTCTACAACAGAGGTTGAGTATATTGCGTTGTCTGAAGGAGTAAAGGAAGGTATGTGGTTGAAAGGCATGCTGAATGAGTTGGGAATCGAAACATGAGTGTGTTCAGATTCATTGTGATGGTCAAAGTGTTATTCACTTGGCCAATCATCAGATGTACCATGAAAGGACCAAGCACATTGATGTGAAGTTTCACTTTATCAGAGAACTGGTTGAAACAGGGGCAGTAAGGATTGTGAAGATTGCTTCTGAAGATAATCTTGCTGATATGTTGACCAAAACACTACCAAGATGCAAGTTTGAGAGATGCTTAAACTTGGTGGGCTTCGTCTGAATGATGTCATTCCAAAGTCAAGGTGGAGATTGTTAGCTATGACAGTTATGACTTAGGAATGAGTTTGTTATTCTGTTAGGTTGTTATTTCAGTTAGGTTAGTTAGTCGTTGCTCTCTAAGCTGCCTATATATATAGTATCTTGCTGTATATGAAAAGGCAGCGTGTGTGTCAGTGAGCGAGAATGATTAGGGAGAACCTGTCTGAAGTTAACAAGTGTAACCTTGTCTGAAGCAGCTTGTCTGAAGCTGGTTGTCTGAAATAGAGAAACGTTTTTCTCTTGCATATTTTCTTCCCTCTTTTCGTGTTCTTTGATTCTTTTTCTTTTAAGCTTTCGATTTCTTGTTCTTACCCAACAATATATATTTGCGCGCGTAATGATGTATTACATATATATGCAGGATTGTGTTTTATATGCTATATATATAGTATCCCACAATTTGAAACAAATGCATAAATAGTTAGGTAAATAAGAGTTTATCTGGTTGTATAATTCAGTTCTTACATGTACAACTGATCTAGATATATAGTTGTGTTCATTTGTATTGAAAAAGAAATCCTTATTGTTTAGGACCAACCGATCTCAATCAAGTTTTATGGAATTCCAACTAGGCATGGCAACGGAGCGGGTCATGAGCGGGTTTTGCTATTCTCGTTCCCGCCCCAGTAAAAGTTGGGCGGGCTCAGGTTTAAAGAGCGCGGGTATGCAATTATGAAACTCAACCCATCCCCGTTGGTAGGAATGAAAATAGGTCGAGCCGAGCTAGTCTTTCCAAAGCCTGAGCCTCTTAAATCCATGGCCTGAGACAAATTGTTTACCTGATATGACGAGCGACTTGGCCTGTTCCACCCCTACCTATCGAGTTTGGGAAAATCTGCGTGTATTTCATTTTTTTCCTATATTTTTATACTCATAATACATGTTTTAAAATAAGTCATATGTATATATATATAATATTCTAATTCAAATAATATGTAAATATAGACATTTATATCCTAACAAAATAAGAAATTTAAGAACTATATTATATTTTAAGGAAATATATAAGTTTACATTTATTATTTAACTATTAGCATAATTAAAATTATTAATTAGTATATGGGGGGTTTGAGTTCGGGTTCGGGGATGCAATCGTTAAATATTTTTAATTATACTAATAATTAAAAATAAAGGTAAACTTATATATTTTCCTTACAATATAATATAGTTCTTAAATTTCTTATTCTTTTTACTATATTTATATATTATTTGAATTAGAATATATTAAATATATATGACTTATTTAAAAACATGTATTTAAGTTATAAAAATGAAAACAGAGAAGATGAAATCCTTACGGGTTTCCCTGAATGCGACGAAGGCGCGGGGAATGAGATTTGGTTACATAATTTAATACCCGTTATTTTTAAATTTGAACCCGAATGTGTCGTGACTTTTACGGGGCGGGGACAAAGAGACCAAAACCTCGTTCCGACCCGTGACTGGTTGCCATGCCTAGTAGAGATAGCTCTCCCGACGAAGATTTTTTTTCCATTCAACAAGACTCAAATCCGAGACCTTATTTAAGGGTAATATTGAAACATATGTACCGCTTGAAACCAACACCGTTGGTTTTTTATATGCCAATTATTACTTTCAATTATTTGGATTGATAAGTGTTGATTATTCATCGTGCATTATGTGTTAAAATTTATAAATTCTGTTTAGGAAATCAAAAGAGAATAATTCTGTTATTTCTACTTTAGTTAATTTTTCTACCATAGTAGTATTTTCCTATCTTAGTTTGTTTAGAAATGCTTCTATAAATATTTGTTGTATTTTCCTCTTTTAGTATCTTTTTCAAAATGATAATATTTGGTTCATTTCCAAATCCCCTTTTCTCTGATTCAACTCCCCAATTTTCCGATCCATCTTTGATTTCTAAGATATGGAACAATCAAATAAAACATTAAAAATCCCAATAAATGCAATAAATATAATAAAAATACCTTTCAAAGTAAGACTATTATGTATATAAGAAAAATACCATTCGAAATATAAAAAAATCCACTTTGTCACCTATTGTTAAGAATTTGTCCTTGTAATTGTGTGACTTCATTTTGTGACTAACTCTAACATGTCTTTGAATCAATTTACGTGAGAATTTGACAGAGTCTATCTAATGAAATATTCTAAATATGAAGTAAATTCCTTATAAATCTTTTGATCAATTTACGTGGGAATTCCATTACAATACCGACTCCAGGCAAGAAGGAAAAAAAAAGGAACACTATTCAATGCTTATCTATCTATTTGTCGGGTTAGGACAATGGTGGAGAGTATCTACCCGTATTTGACGGGTATTAATGGGTCCTCATATTTCCATTTGAACACGAGTAACACACCGCCATTTTCGGACAATTAAGAGAAAGAAAAAAACACCGCTATTGACCTAAAAAAAATAATGTTAAATCCTATAACTTTTCTCCAACAAATCTTCCTTTTATTATATATGTATATATATTAGTGTAGAGAAGTTTTACACAAACACTAATGATGTGTTACCATATCATTTATTGAATTTAATAACAGATGAGATGTTATATTCATTAAATGATGTGGCAGCATACCATTGAATATCTGTGTAAAATTTATTTACACTGACAACGTATATCAATTAAATTCATGTAACATAAAATAAAAAAAATTAATGCATTTAATAGAGTCTAATGGATATACATTAATAGTATAAAATATTTTTATATTGTTATTCAATAAAGTGTTATTACATCAATATGACACACCATAAATTATTAATCTCAATAAATAATGTGATAACATATCATTAGATGATAATGTAAATTATATATCCAATAAATCACATTTAATATTATAAAATATAAAAAAATAATGGGAAAAAAATACAAAACCAGCTAAACTTTTGTCATTTTGTAAATAGGCACACATGAACTTTCACTTTATCCCAATTAATCCTTAAATTTTTATTATTATTGTGCAACAATTCTTTTCATTAATATAAGTTAAATAATTAACATAATCTATCTTAATCTTTGAATATTTTATATTTCACATATTAAAATACGCAAATAGGAAGGAAGGGGTAAATTTTATCTTTTTTATTCTTAAATTCTGTCAAATTTCAAGCATATTTGAAATTTTAAAAATGAAACATGATATTGTGTTCTTTAATTTAGGGTTTTTCTATTTTAAAATTTTTGAAACTTGTTTTTAAATAATTTTAATATTTTAAATACAAATGTTGAAGGGTTGAGATTGGTTCAGTTAATTATTTAACTTTATGTAAACAAAAAGACTTGTTGAAACAATGTCAGAGTTTAACAATTAATTAGGATAAAAAAAAAGTTGATGGTGCCTATTTCTAAAAGGGTATAAAGTTTAGGATAATTATATACTCTTTTCCCAAAAAAAAAAATAATACTTATTTTATTTAATAATTAAGAGTAACAAACGAGAGGATTTAACATTACTTAAGAAAAAAAATAAACATACCACTCCATATTAGAACTTCTCCTCATCGTCATGTTGGATGTCTCACCATTAATTTTTTTCTCTAATAAAATATTGATAAGAAATTATAAGTAATTTTTAAATGATAAGACATAAACCAACACGATGGTTGGTCATAATGAAAGTAGACTGTAAAACTATTTTCGTTTGCGACTTTTTTTTAACAACGATAGGTGAATAGGCTAATAGGCAATAGCACTTGTAGCTTAAAAAAAAGTCTCCACATTCCATCCTATTATATCTCCATAATATTTACAACCCACCAACAAAAAACGTCATTCTGAATGTGATAATAACTGTATCGTATTAGCCCGAGCTATAGGTGTCGGTCACATGATGAGAAAGTTAAGGACTCCATACTTAGAAATCTACTTCGCTTTTATAAGCTCAAAACTTGGGGGGACTGTGTACCGTACGAAGCCGAGCTATAGGTCGGCCACATGATAAGAAAGTTAAGGGCTCCATCCTTAGAAACCCACTTCGCTTTTATAACCTCAGCTTGGGGGACTGTGTATCAGGCCAAATTTAGATCGGCCAGTCGAGATCCAATAATCCAGTAATCACATCGGCTTGAAATCCCTCAATTCTCCAACTTACCCGATTGTTCAGGTTCATTGAACAGACAAACAAAAAGATCTCATGCCTCAATCAGGGGTCATCAAGCCAATCAAAATAATCACGTGGGACAAACTAAACCAAGCAAAAAAAGTATTTTAAATAGACGACGAGAATAAGGAGACAAATCGCGATCAAATGAAGGACATCGTTGGCTGAATGAAGTCAACCCGGGGCCTATATAAATAGCATTCAAAAATAAACACACAAAGCTTCTTTTTTCAAAGGCTAAGGTTACTCTGTCCAATTGTAATACCAGAATTTTTAACAGAATTTTAGGTTTTTGGTATTTGTAATAAAATAGAAATTGCTAGTATTAGTTTTACACATTTTTTATGGTATTCCATATATATGGTCTACTCAAAGGTGGATCGCAAGGTTCCTCCTTGAAAGAGCCCTGCCCCTGGAAATTGATATTTGCTAAGATAAAGTGCATTATTGTTGTGGGTATTAATGTTTAATTAAATGACAAGGTCCCCCACCGGAAAATGTAGCAGCTAGCTCCTTTTTGCCATTTGACATGCAACCTGTAGTACTTGCTACGAAAATTTTAGTGATCGAAACCCTCTAAAATGCTATATATGCTTTAATATTTATATTAATAATTCAAAGGCTCTAAGAAACTTTAAGAAGATATTAAATACGTAGTACTAATAATGCTGAATAATAATAAATATATATGTTTGTAGTTGGAAAGAAATTGGAAGCAGATTATAATATAAAGACGTACGTAGCAGCCTACGGCTCTCAGAATACATATCCCTGTCAATAAACTGTGTAATTGAATAAAAATGGAGCCTTGTTGCATCAGCTCAGACTGGGGGAAAATTAAAGTGGCAAGCTGGCACAAACACAAAGGAATATATTAGTTTATAGAAATATATATATATGCTGCAAAAATGATAAATTAACTTATTGCTATTAAACCAAACTAGCTAGCCAGTATATATAAGTGGCAAAAGGAGGAAGGGAGGAACAGAATCACACAACTGGGTAGGGAAAAAGGGTTAGGAGGACCCAAACCTCCACGCGCACTAAACGTGGAGGGGACACAAGACACCCCACCAATCCACAAACTTAACATTTGAGAGAAAGGGTGAGAACAATATATAGAGTACAAGTTGGAGCGTAACTTACATGACATTGGGCCAAATAATTGAAAACAAACTGTTAAAATAAAAGATTAATTTGGTATTGTCATTTCTAACTAAGTTACAATAGTCTCATCCTTTATATTTTCTTCTGGTTAATTTATGTTTTTATCCAATTGTTATGCAACACAGCACCAGGGACAAGTAGAAGTATAGAATTTGTAAACCAAACAGTAATTGATAGGTGTGGAAGTAGATCCTAAACCTCAGACGGACTATACCCATAAAGTGGGTTTGAATTTTGGATTCGCCTTTATGGTGGTTGTTGAGAGATAGATCTTTTGAATGTAATAATTTAATATAGTATTTGTTTTGATATATGGCACATTTTCCATGGTTTCTAAACACGAAAACTTGTTACTTATTTATTGAAATTAATGGACTAGCGTTTGCTTCATTGAAGTGTAAATATAATTATATAAAGGAAACTGTCACATAGAAATCTTCGATGAATCTAACTATCTAGAGAGAAATAAAAATATAAGAGATAAAGTGATAAATAATTTTGATAAGTAATATAATATGATAAAAAGAGAAGGATGGAAGATGTTAAATAAGGTCCATATATCAATTTTTGTTATGTAAATACATGCGCTTAATAATTCAATGACACGTCATGAAGACTTGAAATGATAACGCATGACCATGACTTTAGAATAAGTGATGGTCTTTACTAACGACTCAACTTATATAATATAAAAAATTTACATTAAGTGTTTTTTTTTATAAGCAAAAACAAATTACATTAAGTGTTATGTTAAGTTAACAATGTAATAAAAAATTAACTTATATAATTAAAAAAGTCGTGGTACATGCTAAGGTTGGGTTTATAAATTTATGGATGAGGCACAGCTTTTTTACTATTAGTATCATTTTGGAAAAAAATTTAAAATTGCACATTTTTTTTTGTCAATCACAAAATCTACTTTTTGAAAAAAGAACAAAGTTACACAGGACAGGTAAAATTTGCAGAATAAGCCCATCAACCTTCTGTTTAGCTCTTGTGTCATCCAATATTTGGATTTCTGAGGCAACTTCGACCAAAAAATAAGAATTTTTTGGGGTTGTCAAAGAGCAACTAAAGAATTGACCTCTGTTGACCAAAAAAAAATTGACCTCCGTTTCCTTTCCCAAATATGAATGGAGGCCATTACTATTGGACCGTGTTTTTGCTATTCCCACCCCCATCATTTTTATATTCCCACACTGCCCCTCCCCTTCTTCCCCAGCCACCCAACCCCCCTTCCCTTTCCATTTCCCTTCCCCGTCCTCTTCCCCAGCGTCCAACGCCCCACCCCCGTTTCCCCATCCCTTTTTTCCTTTCCCCCACCCCCTTTTAATTCTCCCTACCTTACGGACACTGTTGTCCAGAAGTTATTTTAAAAAAAAACTTTCGAACACAGTTGTCCGGGAATAGTTCCCGCGACAACTATGTCCGGAAGTTATATTTTTTTGAAAAAAATATACTTTACGGACAGTGTTATCCGGGAATGGTTCCCGGACAACTGTGTCCGGAGAACTAGGGATGACAATGGGTACCCTCTGGGCAAGGTACCTTAGTGCTCGTCCCCATATCCACACTTTAAAAAAAAGCACGTACCCGCGCACGTACCCGCATGGGCAATACCTTTAATGGTCCGTCCTCGTACCCGTTGGACACCTATATGCCCATAATCGACTCGCTCGCCCATTACCCGCAATTTAGTTAAGTGAAAAATTAATAACTCATTAAAAAATATTAATTAAAGAAAATTATAACTCAATTGAAAATTTACTCAAAAATCATATAAACATATTTACTAAATATCAATGATATAACAATTTAATTGAATCGAAACACATTACGTTAATATTCTAAAACACAATTAATGTTCAAAATTTTTATTAAATATTACAATATACTTTCACATTACACTAAATTATTAATATAATAATAAAAAAGAAAGTTAATGTATCGGACAAAGAAAAAAAATGGTAAGAGCAAGAAAATCATTACTAAATTGAGAATATAAAAACCATTACTAAATTAATGTATGAGGATACCTGTTATTCATTGCATAAAAAACCATTACAAAATTGATAATATAAAAACAAAAAAAAAGAAAGTAAAAAGAATATTAAAAAAGAAAATTAATGTGTGAGAAAAAATAAAATGGTAGCAACAAGACTGTCTCCTGTGTAGAATACACGCAGTTCATAAAAAATATATTTTATAATAAAACATATTAATAAAAAATAGTTGTCCGGGATGGTTCCCGGATAATTGTGTCTGGAAGTCATTTTTTTTAAAAAAAATATACCATTCAGACAGTCCTCCGGACACAGTTGTCCAGAAACGGTTCTCGGACTATTGTGTCCGGAAGTTATTTTTTTAGAAAAAAATAACTTTTCGGACAACACTATCCGTAAAATATATATACCGTAAGGGGGAATAGAGATTAGTGAAGGGGAGGGTAGTTTGGGAAGAAAAAAAATAGGGGGTGGGAATAGCAAAAATAACGGTGTGAAAAGTAAAGGCCTAAAATGGATCGCTTATCTATGGCTACTTAGCCCAATTTAAGTGAGCCCAATGAACAGAAAAGGGACACAATTGCACAAAAATGGAATGTGAATTACTATTCACACCACCCCTAAAATTCCCTAAAATGGACATGTCAAAATATTAATAGAAGAATAATTAATGATTCATGAACACCCATAAGTGTTTATACCAAGTGAGAGAAAAAAAGAAAAGAAAGATAGATAAATATGATAGACAATCTGATGAACAAAAAAAACAGAGATAGAGAAGAATTAAAGATGTTAAATGTGTGTAAAAGTTTTTGGGGGGTGTTTATGTATTATTGTTGTTTTAGAAATCAAACCAATATTACTCTTAATTGTATTGACTTGAATTCACATTTATAACACAGTTTTGATAAAAATCAAATACGACGTAAGTGTAATATAAGTGTGTGCTTCGTTTTACGTTTATGAAACCTAGAACCACATTTAGATCCAAACTCATTTCACAAACCTATTTGGTATCTTTTCTTAAATTAATTACGTTTGCAATTTTGATTTATAAATTATAAATTTTACATTGAGTTGAAAATTTATACTAAATACTTTAAGTCAATCCAAACTTTAAATTATAAATTATAAATTTTTCTAAAAATACATCAAATCAATCCAAACTTACATAGTTATATTTAAGCAACAACTATACATCAACAAAAAATACACGCTAATAGTGTGTTTGATTCACACTAGATTCATGTTTTAATTGTGAATCTAGATAAAACACGTTTAAATGTGATTTTGATGGGGAACCAAACGCAGACTAATAACATGTTGGTTCACACCAAAATCACGTCTCAGAGAATAATATTAGTCCAAATTCATGTTTAAGACGTGATTTTTATATAAATCACACATGAATTAAGAATAAGAATCACGTGAGTTTTATTATAAAAATAATAATAATAATCATAATAAAATGGCGAATATTCGTGTTCGTTGGGCAACGGAATCCAGCTACTCCTACTTTCAATAAATTAATAACCAATTCAGTCAACATTACAATTCATCAAACAGTTACAGTACAGTTTAGTTGCCCCTCGCGGTGGTTGTAAGCTCAGCCTCAGAGCAACTTCTAAGAACGTTAATCGCATCGCAATCTCTCCCCAATTTCAATGGAGTCTCAGTGGTTTCAACCCTTGCTCGCTGTCGTCGTCGCCTTCCTAATCGCATTCAAAGCTCATAGAAAAAATTCCCTCAGCACTTCTGGAGCCCTTGCTGGTTTCGTCGTTATGGCTCTTCACATTTTTGTAGGATACAGGTGAATTCGTTATCTCTGTTTTCTTATCTGTTTTGGTTGTTGGGTAACCCAAAGCCCAAAGGTGTAATCTTTTTGCCCCTCTTGTTTGTGGGTCGTCAAGGTTTGGTGCGATGCTGCTTGCCTTCTTTTTCACCTCGTCTACTCTCACAAAGAGGGGAGAAGATAAAAAGCGGATAGTCGATCCTGAATTCAAACAAGGTGGACAACGAAACTGGTGTGTTGTGTTTCTCTCTTTTCTTCTTTCATTTCTATTTTTAAGGTCACGTGGTTCGCTCTTCTTTGTTATTCCTAGTAATTTGATTGTCTTTAGAATTCAAATGTGAAGAAAAAGAAAACATAGCATTAATTGCGTTCAAATTTGAGTTGTGTGCATGGACGTACAAAAAATAAACGAGCCAAATTGGTCTTATGTGTGTAAGTGTAACCGTTCAAATTCGAAATCTCGAGGTTGAAGCCTGCAAATGACTCTTAACTCTTGCATAGGCTACTTTTAAATTGATAAGCTAGATTTGGATGATGTGTGTTTGGTTTGGTGCTGAAACTGTACAAACTCAAGTTTAGATTCCAGACAACTATTTAGCTTCACGACGTTTTAACACTAAACCAAACATGCTCTTAGATTGAGATATGAATATGATAATTGCCAATTTGCCATAGTTCTCACTAGGAGTTCAATTTGGTATCACTCTGGGTTAAAGGATGTGCATTTTGCAATCTTTCATATAAAGTTTGTCCCTAGAGTTTTCACCCCATTTTCATGAGGACACCATGTTGATTGCTGATCTGCACTTGTCTGCCTCTCTCTTCCTGTTGACTTACCCCTACTAGTATTTTTCAGGCTACAAGTTCTAGCCAATAGTGGCATTGCCTCTGTTCTGGTTGTAATTATATGGGTATTAACAGGAGGGCAGGATAAGTGCTTGAACTCTAAAGACTCAGCTCTGATCACCTCTCTCATTGGTGGTGTTATTGGCCATTATTCCTGCTGCAATGGAGACACTTGGTCTTCAGAGCTTGGAATCCTCAGTGATGAGCGTCCTCGGCTAATCACAACCTTCAAGGTGAGTGATCTCTTGACCAAAGCCCTATATTCCTTGATCCTTCTATTCATACTCGGCATTGTCATTCATATTAGTTCAGTAGGAACACAACTTTAGGTTCAGTTGTTGTGGCAGCCAGAGTGTTTGGTGCTTAGTCTGCTAGAAACACTCATGAATGTTTGTCAAAAAGTCTATGGAATTTTCAGTTAATGTGTTTGGTTCAAATTCCATATTCCCAGTTATCTTGGCAATTTTTTTCTCCCAAAATCACCCTTGTTAAATTTTGATAAAAACTCAGTTTTGGTCCATCATTACTAGGAAGCATGGAGACATCAAAATAGTTGTTGTACCCATGTCGGACACATACACATGCTAAATACTTCACTAACACATTGATATTCCTGGCTACATTTTGTGGTTTCTTTACCCTTATCTTTTGGAGTTTTTATTCAGATACAAATGGAAATACTCCAATATTTTGATAAATGATAGTATTTTACTAACTAATGTTAACTTTTAAAACATTGATTCTCTCTTTTAATTTTGTGCTTTTATACTAATTTTATATGTTATAACATAGTCATGTCATATTCTACAATTTCTAAACTTTGTCATATCCCCACATGTCCCATGTTGTACCTGTGGCTCTGTGCTTCCTTTATCATTACTTATTTTTTTTAATCTCAATTCAGTATTTCATAAATTTTTCGCAATCTAGTTTGTTGCTGATTAAAATTCACCTCTATTAGTTCGTCCATAAACTAGCTATAAGTGAGAAAAGTGGAATATGGCCAAATTTAGCCTCACCACCCTTGTTATATTACTGGAAGTCTTTACAAGGCTAAATTTAGTTTTATATTAGTGATTGAATGATGAATTGGGTGACATGTACAAGCTGGGCACTGTGATGCCACATAGGATTCTGATGATGACAGGTAGCTATTCCATCTTCCTAAATAACAACTGGTTCATTGAGGAACTAAATTGAGGGGAGTTTTAATCAGTGAGGGATTAAATTATAAACGTTTATATGCAAGGGACTGAATTGGAAGCAAAAAAGTTAGTGAGGGACCAAAATAGGATTATTGTCAAAATTTCAACCTAAAGACACCATGAGTGGTGGAGGCGAAAGTGGCAGTAGGAGCAGAGGCTGTGCGTTGATGGTGGTGGTGGGCATTGGGAGGGCTAGGTCATTGGGGGTGAGCAATGATTTCTTTTTACATTGCCAAAAGCATTCCCATTCCATGAGAATGTAACCAGCCCTACCCAAGCCCATAGTAAATATAAGAGTCCTGGAAAATTTAGGAAGTTGCATTCCTGGAAATAACAAATTCTTGAATACGTTTTTAAGCTTGAATTACACATGGGTATTTAAGATTCCAAGCCTCCCTTAAATATTCCTCACATTCTGTTCCTATGACTTATTCTGTCTTCTTAGCAATTGACAGGACATTATCTTTTCACTTGAAAAGCTTGACCCCTATGAGCTTCTTCAAAAAACACACTGCTACTTGGCTTGCCAAAAACTGCCTTAGAATACCATGCTATCATAAGTGGCTTATAACATCAGTAGATCTTTCAATAGGGAATGTTCAAATAAAAAATAACCAGTAAATGTCAGAGTTTATGGTTACAAACTTACAAATGCTTTTCTTTATGATTTGTTAGCCTGTGAGGAAGGGTACAAATGGTGGTGTGACAAAAACAGGACTTGTAGCAGCTGCAGCAGCTGGAAGTGTCATTGGCCTGTCGTTTGTTCTTCTGGGACTTTTGACAACTAGGTGTGAGTCTGATATAGTTCTTACACAACTATTGGTCATACCCATTGCCACGCTGGCAGGACTATGTGGAAGTGTCATTGACTCTCTGTTGGGTGCAACATTGCAATATAGTGGATTCTGCTCTATTCGGCAGAAGGTAAATTTAGATACACTAACACCACCAATAAAGGACTTTTTTTTTCTTATATCAGCATAATATTTGAACAAATTTTAATGCAAAATCCAGTGGTTATAATGCAAGAGGTACCTTAATAAAAGGGTCTATAGAACCCCCCCTATATTAATGTTTATTAGATATATTGGATACTTGAAATTTCTTATCATGTTGTAGGTTGTTGGAAAGCCAGGACCAACAGTTAAAAAGATTTCAGGTGTCAGTATTCTTGACAACAATGCAGTGAACCTTGTATCAATATTGCTTACCACAATTTTAACTTCAATCGCTTGTTTGTACATTTTCTAAATTATTCATCACAAGCTGCGGTTCTGTGGCTGAAAAAGGTTCCAGAGTTCCAAGATTTGTAATCCAATGGTGACAGATGCTCCTCTACACTGTTGTATTCTCAACCATCCATTGGAAAATTGGATTACACCAACATTAATGATATGAATCCAGAGGGCCTCCATTCTTGAGTTGAATTTATGACGAGTTACCCTTTAAATGATCAATTTGTACTTTGCGTCTTCAAGGTTTTATTCTCTTGAAATTGAAACGAAATAAAAGGCTTTGCATCATTCCTTATTCTCATCAATTAGAATGACAAAACTATAGTTAGTTCTAGAACATAATCAGTCACATACCTTCTTGTTAAGAGAACTTGATGATATGATACATGAGTCATGTCATTTTTAGAATCTTTTTGACAATTTGTTCGATATCAATATAGTCGATCCCCACTAACGGGGGTTGGTTCAAGTTGTACATGTTTGATTCCTCTTAAGCAAAGTCTCGGGTTCGAGTCTTGTGGATAGAAAAAAAATTGCTGGGAGAGCTAGCCCCACCATTATGTGGATGTTTCCAGCTCGAGCAGGATTACTTCCAGTGGAGGATATAGTCAATCCTCAAAGTACATATGCTATCCCAAAATGTTTTTTTCTGTCACCAAATTTTCAATTCAATCTGAATGAAAGTACAAAAAGGCAAACAATCAAAGCTTGCACTTCAAGGCTTGTGTAGTTGGAAGTTGGAAATGAGATTCAATTATCCACATATATGCCTTGCCTCAGTTTGTAACTAACATGTTTTGCTAAAATTGATGGCAAACTTTGTTGTCATAGGTTACAGACTGCCTGCTGATGTGGTCCATTGCTTCTTTTTATCAGAGATTCCAAGTGCTGCACCTAATCTGATGTTCTTGTTGGTGCACCTAATCTTCTTACTCTAATGATCTAGATAGTGATGGAGATTCAACTAATGGCACGCCTTTCATGATTATTCGTTGGAATATGGTAAGTTTTTAAGAGGTGGTCATGGTGCCCAACACAAATGGGTCTAATACTCTAATCTAATTCACACAATCTGATTGCATGAAGCTTCACCTGAATAACTATATATTGTGACAGATACGACAAAAAAGTAAAAGACCCATAAGATTATAAGGCCTGGCAAAAAGGTGAGGCTGGGCCACATGGTTATCGTGCTCTCGTATGATATCGTTGAGACAAAATTGCTGGGGTCCCTCTAAAAGACACCTGCCTCAAATGGGGTCCTCTGCCTCTTATGCGTTTCAAGCTTAAAAGGACAAAAAGGGTAATGCCTCTAATTAATATCATAATACCAAATTTCTAAATTTTTAATTCATGTTAGAGAAATAATAAGTGAAAACTCCAACACGTTTATTTGCTAAACCTTTATTTAGTTTATAAAGAGTCATATTAATACCGCTGTCTCCTTTTTTTTTATTTTATTGTCCTAACTTGAAGTTTGAAACTTGACCATTGGTTGTACTTGTCCCTTAAAGGTGTAATATGCTTGAACTAGAACTACATAAACATGTTTTTCTTTCTTTCTTTATGGTACTGTCTTAACTTGAATTTTGAAACTTGACCTGGCCATAGGTTGTACTGGAAAGTCTTAATATGCTCCAGCTAAATTACTCTCATAACAAACACATGGGTCAGTGAAAGCGCAAGAAAACAAAAACAAAAACAAATGGGTCTGTGTGTGTTGGTTAAATGTTTCCAAACTTGATTTTAGATGGACTTCATATTTTAAAATTAATCAAGTCTTATATATTAAATTTAAATCCTAACTCCTAATTGTGAGTACTTATTCTAATCTACTATCATTTTCGATGTGCTGGGTGGCTTCTTTTACATCAAACATTTAACAATTTATTATTATCTCTATTTTTTTTTCTCTTAAATACTATTGTTTTAAATTTAGTCAATTATAAATTTTTAAATTATTAATGTAAATTTTTTTCATAAATATGAATTTGGAGTTCATAAATTTCAATTTTGAAATGTTATATGAAATTAATAGAACAATTGATAACCAGTCTTCAATTACACAATTTTTTATGGCTTTAATTTATATACACGATCAGTATAAAGACATCCAATGGTGTGCTGCTACATAATTTAATGAATGTGACATCTCATGTGTTATTAAATTTAATAAATAATGTGACAACACTTCATTGGACGTCTTAGTAAAATTTCTTTACACTAACCATGTATATATATTAAACTCATTTTTTAATATAAATTTCTCCACATTTGAAATGTTTTATGTCCATAATTTTAATATCTTATCTCTTAAATATTTTTCTAGCACTGTTTTTAATTTTAAATGACACACAATGCATGACATACTTTCTAGTTTTAGTTTAAAGTGAGTTCAAAATGAAATAATTTATATTTAAATTTTTTTATTGGCTTAAATATATTTTTAGTCCCTCGAAAATTAGTGAATTTTGTGTTTAGTCCCTGTAAAATTTTTCACCTAAGTTTAGTCCCTCATTAATTTTTCATTTTTAAGTTTAATCATTGCCGTTAATTTGCACAATTAAGTGATGGTTTGACACTGTTACAGTACGCTGACGTGTCTATTTAGGATGACGTGGCTACCACGGTGGATTTTTCTAAAATCATTTTCCCCTAATTTTTTAATTCTTAATTCCAATATTAATTACTTTAATGTTTAAAACAAAAAAATAACAAATCCCTCTTAATTTTTTGTCCCGTATATATCATCCCCTACTTGATTGCGACTTTTCATTCTTGACTCTTCTTCTCCCTTGTTGTATTCGACGTAACGTTGGCTCCCTCAACTTCTCAGATTAGGGTTCTTTGTCTGTATCCTACAACTTTTAATTTTGAAACCATTTAAATATTAAAGTAATTAATATTGGAATTAAGAATTAAAAAATTGGGGGAAAATAATTTCCGAAAAATCCACCGTGGCAGTCATGTCAGCCTAATAGACACGTCAGCGCACTGTAACAGTGTCGGGTCATCACTTACCAGTGCAAATTAGCGACAAGGACTAAATTGGAAACAAAAAATTAATGAGAGACTAAACTTAAGTGAAAAATTTTACAGGGACTAAACACAAAATTCGCTAATTTTTGAGGGACTAAAAACATATTTAAGTCTTTTTTATTTTAATATGTTAGTAATAAATTTTAGTATAAAATTCATAATTCAACATAGGAGTCACAATTTTGTTTAATTTAACATGCATTTGGGAGTATAATTACATTGGGAAACCTAGAGATTATAATGGGAAGGACAAAAGTAATCATATCTATACTAACATTTAAGAAAAAACTCATACCTAAATTCAATCATGTGTGAGTGACAATAAATTCGGTCCAACACATATTTAGGCCTAAAGTAAAGTTTAAGATGAGGTCTTTGTTGACAAAATAAAAATGAGATTTTTCTATTGACTGAAAAATATGAAGTCTTTCGGTCCCTCAAAATTTTCTGGAATTTGGTTTTACTCCCTGTAATTTAAAACCACTGGTTTTGGTTCCCAAAAAATTGAAAATACACCAATTTAGTCCTTATTGCATAGTTTTGCTACAGATTTTGCTACGGATTAACTACCAATTTTTATCGATAAGGACCAAATTAGTGTATTTTTAATTTTTGAGGGACCAAAATCAGTGGTTTTAAATTACAGGGACTAAAATCAAATTCCAGAAAATTTTGAGGGACCAAAAACATACTTAACCCTTTTTAAAAATTATTTGTATTGAAAATTATTTTTTAACTAATTATTGTTTACAAAATTAGAGAAGATTATAGTAATATGAGACCTGTTTTTAGAAGAAAAATACTTAATTTCACATAATATTACTTATCAATTATTTATTAATATTTTTTATTTTTTTTTAAAAAAGAGTATATCAAGAAGTAAATAATTTTGAGGGCTTAAAGTAAAGGTTTGACCAGCCTTTTGGCTCGACCTTGAGTACCAATCCAACTTTAATTAATACCCATATATGATGGCTACCTACATACTTAAATTTGAATCCATCATTCATGTTTTATTAAATGAAATATTTTTTAACATGCTTTTTTTAACAAAGTAATAAAACAAAAATAGAGTTTAATTAGTATACACTGACAGTGTAAAATAATTTTACACGGTCATCCAATGATATGCTACCATATCATTTAATGAGCATGATAACTTATGAGTTATTAAACTCAATAAATGATGTAGCAGCACATCATTGGGTGATTGTGTAAAACTCTTTTACACTGTCAGTGTATATACATCAAATCATACAAATATTATTTCAATAATAAAATATTGAATTACAAGTGTAATATTTTACTTAATAAAAATATTTGATTTTTTTTTGTCTTCCGATCAGGAATTCCCATAGACATAGTTGTGAGTTTTAATCTTATGGACTCCAAAATTCAAACCACTGATTTTGTAGGTATAGTGTCTGTTTGGTTTACAGTTGAGTAGAATTGATTTGAGAAATCAATTGTTGAGATGAGTGATGCACATTTTACAAAGCACGTTGGACGAAAGTGATTTAAAATAAATTGTTTTGAAATGTGAACGGTAAAACAAACGGACCTTAAGTCCACTATCCGCTTGGTATCAGTCCACTAGCACTATGACCATTTGGTATTTGAGAAATCTTTGAAATAAAACATAATAACATATTCTGTAGAAATGGGGCAGGTTGTACTTTACCCCAAACATTCATTCATGCCTGCAATTTTTTTTTTAAATTAATTTCTAAGACCAAGATCGGAATCCATTATTTATTGTAAGTTGCTTGTTGGATATTTTTTGGTCAATATTGCTTGTTGGATTTGAATCTAATTGTTATTGTATGAGCTCCAAATAGGGGTTGGAATCTCCAAACACAAATCCAATCCAAACATGCTCAAGGATATGACACAGAACAATGCAGCACTTCTCACACAGGGTGTTTTTTTTACTTTACAAGCATCGATCGTCCACTATAAAATAAAAATTCAGAAGTTTAATTAACTCACAGAAAACTGTTGAATACCATGCCTATTAAAATCTGGACCCAAGAGAGGGCTCCAGCTCATATGTCTGTACAAGAATCAGCACACCTTTTGCCGACACAGCGCAAAAAAGGGACCCCAAAATGTTCATGTTAATTTATTTATTGTTCATTTCACCGTTGGTTATTATCACGAGAGTAACTTACGCTATCAAATATTCAAGAACGAAAAAAGGAGCCTGTTAGTGTTCCTAGCTCCTTGAGCATAAAGTAAAATTATAAAGAAAGCAAATTAATCATAACCACAAGTCAAAAGTAACATTACATTACTCAAAAAGGTTCATATTGATTTGTAATTATTATTTTATAGAAACATAGAAGAGACCACTATCATGTTTTTATTATATATAGGTCACTGTTTTGTTGTAGGTCATGATCAAATCAACCCTTCAGCAGCAGCAACAAATGGCATCCAAGCAACACTCGCAAGCCTCATAGCAGCAGAAGCAGCAACACAAGGTAAACAAGCTGCAAATCCCAACAAATAATAAAATTGATGAGTCACATGATGAATTAAAGAAATGAAATTATTAAATGTCGAGAAGAAAGAGAGCAAAATGATGAAAATTAAATCATTTATATGTTAGAACCTTTGGTAAGTGGCAACAACAACTAATAACAAAATAAAATTGGTATTTAATTTAACAACAACACAATTGAAAAATCAACAATGCTAGTATAGTAATTAGTATATACAAACCAAGCATAAAGACAGCCTTTTTCTTCATGGCGTTTGCGGACATGTTCCACATAAGTTATCTCTTGGTACACAGGTGCATCCATTTGGGAAAATTATTTCCTTGGAAGAACTAGAAGATTAATTATATGAGGAGAATAATCAATCAGCACAACAAGATATACAATATACAGTTTAGGTAGGAAGGTATATATATATATATACTGATCAGGGACCTAAGTAATTTTTTATTTTTTACATTTTTGTCAAGTCCATTTTATTCCTTACCTACTAAGTTTCTCCTCTGTCAGTCCACTCTCTTTAATTTCTTTTTGTTTGTTTCTCCTTTTCTCAACGGAGGATAAGGATTGATGGTCAACCCACATTAACTATGGGATGACTTATTAGTCTATTAAATACAATATATATGAGGAATATTATACTATTATTAATATTATATAATATAATATTTATTAAAAAAATGCTAACAAATACTTTAAGATATTGATTAAACAATAAAAATGTAATTTTTTATTAAAATATGAAGCATTTATAAATCAATCTCTCGTAGTCGTATATTATATTAAAGTATATTAAGTATAATAGAATTAACAAGGCTTCAAAAAGTAGAAAGTTTAATAAGCAATAAATATTTCTTATTTTAATAAAATCTTTTTATAATTTTTTTAAGTTTTATCATCAGTCAAGCTAATGCTATCAAAACGTAAATATAATATATGAGAGATATTATATTATAATTAGTCTAATATATTTAGTAAATGCTATAATAAATATTTATTGTCATGCATTTAATATGTATCTATATTATTGAATTTTACATTTATTACATGTAATGTCTTAAATGTTATAAGAGATATTTCTTACACTTCATTAAATTTAGCTATCAAAATTCCTATATTATTTTTATGTTAAATTAATTATTAGTCCTACAATTTCAACTATAAATTTCCTTTTATTTATAGTTTAAAATTATACTCTAGTTAAGAATGTCTTAATAATTTTCAAAATCAAAATTATCTCATATACTCTCTCTGTTTCAATTTATCTATCATTTAAGATTTCTTTACAGTAATTAAGGAAAAATAATAAATAACTTAATGGATATAACAATTTCACTAAATTATCCTTCTTATTTTTTCAAATGTATTAATTTATAGTTGATTAATACTCTCAAATGTGAAGACATAACTCTTAAAACTCTTTTTTCATAAAACATTTTTCAGGGTAAAATGAAAAAATTAAATTAAATGTTACATTGAAACTAGATAAAGTTAGTTTAAAATGAAAAAAATTGCTAAAACGACACATAAATTAAAATGGATGGAGTAACTTTTAATAAAAAAGTATCCATATGACATTTTATATTATACTTCAAAAAAAATGAAAGAAGTAAATTAATGTTACATTGAAACTAGATAAAGTTAGTTAAAATGATTTTTTTTTTTACTAAAATAACATATGAATTAAAATGGATGGAGTAACTTTTAATATAAAATTATCCATATAATATTTTATATTATACATCAAAAAATAGCTAATTTTATATTATTTAAAGACCATAAGGATTTTTTAATAAATTGAATTATAGAGATTAATTGAATATATCTATCTATATATGAAAATTAACTTGAACAAAACTATTATTGAATGTTATATGTGAAAACAAGAATAATAATTGCATTTCTTCATCGGTATGTTTTTTTTATCTAAATGGATAGATAAATAGGAAAAAATTTAAAGATTTTTTTGTTTCCTTTTTTTATCCCATTTAGAAGTTCAAGAAAATAATATAAATGTAAAATTAGAAGCTTTTGGTAAAATTAGCTATTTAAGTAGATGATAAATGTAAAATGACATAAATATAAAAATAATTAATATAAATATGTCATTTTATATTTATCAACCCCTCTAACAGCTAATTTTAACAAACACTTCTAATTCAATAAGTTAGCTTATCAACTTTCATTTAAATATTAACTTTTTAGCTAGCTTATAAGTTTTTATTGTCAAACATATTAGCTTGTAGTTTATAATCTAAAATCTTTTAAAACAAGTTAGTTTACCAAAGCTTTTAATTACTATACACTGATAATGTAAAAAAGTTTTACACTGACATCCAATGATGTGCTGCCACATCAACACAAGAGTATAACACCTCATGTGTTATTAAATTCATTAAATGATGTGGCAGTATATCCTTGGATGACAGTGTAAAACATGTTTATAATGTTAGTGCATACTTATTAAATCCTTATTAAATTAGCTTACAAGTTAGTCAAATAAATTAAAAGCTAATTTATTGACTCTGCTAATTACACTCTACATGTAAATGAAATTTTTGTCTACATTGTATTAAAATTAAATACTTTCTTTAATAGCTACAAATAACTAAACAATGTGAAGCTTTTGCATTTATGAGTAACACATTTAGGGACATTTAGAAAAGTTTATTTGAGCTTATCTTTTGACATAAACACTCACGTAAGTGTTTGATTAACTTATGAAAAGAGCTTATGACCTATTCATAAGTTATTTTTAGTTTATTTCAATAAGCTCCTCAGAGTAGCTTATGAAACAACTTATGCAGAAGTTAAGTAAATTATCTCTCCTTTAATTCTCACCCACCCCCTTAAGTACTTATGATATAAGCTCTAATGTAATACGCATTTAATTAAATTGTTTTTGCAAACACACCATTGTTTACTACATAAAGTATTGACACACCAATAACCATATGGGAATAGGATTTGGTGCAGTTGACAGCACTGTAGTCACCAAATCCAAGTCGTTCGATCAGATGTCAAGATGTGTTTTTATACATCTCGACCTCTGACATCGGGGGCTCGGATTTGGTGACTACAGTGCAGTTGACTGCACCAAATCCGGGTCCACCATATGTGAACATTCTATAGCACAAAGGACAATTCTGAATATTCTAGTTTACCATTCCTTAAAGTCATAAACTTCTACATCTATGACGCAAAAATGAAACATTGATTAATAAAAGGAAATTTTTCTTTCTTTTACCAAAGGTATCCCCACTCTTTTTTTTTTTTGGACAATAAGGTATCCCCACTCAAAGACTAACTCCTCCCAACAAAGCTTTTTCATTCCCACCGTAAAAAATTGAACCCTTTACCACGGTTAAGAAAACCCTTTACCCTTTGAATATTGATTGGTCTAAAAAAAACACGGGACAAATTTAACAACACAAATATAAATAATTAAATTATAACACAACTTTTTATTCCATCTAATGTTTGGTTTCTGATATACAACACAAATATTTTTTAAGAAAATAAAAAAGAAATGAAGGAGGGTCGAGAAAGGAGTTTAGATAAAATTGTTCACTATCAAGAGTAAAAAGCAAATAATAGATAATCTTTACTTTTGAATGTTAATATCTATATGACAAAAAAGTAATCTCCTAATTTATTAAATAAATTTTAAAACTTTTCCGTCATGCTTTTATCTTTTGTTTTATTTATCCCATGACTATTTTAGTATTTTTATAACTAAACAATGAACAAATATTTTTGTATTATCTAATTCTTCACTCTTAATTGTTTAATCAATAAAAAACATACATAGTCTAAAGTTTAGAGGTTAGCTCTAGTAGTTAAAAACAAAGATATCTCATTAGCTAAATAATTGGTCCAAAGAGGAAGTGAAGTATGATACTACTAGATTAACTTTATAAGAGAATTGAATCTCAAATGGTGCATATGATGATACCCGACCAATTATTTTAAAAAAAAAATCCTTTATTTTTTCACATGACTTTTTTCTACACTCATACCCCTACACTTCTCCTATCTCCTATATGGTAAAAAGGAAACCTCTTTTTTCATGAGTACAGAAAAAGATAACATGAGTGAAACATTTTTGGAAAAAAAAACCCTTTTAACCAAATACATTCATTCCTTTACTATTTCTTTTGCAAGCCTGAAAATCCATTGAGAGCAGGTAAAAATAGAAAGACAAAGAACACAAGGAATGAACATACATTGTAATTTTTTTTTTTCACTTGGCATTTAGGGAGAAGAGAAGATAGATGCTGAAACATCCACATAGCATATGGCCAATGGAGTGTAGCAATGACACCACATTTAGGTACACACTGTTGCAGATTGGCAGGGGAAGGGACTAATATGTGGGCCATAAGGTAAGAAAATTGAATAAAGAGTCAAGGTGTTACGGCTGCTGACACTGCATATATAATTGCATGCACGAATAAGCCACCGACACACACAAAACAACCCCTTTTTTCTTTTCCCCTTCAAACACAATAAAAATATCACCTACTCAGCAACATTGTGAAAGAACCTAAGCAATACAATTTGAAAGGTATATATACTAGATGATTGATATACATACCCTATTGGCAATGGCATCTTATCTTAACTTGCATGGTGAATAAAAGTGAAGAAACACACCACTATATGTAATTAGAAAACCTTACATTACATCCATTTTACTCAAAACAATTAGCAGGCCACTGAGCATGTAGCAGATTTTACTGGAACTAATATATCACCACCACCACCACCACCTACAGATTCAACACTTGTTGCAGCTGCTTCTAGGCGTTCCCATGTTATTCTTCGCCTCTCTGCTACAGCACTTGACTTTGAATCTTCTTCCTCAATCCTGCGTTGGCAGTCAAGTACCAGTTCCTCATCCATTTGAGACAGCATCTTCTTGATGTTCTGAGTCAGGTTCAACACTGCTTGATTCCAGTGGTTTTGGGAGTTATGTACAAGTGCTGAGAAGACAAGTGGCAGAATCACTTGTCTGTTTTGTGTGATAAGATTAAGGATGTGCTCATTGTTCCATAGTAAATGAGCTCGTTCAGCCACCTGAATAAAGACATCAATATAAGCTGAGTTCTGTTTTTTTATAGAGAGTGACATTAGCATCAAAGCCATATAAGTAACTAGAAATTGCAAGGCGTGATCTTCCAGAGAACAATGTCTAAGCATCTGAAATGCTTGGACATTTGAACAACTCTGCAGGATTCACCTTAGTCTACAAGTTCAGGTTGGAGAAGATAGATTAACACAACCGATTACATTAGAAAACCTTTTAATGTTTTAGTAAAAACTCAAAAAAGATATAACATGTTTAAATAACACCAAAATTACGTTACAAACATGGATCCAGTCCAATTATGTGTTTGATTTACTCCAAAATCACGTTACAAACGTGGATCCAAGCCAACACTACTCTCACTAGCGTTGGCTGGGATTCACATTTGTAACATGGTTTTGAGGTAAACCAAACACATTAGAATAATGGACTGATCCACATTTGTAACGTGATTTTGGTGTTAACCAAACATGCTAATAGTATTGGAATAATGGAACTTGCTGATTAATTGAAAGTCATGACTACATAATCAATTTCTAATTCCTTATAATTTTAAGGGGTATTCTGATTCTCTTACTCAGGTGGAAGACAAGATGCTATTGTAAAAGGAAGAAATTTAGAACGAGATGCAAAAGCAGATTTGTTAATTAAGAAAGCAACCAGTGTAGAAGAAACAACCTGGTAATGAGAACTATTGAGGCAGCAACCCATCCTTCGAAACAGTGGAACCATAATCTTCTGAAATTCAGCCATGCTAGTCATTTCCAAAATCTCTTCCAACTCACTAATGAACATTAGCTCCTTCTGGCTATTAGTTACTGGCCAGTACTTTAATAGTCCCTTTATCACAGAGCTAGCCAGTCTTTGATCCTTGTCTATGAACTGTACAACACAATATGTTAACTGCTGATGATAAATCCCAATAGATTTAGGTTTGTGCAATGGAATTAAAGCCTTCCACAAAAATATTTTGTGCTCTTCCTTCAATGGCAAGGCAAACCCACTAATAACACTCCCAAAAATCTCCAACAACTCAGCAATTCCATTATGCCGCTCAGTCTCAAAAACAAACCGGTAGATGATATTGCTAACAGATTTCCGTATAAAAGGCCTGTGAACCATGAATTTCCCATAGATTCTATGCAGAATTGTTTTCAAGCAATCTCTTTCTCTAGGGTCCTCAGAATCAAAAAGCTCAAGTAATCTTAAAATAAAAGCATGATCTACATGCGCTTTTGCCACCTTCACATCAAGAGAGTTATAATTGATGAATTGAAGGAGTAGATCATACACAATTTGCAGGTGAGACCAGGCAGGATCAAACATAGGTTCTTCATCTTCTGTTTCTCCACCAGTAGTACTTGTACGAAACTTGGGGGGGAAAACCCTGAACAAATTGGTTGCACACATTTTACACAATGCTGCAATCACTGGTTCTGTGAACTTTACTGATCCAGAAGAAACAAAATCAACAAGCTCTTGCAATGTTTGACGTTTAAGATCTTGCTCTGTACAGTTTTTATCAGGATCACTCATATCATAAACTTTGCAGCAAAGATTCAACTTACTAATAAACAGGCTTTGCTTTTGTTGATTTGAAACATCTTTGAAGGATAGACAAGGGTCAACTGCTTCCACTCCAGCATTCATGCTTGCAGGAAAAACAACAGAAGATACCCGCTTCACAACATTTAACTTGCTTGAAATGGTACTTCCAACATTTGTACACTGAAACACGTTCCCAAAACTAGTAGAATTGCCAGAATCACTACTCCTGGCAGAATCTGATGAGTCAGATTTTGGCACCTTCTTTGGCAGTTTGCTAAGAATTTGCTTTATCATGGTGGCAATGCTACAAGCCTAGCCAAGAACACCTGCATCCAACTTATCATTGTCAGTTAAAAGCATAAACCTTTCAAGATGCATGTAAAAGCTGAAACCTAGAAATTCTATATGTTGATTCCCCAATGAACCAGAAAATCAGCTCAAGTTTTATTCAACAACCAAGCAAAAATGGAAAGCAAGGTATATATGTACAAGACTTACACAGTGTAACTAAGACCAATTTTGAGATTATACAAGAGCACCAAACAATAACAAGTTAAGAACCAAAGAAAGAAAATGAACAAAATCCTGTGGAAGGAAAGAATATTAGACCAGGGGATGAAGAGTGCCGATGCAACATGCCCAAAAAGGTTGATAATCTGAAGAGTAATGTAATAAATGGGATACAAGAAGAGAGAGACAAGATCAAGAGAGAAACACTACTCTTTGAACAAGGGGATGTACCAAAGGAATTGAGGATAGTCAAAACATTCAAGGGTGTCTTTTGAGAACAGTAAGTAGCAAATTCCAGCCAGATCTAACAATTCTTCATGAATTTAAGCCAGGAGATATCACAGAATTCAGTACATTTGGACGAATCTTAGTAATTTATCAACTAAAAACAACAATTAAGCACACACACAGTTGCAGGATAAAGAAACTAGTCATTCCCTGTAGCAGCAGCGGAATATAAAGCCAGAACAAGTTCATCTTAACAAATTTTGGAATCAAATGAAGAAGAGAAAAGGGGGAATAAAAAATACAAATAAATAAATAAAATGTAAACGACCCGGTTCAAGGTCAAGCAAGGAATTAACAAGCCAATAATGAATACAAATTTTAAAAATTTACAGAAGCAGCAATAGTGGGTGGGAAAAACTGAGATCTGGGTCTGAAAATAGAAGAAAAGCTAGAGGAACCACAACCACTTGAAGAACCATTAAAGACCTTGTACCATACAAGATCATATTACCAAAAAAAAAAAATTAAAAAAAGATAAAAACTTTAGTACTTAACAATTCAGTTAAAATCCAAGGTGAGTTCAAAACAGGAAAACCACCAAAATTAGTATATTTAAGAACATCAGTTAGAGAGAGAGAGAGTGTGTGTGAGAAGCAGAAAAGACCAACCTGATTTCTGTGAGACAAAAACAAACCCACTTAAGAAATAGAGAGGTAGTCAAAGAAGGTATATTACTCTAACGGTTTGCACAAAGAAGGGGCAAGATGCATAGGAGAAATGGGAGAAGAGGGTAGGGTGTGTGTTTTGTTTGGTGGTGAAGAAGAGGGGAGAGAGAGTGCTAGATTTGGAGAATGGAAGAAGGAGAGTGAGCATTTCCATGAATGGGGATGGATCCCTCCATGAATGGCACTAAGCTCACAATTGCTGCCTACTTTCCTCGATTGAAGAGAATAAACGATGCGACATGTTATTATGTTAATGTAACTCACAACATAACCGTAGGTACAACAACAACAATAGTCCAATCACCACCCAACCCAACTTAACCTTCATCTATTTACTTACACTATCCACACTTAACTAAACTTTATTAGTAGTAATAAGAAAGGGATTGAGATTTTCTATTAAAAAAAGAAATTGATTAAATTCGATTTTTTTATTTTTAGTAACAAAAGGTGCATAGTCCATAGTATTAGTAAGTCGGCATTACGTAAAGTGAAAATGGGAGATTTTGGTTGTCCAATTTCAAGGGTAGATTTTTGGAATTTGAAGAAATAGGAGGTGAGTGTGGGAAGAGAACAAAATAGAGAGAATCACGAAAAGTAAGGGACAGAATCACCGCAAACACAGAGGGAAAAAATAAAATAAAATAAAATAAAAACAAAAGAAAGGAATGAACGAGGGTAAAAGTAAAATGCGGCCACAAAAATCATGATTTACCAGTGGTGACGAGGTGGAAGACAAAAGTTAAAATGTTTAGCCTAAGATATAACTCAATTAAAGTCACTAAATAATTATGGCTCAATTGACAACGCAGACCGAAATTGTGGTAAGAGCTCCGGATTTGATCCCCATTAAACACATTCTTCGGAAGGGGTGAGGAGCCTTAACTTTGACTAAGCTCCGAATAGGATTACACCAAAAAAAAAAGTCACTCAATAATGTTTTGTTGAATTAAATAATATTTAATATAACTATTTACTAATTACTACACTACTTTATGATAAAATGCATCGAGTAGTGTACACTAACAACATACAATACAGAAAAAAAGAGATAAAAAAGAAATGGGAGATATGATAAAAAAATATTAAAAAAAATGTATTATTGTATGTATTTGATATTTTTTATACAAAATTTTTCACCTTATAGTATATGTAAGAAAAATATTCTGTAAAGAATTATTCACATTTTCTGTAAAGAATTATTCACACGGATGAGACTCATGCTACGGATGCTAACAACCCAATGAAATTAGTTACACCCCTTTAGTTTATAATTGTCTAGAATAAATTCTAGAATTAATGATTATAAATATATGGTGCACATTTACATATTAAATGAATGCGATTTCAAATCAATTATCCAAAATTGATTCATTATCCGTTTGCTTTTATAATTGGGTAGAATTGATTCTAGAAATGAATAATTGAATTGAATGATGTATGTTTTACGAAACACATTATATGGAAATGATTTAAAATCAATTCCGTGGAATCATGATTTCAGATTGTTACAGCGGTAAAACAAATAGAGCGTGGTTAGTGTTGAGAATTTAAAACAAATAGGCTACTACTCTATATATATTATTGTGTTTTATATTTATTATTATACATTTGTTACAAAAATAACAAGAAAATCTAACAAAACTTTCTTTTTAAGGGAGGCAAAAAAGCTTCCAAATATTGTTTATTAACTAAAAATTCATACAATAAAATCGTACAATAATTTATTTAATACACTCTTTTTTTATTAATCACATTTTTTGTCTCTCATGATTATATCTCTTTTGTTGTGTATTTTGAACATTTCCCTTAATTAATTGAAAGGTTTCTAAGAAATGTTATAAGGCAAATATCTCCTTAAATTCCAATATTCAAATTTATATCTCAATTTGATGTTTCATGTCAATATTAAATCATTTAATAGTGTGTTTTATTTACCCAAAATCACATTTCAGACGTGGATTCAAACTAATGATACTTTTATAGTGTGTTTGGTAAGACATTTCATCTAAATGAAAACAAAGTTAGTAGTCGAAACCATTTCATAAGTGTTTGGTAATGTAACTTTTTTAGGTAGTTATTAGATTTTCTTGAAAAGCTACTAGATGAAAATTTATTACAAGTTTATCCTCAACCACCCCGCTCATCATTATTTAATAATTAATTATAACATTGTATATCATTTTACAATTTTCAGCTAGTTTTATCAAACACTTCAATCAAATCAGTTAATTTTTTCAACTTTCACCTAACGTTTAGCTTTCAGGTGGTTTTTTAGCTTTCAGCTAATTAATTTTACCAAACACACTCTCAATTGTATTGACATAGATCCACGTTTGAAACGTGATTTTTAAGTAAACCAAATACACATTAAAATTGTGATTGAATGCCAAACAAACACATATTTCAATGTTTTAAATATACATTTGAGCTAAAAGCACATGAGAAGACACTTTTTAAGTTTTAATTCAACATATACGTATTTTCCTCAACCCAATTGATTTCCTTACACATTATAAAATATAAATCTCTCTAACAATCATCATCAAATATAATAGAACAATTTGCCAACAAAAGTTTATATAACCCAAAAGGGCAACAAGAGTACTAGAGATGGAGAAAGAAAGTTGATCTTTTTGCAGCAATGCTTGACTTGCCTATTTTAAAGGCAATGGTGGCACGGGTAGATTAATGGAGAAAATGCCGGACATCACTAATGATAGCAACATACAAAAATGAAACCGTGTATCAGCCACGCCGATCAAGTGAATATAGACTCCAATATTCCAAAGTATTGGCTATATTTGCAAACAATAACAAAGCCAATTACCTCTTCACCAAGTCAGATAGATATATAGATCCACGGATATATATTAATTGGTAAGTTGTAACCCATGATCGAGAATCACATATCCCATTTTCTATGTCATTCAATTCCTACCCCGTCCTTAGAGCTACAATTAAGGGTTCATCACCCAACCATTTAATTTGAAGGGAACAATTACAACCATTTAACAAGACGTGTGGACTTAATTGTATTATAAGCGGTGATAGTAGGAAGAAAAATACTATGATGCAAGTCATAATATCTCATATATTAATTAGGATACTACAAATCTAGCTTTTAAAAATTTAAATCCTGTCAAATATCATAATAAATGTTCAAAGTTCTAAGGTATGTCATAGTCGACACTTCCTAAAAGGTGAGCTCTCCCTAAAAATTGTGAATGCCCAAGTCAAAAAAAAAGTATGCTTAAAAAAAACAATCCTAAAAAGTTCTTGCAACATAGTACCTCCGAGGCTCCGACTCTATTCGTTTATATTCATTTAGTTAAAAAAAAATACATAGATTAAGAAATAATAAATTTTTTTTTTTTATGAATTTTTTAAACTTTTTAATTTATCTTTTATTCATTTCACATTTCTCTTTATTTATTTATCTATTAAATGGTTGAAATTAAGTGATTGGGTGAGACCATACAACCTACTAGGAGTGTGTTTGGTAAAATTAGCTGATTTGATTGAATGTGTTTGATAAAACTAGCTGAAAATTGTAAAATGACATATAAGGACATCGTTAATTATTAAATAATGATAAGTGGGGTGGTTGAGGGATAAATTTGTAATTAATTTTCAGCTAGTAGCTGAAAATTGGAGCTTTTTTTAAAAAAAGCTAACTCAAGTACCTTTTCAAGAAATACTAGTAGCTACCCAAAAAGTTACCTTAACAAATACAGCTGAAATTGGTTCAGCTAATAATTTCAGCTTTCAGGTAGCTGAAATGGCTTACCAAACACACTTTAGATCTCATTTTATCTGTTGAAATTTTTATCAGTAGGTTATTTATTACTACATTAGCATAATGGTATAAATTGAAAAAATATAATTAATTCTTCATTGAATTTGTATGTGAACAAATAAATAAGAATAAATTTCATCTCAAAAAATGAATAAATAGATAGGAATGAAGGTAGTATTATTTTATATATTTATCTAAGAAATAGCCAATAATTATTTAAAATATTTATAAATGCTTGCAACAGCCTTAATTTTACTTTTCTTTAATCACATGTTATTATAAGCTAAATTAGATGTTAACAAAGTAATTAATTATTTTATAATATAATAATTATAAACGTACTATTATGTTGTATGAAGCAATTACTCAGAAGATAATTTTTAAAAACAAAATTAGCAAATTAAGCACCATATTAAAATATAAGTAAAACACATCACTTGTTAAAGTCCCTTTAACCCAAAGATTCCCAGAGAGCCATGCTAAAATCTTCCTAGATGAACGCATTCCATAATATGGAAATGTCAGTTTCAAATGTTATGTCATGGTTCTAAACAATTATATCTCTTGTCCATTAAACAGGGTGATTGTGAAGATGACTTTATGACTTATTTTCTTTTTTGCCCCAAAAGATTTGTAACATATGATTTCATCTAACCCAATATATATGATCTACATTCTTTCTTTTCACGGTTAAAGACTTAAAGCTATCGTTTTAATCATGAAACTTATTGAAATAAGAGAAATCTTACCATTCAATGAATGTTGTTATATGAGTAAATCAGATTAGAAAGAGTTAGTTTAAAAGTAGTTATAGTTAAAAAGAATTAGTTAGTAACTTGTGAATTGTGATCAATGTGAGACTATTTTGTTAAGTATAAATACATGTATACAATTGTATGTGAAATAGATGCACAATAAAATTTATGTTTTTATTTTCATTATTCGTTCTATGTGAGTGTTATCTCCAACAAATTGGTATCTAGAGCTTTCTTGATCGGAGACTGTGGGAGTTGGTGTGGTGTGCTAAAGTTCTGCAAGTGTTGTACCCCTGCAAGCCAGAATTGGTGTCATGGCAGGCTCCAATGGTAACTTCCCTGCAAATTTACCTGTGTTGGATGGTAAAAACTACGAGCAATGGTGCATCAAGATGCAGGTGCTTTTTGGTTTTCAAGAAGTGTTAGATATTGTCGAGAGTGGTTTTCAAGAACTTGGGGAACATCCTACAGAGGCCCAAAAGACTGCTTACAGAGAAGGAAAGAAGAAAGACTGCAAGGCTCTTTTCTTGATCCATCAATGTGTCGACATAGCCAACTTTGAAAAGATTGGAACTGCTGCAAGTGCAAAAGAGGTTTGGGACCTGCTAGATAAATGTTATGCTGGTGCATGCTGAGAAGTTGAAGAAAGTGAAACTTCAAACGATGAAAAGACAACATGAGTTGATGCAGATGGAGGAGCAGGACACCATCGGGGGATATCTGGCCAGATTGCAAGTCTTGACAAATTTGATGAAAACTTGTGGTGAGAAGATCACAGATACTATGATTGTTGAGAAGATCCTTAGAACCCTCATTCCTAGATTTGATCACATAGTGGTGGCAATGGAGGAGTCTAAAGATTTGGAATCTTTGAAGGTTGAGGACCTGCAAGGAACTCTTGAAGCTCATGAACAGAGATTAAATGAGAGAAAAGTTGAAAAATCGGTGGAACAAGCTCTACAAGCACATGCGGGGCAGAAGGGTTTGGTGATAAAAGAAAATTCAGGAAAGGAAAAGAAAAAAAGAAAGATCTACAAAGGTGGGAATGGTGGAATCTCCTCTAACCAAGGTCAGAATGTACGGGGAAAGACATGTAGAAATTATGGTAACAAGTTTAATAATGATAAAAAGAAGGTAGATAAAAGGAAGATTCAATGTTGGACATGTGAGAACTTTGGTCATTATGCTGATGAATGTTGGAGCAACAAAAGAGGAAATCAGAAATTTGATGATGAAGCACATGTGGCTGAAGAGGATAGCTCAGATTCTAATCAGGTCTTACTGATGGCTACAACCAATTCAGGAAAGGTGGAACCAAAGATTTGGTATCTTGACACAAGGTGTTCAAGCCATATGACTGGTCATAGAGAGTGTTTGGTTGATCTTGATGAAACTGTGAAGACCAAGGTCAATAGTTCAGTATGTGTAGAAGGCATTAGGAAGGTCGTGGTTAGGAGGAAAGATGGCAAACCTGGTTTTATTACAGAAGTTTTATATGTACCATCTATGGAAAGCAATCTTCTCAGCCTTGGTCAACTTCTAGAGAAGGGATACTCTATCAATATAGAAGAAAAGACAATGAGATTGTTTGACAAGCAACAAAGAATGATTTTGAAAGCACCCTTATCAAAGAATATGACCTTCAAGGTTAGTCTTGAGCCAGCTGAAATTCATTGCCTAGCTGCTGTTACTCCTGATGACGAGGCCTGGTTGTGGCACCTTAGATATGGTCATCTAAATTTTCGAAGCTTGGTCCTATTAGAGAACAAGAACATGGTGATCAGTCTTCCCCTATTAAACCTCTGAATCAGCATTGTGAAGGGTGTCTAATAAGAAAGCAGCCAAGGAAACCTTTTAAAGCCTATGCACCTGCTAGAGCCACTAAATTGTAGGAAGTAATTCATTCAGATGTATGTGGTGCTATGGAAGTGGCCTCACTCGGAGGTAATAAATATTTTGTTACATTTGTTGATGAATTTTCTAGAAAGTTGTGGGTGTTTCTAATTGCAGAAAAGAAGGAGGTGCTTTCTATGTTTCAAAAGCTCAAGGCCCTGGTAAAGAAATAAAGTGGTACAACCATCCAAATCTTGAGAACTGATGGTGGTGGTGAGTACACCTCTAAAGAATTTGGTGACTTTTGTGATCAGCATGGAATCACTCATGAGGTAACTGCCCCTTACACACCTCAACACAATGGGTTAGCTGAAAGGAGAAATAGATCAATTCTTGATATGGCCAGAAGTATGATGAAAGAAAAGAATCTACCCAACTATTTCTGGGGAGAAGTAGCCCACACAGCTGCATATATTTTGAATAGAAGCATCACCATAAAGCTCCACGACACTACACTAGAAGAAAAATGGACAGGAAAACAACCAACTGTGTATCATCTCAGGGTTTTCGGTTCAGTAACTCATAGACATATTCTAGATCAAAGAAGAGAAAAATTGGATGACAAAAGTGAAGCAACAATACTAATAGGGTATCACCCTACTGGTGCCTATAAACTGTACAATCCAACCACAAACAAGGTTATGATCAGCAGAGACGTCATAGATGAGAGAAGTTCTTGGGACTGGAATAGTGGCAGTGACACCACCAAGGCAACAACACAATTAATACTTGAGGATACTGAAAAATCAGATTTGAATGAAAGAGGTGATGGTGTGAATAGTGACCAATCACGAAGATTAGTAAGGTTGAGGCAACCACCAACCTGACTTGCAGACTTTGAGGTATATCCTGATAATACAATCACAGCAGAAGGAGAATTGATCCATTATGCCTTAATTGTAGACTGTGAGCCTATAGGTTTTGATTCTGCTATCAAAGAGAAATAGTGGTTGGAGGCTATGCAGGATGAGCTGAAAGCCATAGAGAGGAACCAAACTTGGGAATTGATGTCTTTACCTCCACAAAAGAAGGCCATAACAGTGAGACGAGTGTTCAAAATAAAAACTAAACCAGATGGCTCCATAGCTAAACATAAGGCCAGGTTAGTGGCTAAGGGATTTCTGCAGAAACCTGGATTGGACTATACAGAAGTATTTGCTCCTGTTGCTAGACTTGAAACCATACGGTTAGTTGTTGCAATTTCTAACAGTAAAGGGTGGCCACTATTTCAGCTAGATGTAAAGTCAGCCTTCCTCAATGGTCCATTAGATGAGGAAGTATATGTTTCTCAACCACCAGGCTTTGAAGTTGCAGGTGCAGCAGATAAAGTTTACAGACTAAGAAAAGCGTTGTATGGATTGAAACAAGCTCCTCGAGCTTGGAACAAAAGGATTGATACCTTCATGTCTGAATTGGGATTTAAGAAGTGTGGTGTGGAGCATGGTGTGTATGTAAAGAGTAGAACAATTGTTGATCTGTTGTTGGTATACTTATATGTGGATGACTTAATGGTAACAGGCAATGATGACCTTGAAATTGAAGATTTCAAGTCAAGGATGAAAGCAGAATTTGAAATGACAGATCTTGGCCCACTTACATACTTCCTGGGCATGGAATTTGTGGGAACTGCAAGAGGTATTTTCATCCATCAAAGAAGGTATATTCTGGATGTGTTGAAGAGGTTCCATATGTTGGGTTGTAACTCATGTGCTACACCAATAGATCATGGAACAAGGCTCATAAAAGATGAACATGAGAAACAGGTGGATGGTACCCTATACAAGCATATTATTGGTTCTCTAAGATACATTTGTAACAGCGGGCCTGACATAGCCTTTGGAGTTGGTCTAGTAAGCAGGTTCATGGAGTGTCCTAAATCCTCCCATCTAATTGCTGCTAAATGGATCCTTAGGTACTTAAAAGGGTCCTTGGATTATGGCATACTATTTCCTCATGGGTCAAGCTATAAAATGTACAAACTGATTGGGCATTCAGATGCAGACTGGAGTAGGGACAAAGTGGATAGGAGGAGCGCTACAGGTTACATATTCAGTTATGCAGGAGCACAAATCTCATGGTGCTCAAGGAAGCAATCAGTGGTAGCTCTCTCCAGTTGTGAAGCAGAATACATTGCAACTTCAAATGTTTCATGCCAAGCAGTTTGGCTTAAGTTTTTTATTGAAGAATTACAGTTAGTGGTTGAAAATTCTGTACAATTGCTTGTTGACAATAAGTCAGTCATTAATTTGGCAAAGAACCCAGTTGCCCATGACAGGAGTAATTTGTAAACACATAGAAACAAGGTTTCATTTCATACGAGATCAGGTGAATAAAGACAGAATTGAATTGATCAACTGAAAATCAGAAGACCAGATAGCAGACATTTTAACCAAGCCATTGAAACGGGAAAGGTTCTGTTTACTAAGGGAAAGGCTTGGAGTTGTGAAATTGGAGAATCTGAATTAAAGGGGAGTGTTATATGAGTAATTCAAATTAGAAAGAGTTAGTTTAAAAGTAGTTACAGTTAAACAGAATTAGTTAGTGACTTGTGAATTGTGATTAATGTGAGACTATTATGTTTAGTATAAATACATGTATACAATTGTATGTGAAATAGATGCACAATAAAATTTTTGTTTTTACTTTCATTATTCTTTCTCTGTGAGTGTTATCTCCAACAAATGCAAGGGGTACTACAAGTTAGAAAGCAACAAACCGAGACTAGATGATTATATTGGAGAGTATACTCTTTGATATGATGTATAAACAAAATAAGCAAAGTCGTATCTCTACATATAAATAAAGAAAATAAGAAAGTATTTCGAAGAGAGGATCAAATTCGTAACCCGATTAAGGTTGAAGATAATAAATTTAAGGTCCTTCAATCCTTTTTTTAATTTTTGTGAATATATAATAAATATAAGATTCAGTGTAACGATATTTAGAACAAACACATTAAGGTTTAGGAGTTGGGACTTTGTATATCGTTACAAAGAGATTGAAGAAAACATTTAAAGTGACTATTTCTTTAAAATATAAATTGATCACTTATATATTTTATATAATTGTTTAAACTTTGAATCTTATTAACAGGTGCCTCAGAAATCCTAAAAACATTTATTAACATTTTATCCGAAACTTATATATATATATGCACACACTGAAACTCAAATTAATATATATAATCCACTGATAAATTGGCTAATTAACTAACCTAGGAAATATATGACACTAGTTATATTTAACAATTAGTGTGACTTAATTTGTCTCCCGTCGATTTTCACTAAAATAAATTCGGATTTGATGCAGTAAGTATTTTGGTACATTCACATAGTCAGTAAATTCAGACCGCCCAATGTTGATGTCAGGATATTTTTTTTATATATGATTTAATCATTTCGGTATCTGAACTGTCCGATCTTGGTCAGACAACTTGGATTTACTAATTGTGTGAATGCATTAAATTGGTGACTGCAGCAAATTCGTATCCAAAAATTAGTGACTCAAAAAATCAAATCATGTATTCAAAAATAACTTTTTATTTATCTATATTGAAAGAGAAAAAAAAGTAAGGTAAAGGCGTAAAGCACAAACAATATAATTAAAAAATGATATAAAAAGAGATAATTTCCATGTTTATTAGATAAAATAACAAATTTGACTTTTTTAGGCATAATTAAATTATGTATACTAATAGCTATGATGATATTTTATATAATAAATCTTTTTTTATTGTATTTTAAACTTTTGATTATATATCTTGTATTATTCATTTATATTTAAAATGTAATAAAATATGTTAAATAGTTATATCATATATAATTTTTTTAAAAAAATATACTACTATAGGCATATATCCAATTTAGTCGACTCAATTAATAACTTACTAGTACTAATTAAATCAATACATTGACCAAATGAATGATGGAATCAAGTTAGGACTTAGGATGTCCGTGCATCTAAGATGAGCCAACAATAGTTCCACAATTAGGATACAATGAGAAAACCCAAAACTGCTAACACTTGTTTAATTTAAAAACTCGCGAATCACAAAATTCAAGGCTTGAAAACAATGGAAATTGACTTCCAAGTTCCAAAACACAAAGCATCCTAACGTAATGCCGTTGAGCCAAGTGTTGAGCTGAATCATCTGTCAAATTCAAATCCCATTTTATTTTAATCGTATTCATATCCAACTTAATAGTATATGCGGTGGATGAAAAGCCACGTACCGTTTTGAACCTGTAAAATTCGTGCGTGTCCTGTTACTTTTCATCATATCAGATCAGATCAGATATCACGATCCATTGAATCAGAGTAACCTTGAAAGAGAAATTTACTTACTGGCCCTCAACGCTCCCTCTAAAATCACTTTTCCTCTGTGACTGTAACTGAGGTGTGGACGTGGGGTTCTGAAATTCAGTGCTCTGTTTACTCTCAAACAAAAATTGACACAAATGGCTGTTTTCTTTTCCTAATCGGCTAGAGGAATTTTCCTTTTGGACTATTTTGGCTGTTGGAACTTGGAACCTTAAATTACTATATTTTATAGCGAGAATCATTCAGGAAAGAGGTGGCTCGCAAGACAAAGCCTGTAATATAGTAATTTTATTCGAGCGATTTGTAAACGTGTATACATGACTTCATTTGAATTTTGGTTATTTTTTTAAGGTTTAATTTTCAATTTTGATTCCTTGTAAAAGTATTTATATTGTTATTCAATAACACACATAGGTAGTGTAGAGAGAAATAGGGTAGGTAGAGAGAATATGGAAGAGAGAAATGGAGTGAAGAGAAATAGGTGAGAAATATGTGAAAAATAGAGTTGTTTGGTAGGAAAGAAATAGAGGTGAAATAGAGTGGAGAGAAATAGTATTTTTATTTGGTAGGAAAGAAATAGAAAGGAGAGAAATTGAATTATAATATATAAAGACCAAAATACCCCTAAATATATTTTTGAGTTAAATTTATAAAATTTAAAATATTAAACTTTATAAATAATAAATATATATAGAACTAATTTATGTAAAATATTAAAATATATATTAAAAACTATTTTTATAATTTAATACATGTATTAAAATTAAATATATACAATACATATATGAATCTAAATAAATTTTTAAGTGTTCAATGAGGACCGATTTCATAAAAAAAAAACTTATCCTTTGAGCGTTCAATTACCCAAAAAAGAAAAAAGAAAAAACCCAACAATCTTACATCCAGAACTGAAACAGTGAATGAAAGGGAGCATCATGGTGAACGTAGAGTTGCCGTGGCGGAAAAGTGGAGGAACATGGGAAGCAGGGGTGTGCCTCATGAGGAAAGGGTAAGCTTGCTATAAAATAAAATCTGATGCTATCTCTCACCTCTTGTTCTTTCTCTTCCCAATTTCTTCTCAAATTTGTGAAGAAATTTGAAAGCATGCCCCACCTCCACCTCCTGACATTTTCTCTCTTCACAACTTTCTACTCAACCAAACTTAAAAACTATTTCTCCTCCCCCTATTTCTCTTTCCTCCCCCTAATTTCTTCTACACCAAACATACCGATAATGTTAGAGTTTTTTCAGTGTTTTCTAATTAAAAGTACATGTTATCCGTGCCATCTAATGTTACCTAGAAAAATTCGTGGGTCATTGTTATATAACATAACGAAAGAAATATGCATCAAGTAATAGTGAGACAAAATAGATCAAACTTGATTCCTATTATTCTAAGACATGATATAAAAGAAAAGAAAAAGGTGGTGACATTTATACAGGAAAGGGTTAATTAAAAAGAGTTGATCTACCTAAGTTACAGCTCTTGGCTGTAAGTTGATGCAAAAAATGTTCTCATACTTGAAGATCAGTCAACCAAAAGAATTTTAATTCTTTTAAAATGAGAAATATATTTTAAAAGAAAATATGAAATTATGTTGACTGAAAATTTAATAATCGAAATAATCAGTATATATATATATATATAACAAAGTAATTAAAGTATATTCTATCTGATTTTTTTAATTAATCAAAGATTATAACTAGCACTTTGTTGAATAAAGTACACTCCTCACAATAAAACAGTAAAATTAATTATGAACCTAGCACATTATGCATGTATCCATTGGCAAAAAATGTCAACCTTAAAATAGTTAAGTTCTAAAAGGCACGGCTCACAAGCCCAATCATAGGGTCCAAGCAAAATGTGGACTAGACAAATAGGTAAGATATCACATGTTACAGGCCCCCACAAATCTGAGACTCACCCATAATAAACTTGAGATAATATTCTATTATTATAACAGGCTTAAAGGAGAAGGGATTCTGTGCACCCAATAATTCCCATTTATAACAGGTTTAAAGGAGAAAGATTTTGTGCACCCAATAATTCCCATGTGGGACGCTGGCATATATAAAAGTTGGAGCATACAATCACAGTTGTATTAGACGGACAACTCATTCTTGCCTACAAGGCTATACATACATAAAATAATAATTGTGCTGTGTTCACAAGAAAATTTGCATCTCTAGAAGGGCCAAGAGAAAAGAATAATAATATACATGCCTACCCATCTTGATCAAGCAATTAAATATTGTAAACAGCCTAGCAGTAGAGCAACAAGGAATAAAATGAAATATGGAGCAGAGAGCGAATAGAGCTGGAGCTAATTACAATGAGACTGAGATTTAATGCTACTTTTCCCCCCTTACCGACCAAAGTAACACAAATTAGAAAGGTATATTTATATATGAAGACATGTAGATTGGACAAACACAAGCAGAACTCTCCAGAGGCCAGGAACCAGTCCAAACATAGCAAGGAGACTGATGCAACTCCAACCCTTAGGTGCTTTCTGCTGGAACCTGATTCACAGTACCAAACTTGTTCACAGGTTTGGGCCTCCACTCAGTCCTACCCCTTACAATTTCAGCACCATCTTCAAGTCGAAGCAAGTGCTTGCATTCAACATGTCCGCTATGAGCTAGATCGCCAACATCAGCACTAGATACCGCAGTCAGGGACTGCAGCACACTGTCCCTACCACACTCCCTCCTATACTCCAAAGTCATGGAAGAAAGCTCATGACTCTCCAGGATTGCCTGTGGAGCACTCTGCAACAATCAAAGCACAATCCTTTGGTTAAGAGGCCTGATCTGATCAACCCAATGATAAAAACTAAACAATTAAATATATCAAACTTTTTATCTCCAAGAGTATATCAAAAAGAACTAATTAATAAAGGGGAAATATAACTACATAACTGATTTACAAAAGTTCAAACACCACAACATATTGTTCGATTTTCTTTATTCTCCCAAGTACTGCATATTAGTACCACTCAATTATATCACATTTCAATTTTCAAGTCACTATACTGTCTTCCTCACTGGCTCACAAATCAATACCAACGAGGCATCAAATGCCAATAACCACTACAGCTAATTGAATATTTTATCTTGGACTCCAACTATCATACCAGTCATTTTTATAAACCCGCAAAAGTAACATTCCTAATCCTACCTAATTCCCTCACAAAAGAGCACACCCTTACCCTGCAGACAGTTGATTAGACAGACTCTCACAAACCCAACAGACTAAAGAGTAGGGTTCTTTTGTGAGGAAATCGGGTGTCTGAGTGTCATTGCTTAACCTACACACAGCCTGATTCTAGTTAGAAGAAGATTCCCGCTAATAAATCCACCAGGAGTTCAATTTCCTCTTCTACATTTATGATTGGTAAAAATCCTAACTTGTGCCACAAGAGATGTGCCCAGTGAAGAAATAAAGGAGAAAACAAGAATTGGAGGTGATAAGAATACAAGAACAGAAAACGACCTCCAGAATCCAGCCAATGTACTTCACGTTGTTAACATGCTGATTGATATCAAGATCACTCCATCTAGGCTGAAATTAAAGATACAATATGTAACCTAATTAGAAAACATCATCTGAGGTAAGTTTAGAAAATAAATTAGCAATAACAAAAAAAGGTTGACATACACTTAAACCCGAACGGATATAATCTGCTGTATTGTCATCAAGTTTAGGTAGTTTTCTGTTATCCTCTTCCAGAATTGGAGTAGAATCCATAAAATATGACCCTATCTCCTTTCTGACTTCTTCTGGAATTTTTGACAGCCTCCTGGTCAGTTTGTTCATCATGACCCAAATACTGTAGATCACCAAAACCATGACCAACAGGTCAGAAAATGCTTACATGTTACTAATTAATAGCTCCATGGTGATGGATGTGTACAAGATAAGGTCTTATACTTAATAATAAACTAAGATGATACAAAGTATTGTTGGTACATTAGAGGTTTTCACCTGAAAAATGAATTCTTCGAATTTCAGTTGAGATAAATTTGTATATTAAAAGAAAATAACCGTTTCCATAACTTTGCAGAAGTTTCAAAAGATTCAAAATTGTGCCCAATCATCAGTCATGCACATTCAGAGAACATTTTAAAACAAGTTTGTTGTTGGCAGCAGAAGGAAGGAGTATAATTCCAGAAAATGATTTCTACCTGGAGGCTCTCGTCAAGATTTCACCAGTTTTGCAGTCACGTAAAAGCCAATCACGACGCATACCATTCTTCCCCGATGCAGAAACCCAAGTGTCTACTTGAACAACATCACCCCTGAAGCAAACATAGACACTCGATTTCAGATGATCAGATTCAGAATATCCATAATAGTCCTCACTAATAGTTTATCTAACTTCAATGCGCAGCAAGAAGCCAAGATAATTGAAAACTTTAAACATCCAGCACTCAAACAGAAGTTACAGAACACGGGGTATATAACTATTAAACAAAATAGACGCAAGTACACAAAGCATCAGCTGCTTCTCTTTTTACCATAATTAAAACAAGGTTAAGTCACCAAATCTTATGAGTAATTAATACTACCTCCGTTCCTATTTAATCGTTCACTTTTGGAGAAAAAAATTGTTTCTATTTAACTGTCCACTTACAAATCCAATACAGTAATAATTACATTTTTCTCCATTCTACCCTTATGTTAATAAATGACCCACTATAAAAAATTAATGAGATCCAATAGTATTAAGAGAGATAAATGGTAAAATAGAAAATTTATTTTCATGAAAATAAGAGTAATGATTGCATTTCTTAGTATGTATGTTTTTTGTCTAAGTTGAAAGTTAAATAGGAACAAAGGTAGTATTATATTTCATTACATCTGATATACAAGTTAACAGCTCAATGACACAAGGGTTCCCATAGTTGATCATGTATACAACCTATGCTTATCAGATGAATTATCATTTGAGAAGAATAAGTATTATGGCTTTCATAATTAAATCTCAACTTAGAAGCCAATTATGAGGAACAAGATAGATAAACTACAGAGAAATAGCAGCTTAACATCGATACATGCACAAACCATACAAATTACGGGTGAGTCTGGGTGACATACCACGTAGGATAACGATCAACGACCACCTGCATCCGGGTAACTACCCATATCAAGTTCTTTTTGCACATTTCTGGCGTAGAACCAAAGCCATCACCAAGAAGCCCAGCACTCTTAACATGATTAAGTGCAGTTTCCTGTTGTCAAACAAACAACTGAGATAATCTTGCATGAAAGTATTAAGGAGCTGCCATTATCTCTATATGAATTTCAATTCTGCAGAATTAGTAAATATACAAGCTTATCTTTATGTTTATCTCCTAAGATTAAGAATAAAGGTTAATTTGTCTGAGAATAAGCATACCTGCAAATGGTTCATTACTGTCTCTATAGATGCTGTTCGATCGGCACCAATTTCATATGATCTTATAGAAAAGTTTTCACGGAATACAAGACCATCCTGAACAATTTTTCCTATACCAAAGGGGTCAATAAGCATGTCAGGTCGCCTTGGCTTCCAATCAAGCATCATCCACTGCTTTTCTGCTGCCAAGAAAATTGTAGTGATAGCAGCAAGAAGCATGCTCCAATCAGGTAACTGGTTGATAAAAGTCCTAGGGGAAGAGGAAGGCGAAGGCAAAGGCAAAGGCAAATCATCCTCATGCTTCACGGTTTCTACAGATGTAGCAACTGTGGTTCCATTAATCTTAGGAGGGGCTTGAGCATTTGCCTTAACTTTCAGGCCACCATGTTTGGATTTAAGTCCTCCAAGGTTCGCATGCCCAGCACCAAGTTTGCTGCCTGCTGCACCAGAGTCTGGCGAGGGTGAAGTAACAGGGAAAAATGAAGAAGTAGCAGCAGTTGCCACCATAGTGAGTTTCTACAGCAGCTGCATGTAAAGTTTAAGCGAGTTAATGAAGGTACATATTTTCACTCCAAAGTTCCAGGAAGAGAGAGAGGTGCAGGGAATCGGCAAAGTTGCAACTGGCAAATTATAAATGAGGAGGAAAAAAAAAACGGAGAATTCTACGAAAAAATGCATCAACACGGAACATCAATACTTCACCCAAAGAATAAACAATAACACAAGGGAGTGAGAAGAAATAATTTTAGCACAAGCAAAGGAAAAAAAAAAAAGAATGAGACAGAGAGTAAAATAAAGGCAAACTTGTTTTAAATACAAGCCAAAAACAGAAACTCCAATTTTCAGAACAGATCCATAGAATTCCTTTTTTATATATTTTTTCCCTTTATACTTAATCTCATCCTTAGCTCCTGATTAAGAATTTCAACCTGCGTCTTTAACCAGTTGTGAACCTCAACTGAATCCTATATATAATCTATAAGGCTTTTACCAGAAAGAATCGAAGAGGGAAAAGGTCCATACCAAAGAAGAAGAAGAAGCCAATTTGAAAACAACTTCAGATAAACAATTTCAGTGATTGTAAAAACAAAGCTGCAGAGTTTATAAATTCCACTTCAACTCAAATGACAACTTCATTCTATTCCGTGTGAGATTCCACAGGAAAGTTCTAGAACACAAAATCATGAAACTCTTAGTTTTAGATAACAAAACTAATCAACAAACCGAAAAGAAACAAAGAATAACAAAAAAGCCGGTGCAGATCTGACTCTGAATCTAGAAAACATCGCAAACCACGAAAAGCAGAAACAAAGCTAAAAACACTCCCAAATAATTTCAAAAAAAGAAAAAACAAGGCAGAAAAATAACAGACATTGCAAATACAACGAAAATCACAGCCTCATTGCGTCGAAATTCACCACGAACACGATGCATCATCTAGACCTCATTAAATTATAAATCAAATTAAAAAACTGAAAATAACGAGAACCTTCGCTTCAATGAGGATAAATGCAGTAAACACTGGTTTTTGTTTATTATCTGCAGACCTCGATCCTTGAAAGTTAAAAAAAAAAAAACAAAAAGAGCGAAAAATAAACAGAGAGAAAATATTGAAAGATGAATTTAGCGTGGAGCGTGGAGGTGCAGTTTTGTGGACGTGTAGATCAGAGGAGAAAGCGAGGGAATGAAAGAGAGAAAGAGAGAGAAGATTTGCATACCCAAAGTGAAGAAGAAGCAGAGAGAGAGAGAGAGGCGCTCAACTCAACAGACAAGAACAACGAACAAAAGCTTGAAACCAGAAGAAGAAAGGGCTATATGGTCATTTGGGTTCTCTCTTCTCCCTTTCCTAATATTTGAAATTAAAAGTAAAATAAAAAAGAGGGTACGTGTAGGTCTTGAAGCAGAGGATGAGGATGGGTTATTTATCGGTTGCGAGTGATAAGGAATTGGTGTTCCAACTTCCAAGCAATACACTTCATTATATACTCTCTAGCTGGCCCTCGCGCCTCTCTTTCAAAGTCTTCCATCTCTTTTCTTCCCATATTTACTATATTACCCCTCTCTACCTGTAATCCAAATAGGATTTGTTTAACAATAAAAATATATTCACAACAGAACAGACTCTTTAATATATTTTTTATATGAATTTTATCCGAATTTTAATTTAATAATTTAAATTTGTTTTATTATAAAACTTCGGCAAAATTCAATTAATGATAACGAAAAAATGTCGAAGATTCCTCGCGTTTTCAAAAATTTAACACGCCTCTTAATGTTTTATTCTTTTAGCTCGCGCGTTTTCCATCACCTCTTGCTTTAAGGCAAAATCCATATTACTAATTAAAATTCTAATGAAGGAAATAAGTCCAGGCGAGTTGGTGAATCATGAGTGAGTTAATGACAAACTTGATTTTCCTTTGAATTTATTAATTTCATCTTGCTGAGTTGTCTTTAATATTTCGTGTACGTGATAATTAGTGAGTTTAAGGACATATATTAATTGCAGAAAGAGTTAAAATACTCCTTGTACTAATTTAAGTAAGAAAAAAATGATATTATATTTTCAGGGTAGCTTTATGGTAAATGAATTTTTTTAGTGTAATTTGTATATTTTTATTTTACTTGACAATAAGAATTTTAGTTGTTATGAAATTATCACTCTTAAAAATATAATACTATAATTATTTATGATAAAATATATATATTAATAGATATATTTCACATGTGATTACTCTTAACTTTTATTTATTATCATTCCCTAACATATATTTAGGGAATTACTATTATCTCTTTAAAATAAAAGTCAATTAGGGTCATTTACCATCAAAATTATTCATAGGATAAATACTTTTGTTACAATGATATATATATATGTATGTATGTGTGTGTTTTTCTTATGTGCATAAGAATTTTAAATTTATATAACGAAACTATATTGGTGTGCTTATTTTAAAGCAATGTTTTAAAAAATGAATCTATAATTTAACACGTGGAAACACTAATTCACGATTAAATTGTATTAATTAAATATATATTTTTAATATTAATTATAATCTTTTAATTAATAAAAGAGTTTAATTATTATACAATATCAGTGTAAAAATGTTTTAGATTGACATCTAATAATATGTTGTCAAATCATATAATGAATATAACACACGTTCAATAATATATTGTCAAATTATTTAATAATTAAGTATGACATTTTGTATATTATTAAACTTATTAAATGACGCGATAATTCATTATACATGTTAGTGTAAATTTTTTACAATATAAACATTGTTAATAAAATTATAAAAAATTAACATATATAAATTAATATATATATATATATAGGGCGAATTTATCATTCAATTGGGATTTGGGAATTAAAAACATATGACGATGGTTTCAAGAGTGGCCGTGAAAGGGAGATTTTCTTGGTGGTCAATATCCATTTTCTGGAAACTAGACAAAACAAAATCAAAACTTTCTTCGATGTGTTTTAATTTGTCAAGGAATTTACATGACATCATAGCAGTTCGGTGAACTAGATTTCCATGGCCTTAAATTATATTGGAATCGTGTGCTCCATGATTTCATCCCTTACAATAGCATTAATAAGAAATATATAATCAATATTTTATTTATAAAAAGTATTATTCAATTTTTCTATGATATCATTTATTTTTTTCATGTATTAATTCTTAACAATTCTTTCCCTCTTTAATTATTCAAATAAATGCCAAAATAACAATTACTTAGAGTTTTATTGATCAACGCCCAATGTTAAAGAATAAAAAATATTTTTTATTAAAAAGTACAACTTTTAATTTATTTATAATAGCTTTTATGTTAAAGCACTTATAACATTAAATGTTAAATTTTAGTAGTATATCCTTTAGGGCCCGTTTGGTGCACAGGATAAGGGACAAGATATGATAATTTTATCCTATCCTGTCACTTATCATCTGTTTGTTGCACCAACATGATATGATAACTTTATCCTGTTGCTTATCCTATCCTATCCTTCTAGTGTAATTCTTATCCTGAGGGGGGAGTTGGGTTAGGGAGTGATAGGATATGATAAGATAAGATAAAAAAATTTCTTCCTCCTTTATCCTCTCTCTTTCTCTCTCCTCCCTCTCTCTCCTCCTTCCTCTCTCTCCTCTACCTCTCCCCTCTTCTCTCTCCTCCCTCTCTCTCCTCTCTCCTCTGCCTCCTCATTCTCTCTCCTCTCCCCTCTTTCTCTCTCCTCCTCTCTCTCCTATCTCTTTCCCCTCTCTTCCCTCTCTCCTCTCATTTATCCTCTCTTTCTCCTCTCTCTCCTTCTTCTCTCTCCTCTCTCCCCCTTTCTCTCTCCTCTCTCCTCCCCTTCTTTCTCTCCTCCCTCTCTCCTCTTTCTCCTCTCCCCATATTTCTCTCTCCTCTCCTCTCTCCTCCCCCTCTCTCCTATCTCTCTCTCCTCTTTCTCCCCCTCTCTCCTCCCGTCCCTCTCTTTCTCTCTCTCTCCTTTCCCTCTCTCTCCTCCCCCCTCTCTCTCTAATAACGGCTTTTTGGGTAATTTTGATAAATTTTAATATTTTAAATTTTTTTTGTAAAATAAATTTAAATATTTTTTAATAGAAAATAAATTTTTATTTATGTGTGCTTGCTAAAAAGCAAAAAAAAATTAAATTTGTAATAAGGGTAATTTTGTCATTTTAATATTCTTTATATCCTATCCTACCATAATTTGTCCATCTCAAACGTAGGATAGGATAAAATAATCATATCTGTCTTCTTATCCTGGTGTACATCAAACATAGGATAGGATAAGAGCTTATCCTGCTCTTATCCTATCATGTCACTATCCAACTCTCCTATCCTATCCTATCATATCCTATCATGTGCACCAAACGGGCCCTTAAGGTGTAGTTGTTGGATTTAACTCTCGGGTCGGTGGTGGTGATTAGGTAAAGTCTTGTTAAGAGTAGTGACTCAAGGATTCAAACTCTTGATTTTGCAGGCACTACAAGAAATCAGCAATTTAGATGCGAACGGGGGTAGCGTCGGCCACGATACCGTCGCTAGTAGCGTCAGTCAGGCCGACGCTAAGTTAAATTTTAATTTTTTTTACATTTTTTATATAGTGTCGGCCTGGCGCTAACTTTATTAAATAGCAATGACCTAGCCGACACTAAAGGCAAGAAAATATTTAGCGTCGGCCTTCGTAAAGTTAGTGTCGGCCTGATCAAAGCTAATTTCTTGTTTTTTTTTGCCATATATAATATTTTGCACTATATATTTTAAGAAACAAACATAGTATAATAGTAATGTTTTTTCATGGTATCATGTAGGTTGCGGGTTCGATCCTCACAATTGATAAATTTGGGAGAAATGATTTTTTTTTGAAAAAATTATTAGCGTCGTCTGTGAAATGTTGTCGCTATCAGGCTTTTAGCGACGTCTGGTGGGTCATCGCTAGACCGTCGATGATTATGAAATAGCGACGGTTTTTCTTATAGTAAGGTAAAGTTCGGTGAGGTCACAATCCATTTCCACCGCGATCAACCACAATTTGATATTTTATCGCAGGTTATTAGCATTTATTATGACACTTATTAATTAGAATCACTTAGTATTTTATACTAGCTGGCTATATGTTTCAACTACAATTTTATATATAATATTTTAATAAAAATTGAGACATTGTAAAAGAGAAGACCTTTTATAGTTTTAAGTGTGTTACCTTCCAGCCAACCTAGGTATTAACAATAAATAATTACTAGTAATCTAAAATTTAACTGTGTTGTAAGCGGATTTATTTCATGATAATAATAGGAGAAAATCCCAAAATATAGTCATATATTCATTGGAAAAAAAGGAACTGGGATTCGTTTTGGTAACCTAGGAATAAAATAAGAGGAAGAAGAAAGTCTTATTTTTAAATTAAGTTTGAACTTTGAAAGGTTTTGGCTGGTAAACCAACACTTTTGTCTTTGAGTTAGGGGAGTGTTTGACCTGTGTAAATCTAAAGCTTCAACGAAACATATTTTAATTTACCTTGCCAGTCTCTAGATGTTTCTATTGAAATTAGAGTGAGATGAGATATGGGCCGAAAGGGAAAAAGCACGCACATGCAAAGTAGCAATCTGTTTTCTTTTTTTCTTTTTCCCTAATCAAGCGGCTATGCTATCAATTCAATATGGTGTCATTAATTTGGATAACAGTTGGAAAGCCGTCAATAAAAGCTAATAATACGGTGCCAGCATGCATTGGTTTCTCCTTTTGTGGACGTCCCACTGATTAGGCTTAGTATTTAGTAAGGTTACTTGTCTTTCTTGACAATATCAGAAAGGGGGATCGAGTAACACACTTTTTATGCTATTTAAATTAAATATTGTTTACTATTAAATGAAATTATGCACGTGCTGATTTTATTAAGTATAAACGAACCAAATTTAAAAGATTAATTATATTTTTAATATGTGATTTCATTTCTTTGAAAACTTTTTTATTTAGATTTAATTACTTGATTTTTTACTCATTATATTAAGTCTTCTTGTTAAACCCAATTTATTTAAAATACTTGAATATTCATCTTATACTTAAAATTTTCATAAATTTAACTCATTGAATTATTTTATATAGTCCTAAAATCATGTGTTCTACGATACTAATTAGGTAATAAAAAATATTAAAAACATAATATTAATTTAATATGTTAATAACATTAAAAGTTATATTTTTAATCAAAAATTTCTAATTTTAAAGTTAAGGTTTTTTATTAGAACTTTCATTCAAAACATTATATTTCATTCAAAATTAGAAAATCCTATTTTTTTCTTTTTAAAACTCTAACTTTACTTCCTATAAAATCTTTTAAATTTAATTAGACTCCCATTGAATTTCTTTGTTCTCAATCGTTTAAATAATATATTATTCTCTAAAATTGTCATATAACCCTACTCATTTGAGTAAAAAAAATTTATAATTTTTAAATATAATAAAATACATAAGATTGTAATAATTTAAAAACTATAAAAAATTAAATTTGAAAAAAAAAAATCAGAGACCAAAACATGCATTAACCATATAAAGATGAGCTAATTAGAGTGAATTAAGTCGTGAAAAAGTTAGCATAAAATTAATAAAAACTTTTAAAATATATTAATTATATGATGCTAACCTTATATTTACTTCCTAATGAAAACAAGTAGTTGTCTAACTAGTTAAAATTATTATTATTGTTATTATTAAAGATCTTGTTAGCTTGGAACATGCCACTTGGCAACACTCACACACATATATATTATCATTCAATCATCAATCAATAATTACCGATTAGGTTGGTTCAAGTGGTACATACTTAATTCCCTTTAAACAATGTTTCAAGTTTGAGTTTGTGGATGGAAAAAATTCCAACGGGAAAAGCTAGCCCCATGCACCATGATGTGTTCTCGGCTCGAACAGAATTGTCTTCCGTAAAAGACATTTGTAGTTTAAACCAAAAAAAATCATCAATCAATATTAGTTGGTATAAATTCATATTCAAATTCAAATAAATATGTACCTTCAATAAATGTACATCAGAATAATCAAGGATTCAAGATTGGAGTCATAGTGTGGAAATAATTTATGTGCATGTGCTACTGCTATATCATTTTTCCCTCCTTTTTATATACTCATTGTGAATAAGAGAAAGTTGTATCTCCCTTCTTCTTTATTATTTCAGCACTTGCATTTCTCTTTTTTTTTCCCCTTTCATAATCGACCTTAGACCCTGCAAGTCTATGCACACATCCCTCATTTCCCTTGTCTCCATGGCTGTTCTTCTATTTCACCCATTAATTATTAAGTTAGCATTTCATGCACTTCCCCTCTTTCAATTCCTTTGTCCTCTCAATTTTTGTTTTTCTGAGTTATTTATTTTGTCTATGATTCAAAATACCAGGTTTGGACAATAACTGTTTTTTAGTCCCTTTTATAGAGTAAGTTCTGTGTAACACAAACTCAACACTTTAGGGACGTGTAGATATCACTAACAAGTGTATGAATGGCAATTGTTAAAGAATTAGAAATAGAAAAATTTTATTAGAACGTATAAGATTTAATGTTACAAATATAATTAATACAATAATTTTCAATAAAAATATCATATTTATGGATTCTTAATTTACCACTAAATCACGATCCCTACCCTTACGGGAAAAAAAAAGCATATGATGAGCCTATGGCTCAGCTATTCCTTTCTTTTTTTTTTTTTTATCAACACTTTCTCTACTATATTTTTTGCAGAGTCCAAAAGTCAAACATCTTTCTCATTTAATCGATGCTCATCATCCCAAAAATGGTATCTTTATCCCTCTAATCTCCTTTAAATATACCAGCCTTCTCATTAATCCAATTTGTCTCTGTGTCGACCACATTGGCATTCCTCTCAATGACAATGGAAACAACGCCCATGTGGTGCGGTGGCCATTGGGACCGGAGTCGTAGAAGTAGAGATATCTGTGAATAAATTGCCACTACAACTGCATAGTGATTGTTTGTTTTAAATTGTGGTAGAACAAAACTATGGTTTTGAAAAGTGATTTTAAATCATTTCCTGTCCAACATACTTCGTAAAACATGCATAATCCATATCAATCATTCATTTCTAGAATCAATTCTACTCCACTGTAAATCAAAAGGAACAATATATAGTAACCAAACCCCATAACATTTGTCACAGGAAGCATTCCTTTTGATATATCACTAGATAAAATATATTCCATCGGGTTCTAATTATAAGAATTTTTTTAATTATTTTATACGGATTAAAGAAATTGATTAACTTAATTGGTTCTAATAAATTTGTATTAGATTTATTGGACTATTCTTGAATTTTTTGAGATTTATTATCTTTATTTTTATTTAATTATTTCATTGTGTCATACTCTTTTTATACTAATCAAATATTTTTCTTAAAAAAATAATTAGTATATACATGTGACAATTTAAAAATATTTTTATAAAAATGAACAAAAATCACATTAAAAAAAGTTATTATAATTAGCACCGATATGGAGTGTGTAGCTTTTGATAAAGAATTTTGATCATCTACAATTCAATGTTCCTTTTGATACATCACTTTTAATCATACACTCTTTTGATGCTCGAGCTAGTAAAATTGAAGCATTCTTTTTGTTTTACGCACTAAGAAATTTGGATATTAAGATGAAAATTTCTAATTTGATTTAGTGCTTTTTTACTTCGAAAGAGAGAGAGAAACTTCATCTTAATTTATCAATTACAGTTGTATTTGTTTTGTTTTTATTTTATTTTGTAATTTTATAATTGATTGTGTCCAATGATGACATGTTACATACATGCCCATATCAGAGAAACTCCATTTTTTATATTGCATTTCATAATTTTAAGAAAATATTTATTATTAGTACTATTTTTATTATTTGCCCTTATTAAAAACTTCAATGTCTTTTTAATTATTAAATATTAGTAGAGCTATAATAATATTAAATAAGGATAAAAACACTTTTAAGGAGGGATAACCTCAATTGTGATGAATACTCGAATGAGATTGCCCTTTATAATATGAGATACTTGTATAATATAAAAAATAAGAATAAAACCAGAAAGTTACACTATTTTTTGAAATCTCGAAAAAATAAATGAACTATAACCGTTTTTATTATTCTTTATAATTCATTTAAGTGTGTTTTATATATAATTAAAAGGATTGAAGTATTTTTTTTTTTGTGCAAAACCGCGTGTATCGATCTTTCACAGGAGGCAATATTGATTGAGTCCGGTAGAATTTTTATAAGCGGTAAAGTTCTCCATATGAGTATTTAACACGCTGAAAAAAGTACTACCTCCGGTCCTATTTATAAGAGACGGAAAGATGTTTTTGCTTTGTCCTAAATATAAGAAACATATTACTATTTTGAATTGTATTAATTATGAAGTTACATTTATACCGTTAATTTATTGTCCACTACTCACCTATTTTTCATAATAGTGGATGTAATACGCTATTTTCAATGACCAACTATTGGAGCATGAATAATTTTATCACTATTTTAATTAGGGGTGTTCGCGGATTGGATTGGATCAGTTTTGAGAGAAAAAATCATCCAATCCAGTAATTTCGGCTTTCTTATTTCATCATCCAATAGGTTTTGATTTTTTTTCTAAATCCAATCCAATTTTAATCGGTTTGGATTGTATTGAATTTCGGTTTCTCAAATAAACTAAAAAATGAAGTTATGAAATCAAAATTATGACATCATTACTAGTTCCCGAAATCGTTAATCATTTACAAATTTAAAACCAAAAAGTTATTCTTTGCCAAATTGTTAATGTTTCTTGAACAAATAAGTTTTAACTTTAAATATTTAATTAGATATGAGAGTCGATCCCAATTCCATAACTCATATAACAATATCCTCTTTTGGTAAGCCCAATATGATAAAAACATGCAATTATCTTATCCTATATCCTATAACATACAAATTACTTGATGACTTTCAATCCCATGGTTGAATGTTATTTGTTAAATATAGTTGCACAATAATAAATTTTTTACATCATCACAGAAAAATAATATCAATAATAATAATATATCAAAATGTTTAGAAAACTTTGAATCGCTTTGGATTGGATTGGTTCTCATTGGCAAATGCAAAATCCAATCCAATTAAAAATTTTGGTTTTTTACGGTTTGCAATTTTTTTGATCAATTGTTGCGGTTCTAATTAGATTGGATTGGATTTGAACGCTCCTAATTTTAATTATTTAATATTAAGTATATTTCTGAAATAAGATGTAAAATTATGACATTATTAGTTACAATTATCTGGTTCCAATGCATTTTCTTGATCTTGATGTTTTAGTCATATGTCGATCAGTATTCATTGCATTAATTACGGGAGATGCGAAAAATGATAATTCCTGAATGAAAGGAAAATAAACATTAATCTAGGATCTAATTGAGTTGATAAACGAGCTTAATTAATTTCTAGCTCGATGCATTTAATTCAACACGCAAAAGGAAGAAAGGAGAATGAATGGGAAAGGCAGGGGAAAGGGAATAGTGGACATTGATTTGAGGCAATCACCGTTAAGTGTCACCATCCGAGAAGAAGCAAAATGAATGAACCCAGCCGGTGTATATCTTATTCTTCAGTGAAATTTGTAAATTAAATTTTGAATTTACATTTTTTGTTTACGATATCATTTTTAATGGCCTCAAATTCACTTACTGGCCGCTTTGTCAGAGAACTTCTGGTTTTGAACCTTTAAGTTGGTTATATGTTAATGTCTGCCAAGAAGGCATGGCAGAGTCGATCGATAAATTCCAGAGTTATTAATAAGTAGTAGTGGTGACCAAAAGGGAAAGACAACACAATAATACAATATACACCATTCATTCATCATTCCCCTTCTGCTTTCTATAGGTTTGGCTGGGCGAGACAACTCTATACCACTTAAAAGAGGCTATTAATAAATACTCCTCAGTTTCTTTTTAGCAGTCATTTTAGAGTATAAAATTTGTTTCTAAATAAGTGTCGTTTTCACATACCAACACAATAATAAATGTTAATTTTTCAACTTTACCCTCTTCCAAATTTATTAAAAAGGGGAGTATTTATTGCATATGACTAGAAATGGTGGAGAACTTTAAATGCTTTAATGAGAGAGAAATGATATATTTGTAAATAATTGAGCTAAAAGAACACACTTATTGCATTCCTTAATCTATATGCAAAAGCCTTAAACGACATATAAAAAGAAACGGAGGGAGTAGTACTTAAGTTAAGCCACAAGTAAATTATAGGGTCTTTGGATTAAAGTTTATAAACGTAAACTTAAATTTGTAAAATAAAAATAACATGGAGTTACACATTGGTCTCGTTAATTAACACCATAATTATTTTATCTTCTCAAATGAGACACAAGTGTAAAATTTGAAGATTGAAATAGAAAATCTCAAAGTCATTATGAAAAGTTCCTAAAGTGAAGTTATTGAAAGTTAACAATAGTTTATATAGTTTTTTATTAAATTAAATTAGTGTGTTTAAATGTATAATTGTCACATGTCCATCAATTAGGTAGTAAAGTTGTAAAGATTAGTAGTTGGGAATTTTGTCTATGAATATGTTCGTACAATGTAAAAAGGGTTGAATCTCATTTACTGAAAATCTCAACAAATAGCCTAACATGTCCATCCATCAGCGATTACGTACGGACAAACGAGATCAAAAGTGTGCATGTGATCCCTCTATTCTATAAATAATTCAATATCGATCTTCTCTTTACTCTTTTAAATTTCTTTTACTTTTATTAGGGATGACAATGGGTACCCTCTGGGCAGGGTACCACAGTGCCCGTCCCCGTACCCGAGTTTTTAAAAAAAGCCCGTACCCGCGTGGGCAGTAACTTTAGTGCCCGTCCTCATACCCGTTGGGCACCTATATGCCCGTACCCGCACTTTTATTAAGTAAAAAATTAACAACTTCTAAAAAAATATTAATTTAAGAAAACTATATTTTAATTGAAAAAGTTACTCGAAGATCGTCCAAACATAATTTTTAAAAGTAAGTGATACAACAATTTAATTACATTGAAACACAATATGTTAATGTTCTAAAACACAACAAATGATCTAAAGTTCAAAATTTTTATTATATATTACAATATACTTTCACGTCACACTATTTTATAAACTTAGATATCATGTGTTAGAATTCTTCAAGATCTGTAAATAATGATTATTAACACTAATTAATCATATATTATAAAGTAAAAAAACACAAATAGATAGTTATAAAAATATATTTTTAATTTGTAATATATTATATATATCAATTTTAAAAATATGCATAAATATATTAAATATTTTAATAAAAATAATATATCCCTATAAATAATTATATATGATATTTTTTATTAAATAATTATATATATATGTGTGGGTATGAGGCGGGCTGGGCATCAAAGTGCCCGTACCCGCGCCCGTCCCCATGAAGAAATGCGGACTTTTGCTCGTACCCGCGTCCGTACCCACTTTGCGGGTTTTTACCCTGCCCATTGCGGGTAATTTTTACGGGTACCCATAGGGCTTGAGCTAAATTGTCATCCCTAACTTTTATGCATATATTCATCATCTACTTCTCCTTCTACTCCTTTTTCTTCTTAAAAATTCTAAGTAGAATTACTCTGAAAAAGAATTGTCAAGAGGATTTTTATCTTGATCCCAAATTGTTCTTAAGATATTTTTTGTTACAAAAAATTAGGATAAACACGTCTAAACATGGATTTAATATGAAAACTATACTCAAACTCAATTTCTAACAAAAATCTAAACACACTAAAAAATAATTTTACATTTATAAAACGTACATTTAGAATTACTAAATGCAATCTAAACATACACTTAGTTAGATACATAGCATGTGATTCCGTTGGGGCTCTTTATTCTCCCTTCTTATACTCTTTTTTTAATAATTTATTTTAGTTATAAAATAATAGAATTATGAGTGTGATGGTATTTAAAGTTTTAAAATATATAGTATTTACATAACACAATGTTTTGTAATTTTTAGCAAGCTACACTACGTACCTTTAGTATTTAAAAACACTAAAAATATTTTTTATGTTTCAATTAAAAAATTATTTAATTATTATTGACATATATTTTTTAATTAAGAAACACTTAAAAAAATAAACTAAAACTCCTAAACCTTTTCAATCAATAGAAGATCTGTACAATTTGTGTTTATGTTATGAATATTTTATTTGAATTTATAATATTGGTTGACTCAAATGCATTGCATGCATGCAGACTAGCTAGCTACATCTTTAATTTATACTTTTCCTCTTCCTCTTGTATTAATATTACCTAGCTAGGCCCTAAAAGCAATTAAAATTTGTTTTCACTTCTCCGCTATTAAACATTGGGCTTCAACTGTGGATGTGGTCAACGCACCAAATTGTATACTCAGCCTGAAACTCAACTATAGCGAAAGAAGTTGAATTTCCAAATTAAAACTAATATAATTAATAAATCAGAGGGGAGAATTAAATTTGCATGAATTATATATTAGGGTTAATATGTGGTTCGATCAGTAAATATGATAGGTGGGGATAAGACTAACCAATATTAATTATTGCTGTTGATATGTGACGATGTTGTAGTTAAGCTATTGTTTTTCAATTTTTTTAAAAGGATAGGGAGCTAGTGATTATTATTATTATTATCATTATTGTATTAGTATTATATTATTATTATTATTATTATTATTATTATTATTATTATTAGAGGTGGTGATTTGGTCCCGTGCTTGAGGACATGGAGTGGTAAGTGGGAGGCACATGAGTATAAAATGAAAACCATGCATGCCTTACATCTTGTAGACCATGAAACAAATGCGATGAGAGATGCCAGCACCATAATTCGAACATCACAGTGCACATATAAGGTGGGTCCACGATACATTTAGAGTTGTTAATTTGGGTTGTGGGTAACCAATTTTATCAAATTTGGCTAAAAAATCTGGGACATATTCCAGCTTTAAAAATATGTGTTCTGATCTTACATTTTTTCAGATATATAACCCGACATTTTGTTGACTACCCGACATTTTTTAGGGCTTTTGCAGGTAGCGGACTCTATCGGGTTGGGCTAAAAGCCCGAAAGTTATTCGGACTTCTAAATAAGTATCTGAACCCTACATTTTTACAGATTTTTACTGTCGAGCTAGCCCATTTTAATTACCGGATCTAATTAAATCATACATCACTAGGTGACAGTTTAATTTCTATTCGAAAAGGGAATAGATTACGTTTGAAGTTGATTAACTAACTATCCCAAAATCTTAATGGTGTCCTGTGAAGACACATGACTCGTGCAAGAGGCTATTAAATTTGAAGCATGAATAATGCACATCTATTTAGTTTTGAAATTAAACATTTTATATTAAATTAATGAAACAACAATAATCGAACATCTGACTAGGTGAATAAACCAACTATCCAAAAATTTAAATTAATAGATAAGACACGTAAATAATTTTATTTTACTATAACATTTGTCACCGTTGATGAATGAAGATTGATGCTTTTCATTTTTTTTTTCTTCCTTGTTTAAAGGAGGAGTGTTTCGTATTTACACTAATACTTACACTAAAATACCGCTATTAATGAGTATACACACTTTGCAAGAGGTACGGATTCGGTGACTTTCCGATCGAAAAATCTTTGGCTTTTAATGTATTTGAATTATTAATTTTAAATTTAATGATCAAGATTTTACTATTAATTTATAATAGAAAAATTAGTTTGAATATATGATGAAATCTTGTCAATTAAATTTGAAATCAACTGACTTTATCCAAATTCAAATCCCTTTAGAAGATAGATTCATCATACTTGAGTAATAATTCACTCATGAAACCCTATATATTTTTCTCTTTTTACTCTTCATTAACCGTAACTAGCATTTAACAAGACTACTCTTGGTTAGTAACTAGTGTATAACACGAGATCACTTAAGAAATTGATTTCGATAGAATGGTGAGAATATTGGTTTTTTAAATTGAATTTTGTGTATATGCGGATGATGCGACAGTAGAAACACAATCTAACTAAATGATATAGGTTATAGGGAACTTAGATGGTAATATATAAGATCTAGTGAATGTTTGTAGTAAAATTGTGTATGTCCACCTGGGTTTACTTTAGTCGATGTGACACCAGTAAGACTTTAAAAGGATATCATCATTATATCACATTACAAGGCTAAATGCAGGAATCCGAGTTACTAACTCTATGTATTGTTTTGTTATTTCATTTTGCTTTATATATTGATATATAAAGATAAAGTATCAGAACACTCTACCATATTAACCATCATTGTTCCATGTAGCAAACCCTAAACCCTAAATAATATCTTAACAAATAAATTTTTACTCATGTGTATGTTGATGATTAATCTCTCATCTCTTCCAACTTTTTTTTATTTTAGTATAGTTTTTTTATTTAGGGTGGTTTGGTTCGGTTCGGGTAACAGATCCAGTATCTTTAATCTGTTACGTACCAGAACCAATCATTGATGGGTTTGATTGGTTCAATTCGGATCCAACCTGATTTAGCTAAAAAAATCCAAACCAATCAGATTGGTTCGATAGGATTTAGGGTTTATTGGGTTCGTCGGATTGAATCAAATCAATGAACACCCTAAATAATATATTAGGAAAATACATAATAAATTTGATGTAAAATCAACATATTTTATTATATTACCACATCCAAACTTTAGTATCAATCTTAACAAATATATATGTACTCATGTGTATCAATATCTACAAATTAAACAATTTTAATGTAAATAAAATATTAGGAAAATACACAATAAAGTTGATGTAAATGAACACATTTTATTATATTACCACATCCAAACTTTATTATCAATCTCAACAAATATATTTATACTCATGTGTATCAGTATCTATAAATTAAATAATTTTAGTTTGAATAAAAGAGATTACACGACTTTTGATAACAGAAAATTAGTAAAATAGGCTGAAAAAACTTTTTGGTCATTGTAAAATATTCGATTTTTGTTTTTGGTCCTTATAAAAATATTTTTATTCTTTTGGTCCTCATAAAATTTGAAAATTTTGAAAATGGTCCTTATTATCATTTTTTGATGATATGTCATGCATCTAGACACGCCACATCATATGTCACCTCAACATGATTACTTATGTGAAATGGTTGGATGCATGGCAAGTGGCAATAAGGGCCTTTTTCAAAGTTTCTGAATTTTATGAGGACCAAAAGAATAAAAATAATTTTATAAGGACCAAAAGCAAAAACCATATATTTTACGGGGACTAAAAAGTTATTTAAGCCTTGTAATAAATTGAATGAATAGTAAAAAAATATTAAAATACCTATAGGATTGTATAATTATAGATTATAGATAGATATAAATCAACATATTTTGTTATAATACCACATCCAAACTTCGATATTAATCTCAACAAATTTATTTGTGCTTATCTGTATCAATGTCTACATCTTAAACAATTTTACTTTAAATAAAAAAGATAACACGACTTTTGATAACAAAAAGTAGTAACAATAATAAAAAACAACTAATAAAATATTGTAATAAATTGAATGAATAGTAAAAAAATATTAAAATACCTATAGGATTGTATAATTATAGATTATAGATAGATGTAAATCAACATATTTTGTTATAATACCACATTCAAACTTCAATATTAAACTGAACAAATTTATCTGTGCTTATCTGTATCAATGTCTGCATCTTAAACAAATTTACTTTAAATAAAAAAGATGACACGACTTTTGATAATAAAAAGTAGTAACAATATATGCAGTGGCGGACCTTGGTTATGACCAAGGGGAGCCACGACTCCCCCAAATTTTTTTAAAAAGTCTTTTATATATATATATAATGAAAAGTATCAGCAACACACTCTTTAACACATTTTTTGCAATACACTTTTTGTGATTGGTTAAAATTCACATAATTTGGTGGGATCCATGTGAATTTTAACCAATCATATAGAGTGTGTTAGAGAGTGTGTTGCTAGCACTCCTCATATATGATTAATATTAGGTATCTAATTTTTTATATTATTTACACCACTTAATAATATATTCTAGAATATCAAATTGGATAATTCAACCATTGAATCATGAGATATTATTTTCTTAATCATGTATATAAAATTTTAGATAATTTGAACATTCATATCTATGTTATCAAATAATGAATATCTACTTAATTGTATTTTGAATAAATATTATACATTAGAACTAAGTAGTGCGATGAAGTATCAATTAATTTTTTATATGTATGAAATTTCATAAATTTGATCTATTTTATATGAATGTCTAATCCAAACGATTGAATTGTCAAATTTTTCATTCTATAAAAAGTTCTTTTAAGTGTTGTAAGTATAAAAATTTGACATATGATATCAATTGATCCCCCTTTCTCTATGTATACTCATTATAAATTAGAATAGATTAAAAATCATATCACCTAAATTGGAGGTAATTTTAGTCATTTAATAATTTATTGTTAACATTATATTTTAAATTCTAGATATATAAAATAATATGTTTAGTATATATAAAAAATTGTAAAATAAATTTTTCGTTCCTATAAAATATTTGAGTTTTATTTTATTGCCTAGAAATTTTTTCTCTTTTATTTCTTTCTTATAAAATTTTAAGCTACTTTTTAGTCCTTAGTGTTAATTCTACTATTAATTGTAAATGTGTCTAACACCCATAATAGTTACCAATACTTGAGAAGTACCCCGACACGTTATATAAGAGTGTTAACCCCCTTAAACTGAGTTTGAAGAGTCAAATTTCATGTCCAACTCTTTGTACATTTCCTCCTTCCTATACATCACAAATAGTCTCTGAATGAATTTAAAGAGACTAATATTGTTGTATAATGTGTAAGGTAATGCACATAAGATTGTTGAGTGTGATGGACGTTTGACACATGCACAAATAACGGTGGAATAAACAGTAGAGAATAAAAAAAATAGCTTAAATATTTTATAAAAATAAAATAAAAAAAATTTTAAAGACAAAAATCAAAACTCGAATATTTTATAGCAACCAAAAAATTATCTTGGCCCCTCCAACTATTTTGTTGAAGTTCCGCCACTAAATATATGAATATTTGGAATGTGCTTGAATGGGAGCACTCACATGTTAACTAAAGAGTCGTGGCTCAATTGACAACGCAAATTGATATTGTAGGAAGAGCTCTCGGGTTCGATCCCCACTAAACACATTCTTCGGGAGGAGTGAGGAGCCTTAACTGTGACTAATTAAGCCCCGAATAGGATTGCCCCTGGTAATAGGGGATACCTATGGTTTACACAAAAAAGATATACTCACATGTTAGAACTCACGCGGTGATTTTTTTCTTAAAAAAAAATATATATCCAAATGTGAGTGGCGGTTAAATTCTACGTTAGTTCAGAATATATTAAGGTGAAAATATTATTTTGTTGCTTACGTATATTCCAAATTAACCTGACCCTATCACAATTGAATAAGTTCATAGCCTACAGTTATTGAGTAATAACATAGATATGCTGATTTAAAAAGATTACCCATAGTCTTAGATTCGGTGGATTTATGTCATAATCATACACGGTTGCCTATATATGTAGGAAAAGGACAGATCATATTCAATTGCCAAACCTATTTGTGTAGAAATTATTATGTCATTTTGAATGTACATGTAAAATAACACGTCAATTATAATAGTAAGAATGTAGATTATATATAAAACACAAATTATTCTTAATTTTTTTATAAGACACGAATTATCTTCTACATGAGAGAATTATGTTCTAATCGGATATAACCAAAATTGTCAAACTCGAGAATCCATGTAAACTCGTAGAGCTCACGTAGGCTCAACTCGTAAACTCGACTCATAGACTCATAAAAGTCTACCTAAAATTAAAAGAAATATTTAAAAACACTATAGTGAACAAACAAAATATAATACCACTAATTCCACATTCTAAATCCAAAATAAAGCAAATAATTACTACCTTCGGTCCTAATTATAAGCACCTTTTAACCCCTTCACAAGGATTAAGGAAGTTGGTTAATTTAGTTTATCACAATAAATTTGTCATGAATGTGTCCCATCTTTACAGAATTACCCTTGAATTTACTGAGATCCATTATCTTTCTCTTTCCACTTAATTACTTCATTGTGTCATTCTCTTTCTATTAATTAATTATTTATCTATCTTCACTAATGGGTTTTTTTGTCAAAAAATAATTAATGCAAGGGACAACTTAAAAATGTTCTTATGAAAAAGACCAATTGCAACTCTCCAAAAGTTTATTATAATTAAATAGTACATGAGGTAGTATAATAAAATGTCATATTACAACTAGAAATTACTCAAATCACCAAATTAAACTGCCCACATCTGTCTAATTATGCCTACAACTAGAAGCAATATTGCGGAAGTAATAAGGGCAAAAATAGAACCTGAACAGAGGATGAACAAAAAAACAATATGAGCAAAAGCAAAATTAGCAGAAGCACTAAAGATTCGCTGAACCAGAGGCAAAATGACAAGAATTAGTGAAATTGCAAATATGCAGGAGCTTTTCAGAGAGAAAGAGGGATGCGAACCAAAAGCAAAAGTGTGTAGAAGCAAGAAAAGTTGTTGTCCAGAAATCTGCTGTCCAGAAGTGAAATGATAACCAGAAGCAGAAGTGCAAAGCTGCATGCTGTCCAGAAAAGCAATATAAATGAAGAAGAGAGGGAGGGATGCGAACAAGTGTGAACGAGACGCGATTAATTGGGAGCCTTCACCGGAAGGGAGAGAGCGACACGATTGAGAGCAAAAACATAGACATAGGACGCAACAGAAGCAAAATCGCGAAGCAGAAGCGAGGCCGAGCAGAAGTAAAAGATGTAGAATGATGGTTCGCAAGGCAGGAAGGTGTCGATATAGAGCAAAAGAGAACGCACCGAAAATGCATATCAGCAGAAGCAGGGAGGTGGGGAAAAGATCGTGAAAGAGAGAAACACATTAAGCCCTAAGTGAAACGAGCCATTTTTTCCGTTACATTCAAACTCGCTAACTCGGTGGTGAACTCGCGAGTCTAACCGAGTTTAAGCGAGTTCACCCGAGCCCAGCCAAGTCTACTAAAAAACGAGTTTAAGAGCGAGTTAACATTCATCCACCCCTAGACTCGTAAACCCGTCCGAGTCTACGAGTTGACTTGCAAGTATTAACATAATTGCATATCTGGAGCTCGAATTTGAAACCACTGATTAAGCTAAAACATCACCTTATTAACTGATTCACGTACTCGGTAGTACATTATTCTTAATTTGAGAAAACTCACGAAATTGTAATAATTAACTGTATTAGCCAGGTTTTAGCAAGGTTGAGTTTATACATCATGCATACTGATGAATTCGTGTCAAATCATTCAAAACAATCTAGAGCCTACATGCTTAAATTTTATAATTTGGCATGGGGTGGAATTTTCTTTTTTTAAATTTTTTTTAATACTAATTATAATATTTAAAAGGAAAAAAGAATAGATGGGAATAATAAAATAATTCTTATATTTATACTCCTTCTTTAATTTCTCTTACAACTCACCACACCTCTATTTTTTTTCTATTCCTTTTATTCTCTTATGACATAACTCACTTTTCTCACTTCTTTTTTTTATCTTTTTTTACATCCCCTTTTCCTCACCTTTGCATCCTAAAATAAGGTGTATATATTGATATTTTTCAGTCAAATTTAAATATGTTGCCCTAATTATTTACTTTAAAGGGATTAATTTCTCAGTTAGGTATTATTGTTTTCTTCTATTATTTCATTTGGGGAATTCTATGATTGATTTTAATAAAACTAACAATCGGTCTAAAAAAATTCTAAATTAAATAGATACTATATTACTTTTCGCTAAATAACCCGTGCAATTTATATATGAAAATTCTCTTCATTTACTGCACCTCTCCATTATGTGAGAGCATGGTAGTTAGTATCTTACGATTCATGCGATACGACTCCCGAAACGCAACGAAATCGGAACTCAGCGATACAGATCGCACGTTGAATCTTTTTTTGTCATGAATCTTTGTTGAATCTTGCGATACAGATGAGTATCGCTTGTATCTCGATTCCAGTTCCGATTCATGAGATACAATAATGCAGGTCGCGCACCACCAAACCAGGTTGGTGGTGCGCGACTCAGTTCTGAAAACATGCAGACTATTTTTTTTTCTATTTTTTTTAGGAAAAAAAAGGGGGGAAGGGGCTGAAAAGCTGCTCTGTTTGATTTAGGTCAAATTATAATAGTTGTTTGTCTCCCCAAGTTTCCATGTACGCTTTCTATCTCTTACGGCCGTGTATTCTACTATTCTTCCACTGTTTTATTGTTCCACACTCTCACACCCAATAAAACATTTTTTGTATTCTACTGGTCCCCTCACTTTTCTCTATTTTTTTATTCTACTTTTCTCTAATTTTTATTTCATATATGTTATATTAGCTTATATATTAGTTTATGCAATGAATTGCTCACTTATTTAACTGAGAAATGCTAATAATTTTATGTTTTCAATGTATTTTATATGAAAATATATATGTTTATGTTGTTTATGTCATTGATCATGTATCTTACGATTCAAAAAAAGATTCGATTCACGATTCGGAAAATAGGTCTTCCAATTCATGATTCGAATCTCGATTTGATAACCATGTGTGAGAGATAAACACATCCCATATGTGTGACCCTATATGCTGGCTAATTATTTTAGCGGAGTGCATAATAGATAACGTGCAATTAACATAACCTAATTCATATTTTTAGTTTTTGTTTTTTGTTTTCTTGGGCGGTTATCTTACCATTATATATATCTAAATATATACATGCTGTTAGCTGTCACAATTGCACGCACAGAATAAAAAGGAAAAAGAAAATAAAATAATTAAAAACAAATAGTAACAATGAATCAATATGTATTTGTTCATGCATGAAAGAGGTGACTTTGACCAATCAACATTGCTTCCCATTACTGAATTGGTGGGTTCTCGAATCTGGTTATAAAAGGCAATAGCCCAGCGCGCTGCCAATTAATTTGTGACATGATGGCATTAATGAAAGACGGTTGAGAGAATGAGAAGAATAATGTTGCACATGACAAAGGGATCAATTATTCTTCATTCTTTGATACCATAATTTTTTATCTATTTCTTTTTCTTTTTTTATCATATTATCCATCATATATATTTATAAATTTTCATGTTCTTTTCCATATCTACCCTTTCGGAGTATATATATTACTCCCTCCGGTCCTATTTATAAGAACCTTTTAACTATACCACACGGATTAAGAAAGTTGGTTAATTTAGTTGATTGCAATAAATTTGTCAAGAATATGTATGATATTTCCTAAACTACCCTTGAATTTATTGAGACCCATTATCTTTCTCTCTTCACTTAACTACTCAATTGTGTCATACTCTCTCTACTAATTAATTACGCACCTACCTCCACTAATGGGGTATTTTTGTCAAAAAATAATTAATGCATGAGACAATCTGAAAAGGTTCTTATAAAAAGGACCAAGACTCACCCTAAAAAAGTTCTTATAAATACAACCGGAGGGAGTACATCACAAATAAAGTAAATTAAGAAATTTCTTTGAAACACAATTTTGGCTTCTGATTGAAACATGCAATAAAAACAATATCTTAATTATATACTCACCCAACCATCCGTATATATATATATTTTTTATGGGGCTCCATTGAAGGGTAGGTTGGTTTGTTGAACGGTAGTCCACATCTCGGCCATAACTTGATCTATGGCTGATACTTCGTCTTCTTTAATTTGTTAATGTAGCCATCACCTCGATCACTTTCACATATTCATATCGCTTATTTGTAATGAGATTGACTCTGCTTAAGTGCTAGTAGAGCTCAGCTAGCAGTTGCATTAATTCTTGCCGACCATATATTACATCATAGAAATTTCATTTATGGTAGTGTAGAGTGTAGTGCCTACTATACCTTCACTTCAGTGTAGTGTTAAGTTAAATTATTTCAAGATTATTACTTTTACACTGTTCACCCACTCGGTACCTATATTAGAAGGATAAAGATTGATGTACATTACAATTTGTTAATTAGTCCTTTTAGGAAAATAAATTCTTTTAATAATATGAGTCGTTTTTTAGTTTCTATGTGAGTATTAATGTTAATTTTACATTTTTACCCGATCTCTTTTATGGAAAAAGAAGTTTGAAAAACTGTGGAACACACTACTCATTAATGTATTTAGGTAAAATGAAAAAAAGTGAGTAGTAAATTAATAAGGGTAATTTAGTAAGATTACTATGTCTTTTAAGTCATTTATTATTGTTCTTAATTTGTATGTAGAAACATTAAACGACAGATAAAATAAAATAGAGGGAGTAATTAAGAGAAGAGAGATATTACTATATTAGTAATAAATATGTGATGGATAATGTGATAACATGAGAGATACTCAGAAAAAATAAAGAGTGTCTAATGCTGGGCCTCCCAACATCTATGATTATCCTTTTATTTTATTCAATATTCTTTTCTTGGTCAAATCTCAGTAAATAAATTTTCTTTTATCTCAATATCAAACTTTTTTTTGTCAAAATATTATTAAAGATTCTCCTTTTATTTTTGTGACAAAATAAGCGAAAATAAGTGAGATATTAAATAGTAATGACCATAAATGTCAAATAACTCACTTAAATGCCCAAACAAATATATAAAATACTCCTTCCGTTTTTTTTAAGTGTCGTTTTGGAGTCTAAATTTTATTTCTAAATAAGTGTCGTTTTCACATATCAAGGCAATAATAAATACTAATTTTCCCACTTTATCCTCTTCCAAATTTATTAAATGGTGAAATATTTATTGCATATTACTAGAAATGGTGGAGAGTTTTAACTGTTTTAATGAGAGGGAGAAAGGTTATATTTGTAAACAATGGAGCTAAAAAAATAAACTTATTGCATTTCTTAATCTATATGCAAAAACCTTAAACGACACTTAAAAAGAAACGGAGGGAGTAGCAGTTTATCACTTGCTTAAGGCCATAAAGAGTCTTTAATATTCTGCATACTTGATTTGGTTTAGATGAGGAGAGTGGAGACACCTTATGGAAGTTCTATATAGAATTTTTCATATCTTAATCACCATGTAATAAAGGCATTGTTCACATGAAGTAGATAAAAATGCCAATTTTGGACGGAAGCCAAAGTAATTAATCAGAGAATCGTAGTTACCTTTGCAATAGATAAGAATGTGTCAAAGAAATCAACACCCTCAGTGTGCGTGTGTATCCTTTAGCAACAAGGTAAGCTTTGTACCTCTTTGTAGAGTTATCGTATTTGTATTTAATTTTATAGATTCATTTACAACCAATCAGTATTTTTTCTGGTGGGAGATCAGTAATATGACAAGTCTAATTTTGTGCAAGATATTGCAATTCAATAACCATAGCTTTAAATTACCTACAGTGAAATTGTACAACTTGAGCATAACTTTTGAGTTTTAAGTGTTCAGAGATGGATAAGGTAACATGTTTATAATTTGTGGATAAATAATTATAAGATAATACAAAAGATAAAGGATAGAGAGTTGAGTTATGTTTGGAAATGATGGTGTTACAAGAAAATTCATTCAACTATGAAAAATGCTTAAAAGTTCTAGTTGATCTTCTAGGTTGAAAGGTAGATGGGGATTCAAAATTGGATGTGGTCTAGTTGAATGAGTTGTAGAACTGAAAAGTGACTATGTAAGATGATATGGAGTGTAAAAATCAAATAAGGTAGAAGTGGTTTGTGAGGAAGAGGGTGCATAAGGAAAGGATAATGTAGGTAAGAAGGATTGATGAAGAAAGAAAAGAATACTCGTAGAATACCAAATTTTGAGAAATAAAGAGTTTTTTGGAGCGCAAATCATAGAGGATATAGCCATTTTCCTTTACTTTGAGAAAGTGTGGATGTGTATCAAAAGCAACCAAATACTTTCACATCCATTTTTAAGGTATGAGCACTGATGAAGCATCTCTAAAGGAGAGTGGTGACCAAGGGCAGGAGTTGGGTGCCTGTTAATAATATGAACAACATGACTAAGAGGACATATCGATCATAAAAGGAAGGTGTAGTGAGTTTTTTCCATATTATCATATCTTAGTGTCTCAACAAGATTTGTGTTCTTGTCGATCGTGTTATATTGACCATTCAATCCTTTTAAGAAATAGATAACATGCCCATTATCTCTTTGCTTTTTCATTGTATCAATTGAACCACAACATTTTATTGTACATGTACACAATGAAAAATGTCTTAAAGAATCTTGAGATCGGTTACATGTAGACACGACAAACCCAAAGGCTAAAGATAGTTTAAGTAGGAAAAATCAATTTTTTTTTTATTTGAACTACAAGTGTTATCTCCGGGAAGCAATCTTATTGAGCTAGGAATATCCACGGGGGCTAGGTCTCTCAGCTAGGATTCTTTCTGATATGTAAGATCAAACTCAAGACCTTATTTGAGGGGAATCAAACATGTAAACCAACCACCATTGATAGTAGCAAGATTCAAATGGAAACAATATTTCGTTATATATTTGATGTATATTTAAAAATAGAATAAAATATGATAAAAAAAGGTATATTTTGATTTCACTAGAAAACAAAGCACATTGCTTCTATCTTATTTGCGTATTAGATGTACTAAATGAAGACACTCCAATGAGAAAAAAACAATTTGCATACAATAATGTGTCTAATGCTACTTGATCCATTAGCGATTAAAAATACCAGTATTTCATCTCGTGCATGCAATGCACGAGAAATACATCTATATATATCATTAATATTATTAAATAAATATATTAAAATGTGAAATATATGTTGAACTTATTAAATTTAATATGTAAATATTATAATATAATTAATTTAAATTATGTTTATAATTTGAATTCAATATATAAACATTAAAAGATATTCAGTTTGTGTTAGGGATTTAATTTGAATGAATATATTAAAGAATATTAGTTTTAAATTTGATTTATTAATTCAGAAAAATCAATTATTCCAACAATAATATTGAATAAGTAGTGTTTCATATAATTTTAAAATTATCATATCATTTTAAATAGTTCAAATTTTGAGATACTAATCACTTGTGATATTCAATTTTGTAAATCAGATTGTTAGTTATTATAGTTATTAATTAATGATTATATATTTTTAAATGATAAGGAAAAGAATTTTAATTTTAATTAAAAAAATATTTGGAATAAAAATATTATTGAAAGGATTAGAATCATAAATATTTTTAGATTTTAAAATATAAGTTTTTTTCAAGAGATTAAGTAATATGTGAAAAAATGTACCAAAATTTTTGTAAGAGTGGTGTGTGAAAGACTCTCAAAAGAAAGTAGTAAGAAAATAGAAAAGAAAAAGTAACACATGATTTTTTAGTTGATAGAATAGAGAAAATAAGTGTTTCATTTTCTAAAATGAAGTCTCAAAATTAATATATAGAAAGTTGATACTTTTTGTGGAACTTGATTGGCAATCTCAAACTAGTTCACAAGTTCGGACGTCCACTCAATCCTTCTCTTCACAATTTTGGCACCATCTTCAAGTCGACACAAATGCATGCACTCGACATCTCCACTATGACCAAGATTGCCAACATCAGCACCATAAACGGTGATCATTGATTGTAGCTTGTCCTAACTACACTCCCTCTTAGGGCATCAGCACCGCGGGTGCTTAAATTTATTTTCTGACAGTTTGCACAGTAGAGTGGAGATGCCAAAGCGATGGAGAAGACTTTCTATTAGTGCTTGTATAAGCATCGGACAAAAAGCTGAATTTGTCATGTCGTCGTGCAGTTCTGCAAATGAGTTTTATTATTATTTTTTAGAGTAAATAACTTTTTAGTCCCTGTAAAATACCCGAGTTTTGATTTTGGTCCTTGAAAAATTTTTCTTTTTTATTTCATCCTTATAAAATATTTAAGCTATTTTTTTAGTCCCCGATATTGATTATACTATTAATTGTGGATGTGTTGAACATCTATAATAGTGACCAATACTTGAGGAGTACACTGACACATTATATAAGAGTGTTACCCTCCTTAAACTCATTCAGAGAGTCAAATTTCATGCCCGACTTGAACTGAAAACTTTGAACATTTCCTCCTTCCTATATATCATAAACAATCTCTGAATGAGTTTACAGATGCTAGCAATGTTGTATAATGTGTCAGGGTGCTGCACATATGATTATTGATTGTGATGGGCATTAGACACATCCGCATTTAAAAGTAAAATCAACAATAGGGACTAAAAAATAACTTAAATATTTTATAAGGATGAAATAAAAAAGAAAAATTTTCCAAGGACCAAAATCAAAACTCGAGTATTTTATAGAGACTAAAAAGTTATTTTACCCTATTTTTTATTTTCTATTACCTCTAGTGTGTGACGATAAAATATAAATAATGAGTAATGTGTAATGGTGGGACCCATTTAAGATATATGAATAGTAAAAAAATGAGGTGTTGGGATGGAGATGAGAGGTGCTTAATAATAATTTAATGATATATAATGGTGGGACTCATTTAAGATATGTGAATAGTAAAAAAGTGGGGTGTTGGAGTGTAGATGGCCTTATAAGTGTAGTCCTCCAAGGTCATGGCAAATAGCTTAGGGCACCAGCAATGCGATGCTTAAAATCATTTCTTTACAGAGTGCCATGGGGCTTAAATTTTGCCCAGGGATGGAGAAGAATTATATTTGGTGCTTATTTAAGCATGAGGCTTAAATAAGACCATTTACATCCCAACACCCCAATTTTTTTCACTATTTATAAATCTTAAATGGGTCCCACCATTACACGTCATGAAGTTATTATTAAGCACCCCTCGTCTTCATCACAACACCTCACTTTCTACTATTCACAGATTTTAAATAAGTCTCACAATTACATAACACTCATTATTTATATTTTATAAATGGGTCCCACCTCTAAGCAAGGTTGTTTCACGCCCTTTTATCAGAATTTGTCCGGTGGCTTAAATAAGCACCAAAAACAAATTCACTCCATCGCATATAAATAGGTAAATTATTGTGCTAGGGACAAAGAATTTGTTAAGCACCTAGCCGTGCAGATGGCCTAAGAGCATCTACACTCCAGCACCTCACTTTTTTACTATTCACATATCTTAAATGGGTCTCATCATTATATATCATTAAATTATTATTAAGCACCTCTCATCTCCATCCCAACACATCATTTTTTACTATTCACATATCTTAAATTGGTCCCACCGTTACACATTACTCAATATTTATATTATATAAATATTACAATTTCAGCTTTGTGTCATATGCTTATACAAGCCATCTACTTTATACAAGCACCAACATCAACTCTTCTCCATCGCTTAAGAACTCTATTTCACTGTGCAAAGTGTCAGGAAAATAGAATTAAGCACCCGCGGTGCTGATGGCCTAAGCACCAATGTTTACTCTGACACACAGGAAAATAAGGCCTGCAACAACAACCTTTGTGTGTAAACTGGGGTGATGTGTAAAAAAGCAAGGTATATAAATAATGAGTTATGTGTAATGGTGACCATTTAAGATATGTGAATAGTGAAAAAGTTAGGTGCTGGAATGGAGATAGGAGATGCTTAATAATAATGTGATGATATGTAATGGTGAGACCCATTTAAGATATATGAATAGTAAAAAAAAGCGGAATTGAGGGATAAAGATGACCTTATAGCTCTCCAAGATTCACTGTGTAACACTCTCCACTGTATAAAGTGCATAGTAATACTTTGGTTAAAAGGTCAGATCAACCTTATAAATAACTTAATAAATAAATATATCAAATTTTATTTATTACCAAGAATAAATCAATAAATACTAATTAAAATTATAAATGATTTCAGGTAGGGATGCTCATGAATAACTCATTCCTGTCTTGATATTATATTTCGGGAATTTATTTTTAACATCATCCTTTGTTCTCCCCCACTCCCTATTTTAATTCCTAAAGTACCCTCATTTCCAACCTAAATCCCCATCATCACCACCACCTCTCTTTCTTATCCTTAATCTTCCGGAAACTAATCTTCAAAAGCTACCAAAATTAGGCTCCGGAGAACATTTTTAGATTAATTTTGGAAACAAATTTCTAATAGCTTGAATTTTTTTATTTCCAAAATTTAGTTTCCGGAATTAACCTAAACTTTTTTCCTGGAAAATCTCCTGTAGCTAAATTTTTTGTACTATCGGAAATTAATTTATTTTTTTTATTATCGGAAATTAATTTTCAAACACAGTTAGAGTTAGGGTATTAAAGTAAAATAACTTAAAAGGGAAATGTTGGTGCGAGAGAAACTTGGGGAGGTGTGAAAAGAAAAATACTCAATGTTTCAGCTAAACTTTTGTGCCCCAACTACAAAATTTGGCATTGAAAATTTTTTGACGAAACTTCATCAGCCGATTGATAAATTAAAAAAAAATATCAAAAGTAATGACTAATTACCTACAATTATTAAGTTTATATTTTTTCATGCTCGCTAAAATATTATTTAAAGCAAATATTTATCTATTTTAAATGATTAATTTTTCAATATAAATTAGTTTAATTCTTTTGATATAAATCATTTAGAATTAAGTTTTTTATATGAAAAATTCTAAACAAATTATCCCAATGAAATATTTTTGGCATGCCTAACGCGCAGTGACGAAAATCTTAAACAAATAAATAGGCTTTATAATTATCGAGTTATGGTCCTTGTGGAATTGTAGAATTAACTGATGTTCAGCTTAGCTCCCATCAACTTTATAGATGAGATCAGCAGAAGAGAAGAGAATGGGCAAATACCACCACGAATAGAAGTCATCTTTAACAAAATGCGTAAAAATCACCTCACTATTTTGTAGCAAAATACATCATCCAATTTACAAGGAAAAACGGGAGGAGGGGAGGAGGGGAGGATAGGGAATCCCTCTTTACACAAACGAATAGCTCTAGAGAAAATTGCACATGCTTCCTAGTTGCCGGCCCAGGAGCAAGTAGACAAGAAAACTGTACAGTGTACTATACAGGTGAGTTACAAGTATAGGCTTGGTATATGTTCCATCACGTAAAAACATCTTATTTTTTGTACTATAAAAGTTGATCCTGTTTTCCGTCAAGGTCAGAAGTGGATGATGGAGGAGGTCTAGAAATAGTAGATTGTGGGGGAGGAGCTGTAAGGGCATAAGTGAGTCTGGATGACGATGAATTCTCAATGAGACCAGCAATTCCAGCAGCTGCGGATTGAGCATTTGAAGGAAGGAAGAGATCATGCTTCTGGTCTTTGTATGCACTCCAAACCTGGAACCCAGGTGGGAAAATTATTTTTAAAGTTAACAACTTATAGATACGGATGCTATACTTGCAACAGATATGCAGCAAAGTGCAGAAGCAACATTTTAAGTGCCAGAGGCAAAAGTCAAAACTTAAACAACCATACTAAATTATTGATCAAGATGTATGGAGACTCACATCAGAATTATTCAATATTTCCCGCACTTTAGTACAATGGGCTCCTTCAGTAGCAAAGGCATGCAAGACCTGGTTCAGCATAGAAGTTTAACTTGTCAGCAATAAATGAATCAACATAAAATTGGTACAAATTAGTTAATCGAGATAGTTTTCTTTAGAAACGACCACGACTACAGTAACTTAAATGTTTGTCATGTGCAACTAAATTAATGAATAGGCAATAAAATACTTGCAGTAAGAAATACAAAATCTAGATCCTAGTAAATGCAACAATTAATATTATGAAGTTGTCAGAGAATCAAGAAATGGGAAATTTATACTTAAAAAGTCAGTTCCATGGAATCCCAAAGTCATAAAAACAAATTTTGAACTGGTTAAAAACAACTAAACAGACACCAGATGCATTTTTAATTGATAAGTGGACCAGATACTGATAATGAAGAAGATATATAAGAGAGAAACTCAAACTCAAGAGGAAGAATGAAATCGACTGAGATTCCAACCTCAATTGCAAGAACTCTGCCAATAGATGCTTCAGATTCATTCCACTTCATCTGAGAACAAAATCCATTCCTTCCCCCAGCCCTCCAATCAAGAAGACCAAGGAGTACTTCAACAAGACCAACTCTGCATTGTTTGCAAAATTTATTTTAGTATTGAGAGAGAGAGTTTGTAATTTTACTCCCATAAACACATAAAACAACCTTCAAAGATGCACTTGTATAAGAATTATAAAGAATATTTATCCCTCATGCTTAAAGCAAATTCATCTAATAGCAGAAACACCACTTGATTGCAGTGATAATAGACACAAATTCCAAAGTCAATCACAACAGATCCTCAAGATTATGACAGTAAAAGATAAAGTTTCTAAGATATATATTGAATGGTTACAAAAAATATTTGACACAATATATTTAGGTGATGTACAATTAATTATTCAAGCAGCAGGGTGAGAGGTATCCATGGAACAATCATCTAACCATTTGTGTCCCTTAGCAATATGGAAGGACACGGCAGAAAAATATGGTGGACCTGATTAACCAGTTCCACAGATTCATTGATTCATATAAAAGACAGTTACCATATTATTACAGAATTCTTAATCAAATGATTAGGGGGCTACAAAGCCACTCATGTCATGCCCTTCCTAACAGTTGCATTTGTATTTCTTCAGTTTAAGATTTTCTTTTCACTCAATTACAGACCATTGAGACATCTTTAAAAATCTCATTACAAGTGTTAAAAAATTTAAAACCAGACGGAGACAAGTTAGGTAACGTGTGAACCTACACAATAACATAAATCTCAAGGCCATAAGAAAGGTGAACTTCAAAAATATTAGTCACTTTAGATGGTGAAATTTGTTTCATTTTCTGCTACTTTAGAAAACCATGAAAGTTTTCTTTTTCCAATTTTATCCTTGTCTCTTGATATTTCCACTAAGCAGAATATGAGAGAGAGCATTAATGGTGTTAGAGGGTAATTTAGATAAATGCAGATATATTTCTGTAAAATTTAGGGATACTTAGTAACTTCTTTAATCCTTGTGCGAGAACATCAAATGGCTTAAATTTTAAAATAGTAGTATGTTAGAGTATACTGTATCTAATTAATTCCTGACTCAAATTTCAAACTCTTCATCATACAATGTTATAATGAGTGAACTTCAAATCTAAAAAACAAGGGGAAGTCAAAGGACTTATTTCAAGTTTTATATAAGCAGATAAATGAAAAACAGGCCAAATAAATGAAAATGATTTCATGACTTTTCTATTTCACTTTCATCTTATGGCAGTTGTCTACAACTAATGAAATTTCTATTATGGATTTAATTCTCCGACACATAAAATATTGAATTAATTAAAAGTGGATCCATTTTCAAATATATAACAAGGGACTTACTTAAGTCCTTGAGCAACAAGAGCATCCCTGGCTCGGTTTCCAGCAACCACAACACGTTTTAGGGTCTCAAGAGCTAAAATGCTTCCACCTTGCCACCCTATAGCTTTCATTAGTAGTGGAACAACCTGGAAGACGAAATTTAAAGAATAACATCACTAAAGCATTTGTTTGGGTCAAAGACATCCAAAATATAAAATGAACTTCAGTTGAATGGGATGTCCTCCCCTTGTCAATATTTAACCTTTATCCCCAACAGAAGCATATGTACCCCACTCCCCCCAAAATAAATAAATAATAGTAATCAAAACTAAAATTTCTTAAAATTGCAGGATTTTACTATTGAGCCTTATTTGCTCGTAAGTTTAAAAATAAGATTAGTTTGAAATACATCAGCTGTTGCTTTTAAATCTGGTGAACCAAGGTCATAGATCTCATGGAATTTGAAGATGAACAAACTGGGGCCTAGAGAAATTTTGGGGATACCGGAGTTAGAGAGGGATGACCATTGAGATGAACGAAGAAGATTTTCATGACAGACATTTCACATTTATTTTTTCTTTTCATTGCACGGATAATAAATATGACCATAAAAGGTAAAGATTTTTGCCCTAAGTAATAAGAAGATATAAACCAGATAGATCAAAGGCCATTTTTTATGCAGGCTCCCACACAAATAAAGGGAAACTATCACAGTTTAATAAATATAAGACATAAGGAACATAAATCAACAACTTCACAAAGAGTATATCTTGTCAGATACCTGTGGCATTCCTACACTGGTTGCTGCCATGGCTTCGGCACACGTGGTACTAGCTGCCAGTTGATGCAAGACACGCAAACAACTCAAGCGCACACGTTCTTGAGGAGTTTGTGAGTTTTCTGTTGATTCATTATCTGGGTCATACGTTTTGTCCACATGCTTCCTATCATTTATCTCAACAGACGACATTGTTTCTCGCCTTCCCTCAAACGCAACAGCAGCAACTAGTTTGGGTACATATCCAAGATACCCAACATGATCTGCTAATGCAGGATGCACACGAAGTAATGAAACCAGTGCAGCTGACAGAAGCAAAGGAAGCTCAGGGTCAACAGTCTGTGCCTCATAATGTGTGGCCGCAATGGATGTCAAATACTGATCTAGTAGACCTTCCAAGAACCTTTTGGGGTTTCTCAGAGGGAATTTGGGATCCTTCAGAAACAGCCGAACATAGATACCACCAACCTGCATCCACACAAAAATCCGAGTCCATTCATGGGAAATTATATGATTCTATACATCATTTTATGAATAATGATTCTATACAATCACAAATATTATGTAATACCTGTGGCTCATCTCTCATTTCCTGCTGTCCAGATGCCTGCTCAGGTACATCCCAATCAACAACACGACCTTTCATCTGCTCACGGTATAGCTCAGATGCCATAGTAGAAATTTGTGCAGATAAGGAAGCTGCCATTGCTGGCGTCCATACAAGTTCAGGTGTCTCTGTAGTCTGCTCAAGAGCAACCACAACAGCTTCACCAGGTCCATCCCTAATAATTGATACAAGGCCATCTGGAAGGAACCTTGCAAGTGTTATAGCAACTCTTGGCCCATGCATTGGCTGGCTAACAAGTTTTCCCAACAAGGCGGCTGCCATAGCTCTTTGTTGGAGTGGAATTTCTTCTGCACAAAATTATGTCAATTATCAATATTTATAAATCTGGAAACAGATTCTAGAAATGAGAAAAATAAATAAGACCAACTAAGAAACACAAGTTGTCTACCCTTCAAAGGCAAGAGCAATTGAAGAATGTAGACAACACCACCATGCTTGGCTGCTGCCCAAGCCAGTTCTGGTGTGCTTGCCAATGCATAGAGAACATGGAGAGACCCTTCACGACAACTTGGGGCTGAGTGAAGCATCTGTAATAAAAGAAGAAGACTAGATCCATCTGCAACCATGGCTTGCAAACAAGGGGCATGTGCTGTTAACAGTGACAACACTCCCAGGCAAAGTTGGGGAATGTTACTGTTTGATGCTTCAGGCACAGAAAAGCATTCAAAAAGAGGCAGTAACTTGTCTTTATTAGAAAATATGGATGCCAAATTTGGATTATTAGTCAGAATGTTCTGCAGAAAATAAATAAGATTAGTCAGACATGCTAAATAAAAAGTATTTCGGTCATAGACTCATAGTTATCAAATTGCGATTCAAATCGTGAATCGCTAGACTAATTTTTGAATTGTAAATCGTAAATCGTAAAATGTATCGAATGTTAAGATTCATAAACATAAAAAATAAAAACTTGAAATATACCATAATAATGTCTTAAGTATAATAGTAATAGTGCTCAATATAGACAAAAAAAAAACTTAGGTCATAAAATTATAACTATGTCTCATAATTGAATATAATATAAGCCAATAAATAATAAAATCTAATAAAACTACGTGAACGCGTAAATGCTATCTAAAAAGGTAGTGGTGGGTGAGTGTGTGTTATAGTTGTCCGAAGTCAAAAGGATGGGTTGAATCGCAGATAATATTTGAATCACAAATTTTGGGATGAATCGCATGATTTCATCGATTCAATACACGAATCAGAACATTATTTGATTCAACATCCGATACGTCTTGTTTAATGACTCGCATCGGATCATACAATTCGAATCGTGAATCGTACAATTTCTATAACTACGATTTCAATACACAATAAGGCAGTTAGGAATTAACCTGAAGGGAGATCAGTGCAGAACGGAGATTTTTAATCAGCTCAGGTTCTTCCTTCCCTACAGATTGTTCATCAGACATTGTGCTGGAATTACCCAGGACCTGCTGTTCATTCACAAATCCATCAACAGCATTGCCCTGCTGTTCATTCACAGATCCATCAACAGCCTTGTTCACATGCTCGGAAGTCTGAATGATATCAGTGGTGTCTTCAACTTTATGATCAGAATCTTCAACACATTGATTGTGCAAAAGATAAGATATAAAATCAATTAGAGCAACACAAAAAGCTTCAGGTTCACTAATTTCAAAGTCTGGCTGATCGTTGTAGACTCTCAAGTAAACATTGCCAATGAATAATTCTCTCGATAGTGCTTTATAGACAAAGTCATGTGAATCTTTTATATCATATGAACCATCAGGACCTTGAGCTGCACGTTGCTGATCCACAAATTTCAGTAGCTCTGCCCGCGTTGAAGAGTTCCAGATAATCTACAGAGTATTCCAAAGATGGTGTCAACTTGTGAATACAATTAGAAGGGGGGACAGTATTCCACTTAATCCTAATATCTTGAAAGTTGTAATATCAATATTTCAAACCAAAAACCAGCTAATTATAACTATTGAATGACCAGGAAAACTAATATCCAAAAGAAACAAAAAAATAACTATACAAACTAATTTGTGAATTATATCTACCATACAACGTTAGGTAACATTTTCCTTGTGTTTTGTCTTCATTTGAGGGGTATGGGGAGGAGAAGATGCAGGAATAATTGGGAGGAGGCAGGCAGGACTTCTGTTTAAATTATCATAGCCATGTGATGTAAATATTTTAGCAATTTTATTTTATCTATAAGTACTTCACTTCTAATTTGATCCGAAGGCTTGTCCCTTTTTGCCTGTGTAGTAGATCTCTTTAGCCATTCTCCAAAATTTCTTCAGCTTTACAGATTTTATCCAAAGTTCTGTCTCCCAAAATGGTTTGTTTTCTTTTTTCCAGCTTGAAATCAACTATTCTTCTCTCCAAAATTTCTTCATCTACAGATTTAGTCCAAAGTTCTTTCTTACAAAATGTCTAGTTTTATTTATCTTCAGATCAAAATCAGGCAGACAGACAGTTCCTAGTCACAGCATGTTGATTTTAATAACACCATGAACTTATCAACTATTTATTCTAACATCATAAACAGTAATGTTTGTTGACTGAATAAAATGGAAACAGACTAAAACCTAGCTACAACTGACTAGGAACATATTCTACAGATTGGGCACTTAAGTATGTTCATATAACCTGTGCAATCAGAAATTAATTGAAATCCTGCTACAGTGCAAAATACTCATTTTCTCCCTTAAAATGGATAAAGGATGAAGGGGGGAACATTCACCTCTGGTGACTCCAGGTTTGCATTTAATTTGGACAGTAAATCTTTGGGCATTTGATCTTTTAACATGCTAGAAAGTTTAGGAGTTAGCAAAACCCTGAGGGCATCAGCAGCTTCCTTATTGTAAGGTATTAAACTCCCATCGACACACAAACCACTGAGCCTTGACAGAGCCTGGGACGCTCTAATGGCATGCATGTTTTTTGCGATTTGAACACTAGCACCAACACCATGCGATTCTGTTGCATCAGATTCTTCTGCAGTTGAGTCATACTGAAGCAGCAGTGGCAAAAGGTACCTATCATGGACCATATTAAGAAATTAGTACAAAAAATACTTATGAGCATAACTGCATAAGATAGAAAAATTTCTTTATGTACCACAAATAATTACTGTCAACATATAAAAGTTACAGCTCATTGGGTGGATGCCAACACTGCCTTCTGAGCTTCTAATTTCAGTCCTTGGAAAATTTATCTATCACAGTTTCACTGCTGTAAGTCTTTGAATTCCTTGAAGGTGGATAACAGTTATCACATTAAATTTTTGGAGGACCTACGGATAACAGATATCCCTTTTAGTTTTGCCTTTCCCTGGCTTTATCTTCTTTTTTCTTTACATAATTCTCTTATCCATAATTTTTAGTGCCCACGATTCTACTTTTTTATGGAATTACCTTTTGTAATTTAAATGATAGGGAATTTTCTGAATCAGAGTCTATTTTGGGGCCCCCCCCTGACTCCATTCATTTGTTCTCTCACCAAGATACAAGGATTTGGTTACTTGATCCTTTTAGGGCATTTGCATATAAAGCTTTTTTTTTCCAATTTCTCACTCATTCCTTGAATTTCATACACCCTTGTGAAAATCCATAGCCCCGCTAAGTCAAGTATTACTTAATTAATACTATGGACATGATGCAGCATGCAGGTTCATAGGCCATAAAAGGCTCTACCCCGTGATGTGTGTAACATGTGGTCCTCGCACATAATATGTTCCTCACCTATTCTTATACTGTTCTGCTCTGGTTTCTTTAAGGAACTCCTTATTCAGCATTTTTTCATAGAATTTGCATGGTTTTGGTAGAAGTAAAGAGGCTAAAATTTTGTGGTAATGCGCAATCTATGCTATAATCTGGTACATTCGGTTGGATTGGAACTCGTTTTGGTACATCAGGTGTTTGCAGTCAATTTATTCATTTGGTGTAATTAGATTTTGAACCTGGGCCTAACTCAACCCCAAAAGCTAGCTTGTAGGGCGAGGATTGCCCAATGCTTATATATTATAATTTGGCCTTATCTCTAGGCAATGTGGGACTCTAACACATCCCCTCACGTCCAGGGCTGAACATGTGGAGCGTGGACATCTATATGGGTGGCGGCCCAATAACAACGGGTCATCTAGGACAGGCTCTGATACCAAATTAGATTTTGGACCTGGGTCTAACTCAACCCCAAAAGCTAGCTTGTAGGGTGAGGATTGCCCAATGCTTATATATTATAATTTGGCCTTATCTCTAGGCAATGTAGGACTCTAACAGGTGTAAAGCACATGGCCTCCTTCATGAGATTTCACTAACAGATTTGTTGAGGGAATGGGAAGCTTTATTACCTTGATTTTCTCTTTTTTCATGGTTGTAATTTTTTGTGTAGGAGGATTCCTTATCTACCATTCTCTTTATAATTTTTTTCTCTAAGTCTCGACAAATTTCTTCTTTTATGAAATATATACACATATATATATAGTTATATTTATAGTTATCATGCTGTGAACTTCAAAAGATCAACAACTAATTCCCACTATCACTATACAAGGAAATGAGCTAAGAGATTCCAGACCATGCACAAAACTGTAAGTAATAACATAAAGACAAGGAAAAAAGGAAATTCCCATAAGGCTTGATCAATCAAATTATCAATAAACATACAAATGCACAACTCCCTTACAATTAACAAGACCATTCCATTTTTAACTCTATTGATAAAGAGAACCGGTATACCTATAAACATTTAATTGTCAAATAACATATTAATCAGACAGTCCTCATAAAATTAATCAGAGAGTCCTCATAAAATTAGTCACGATAGTGCATGGGTGTTCAACTAATGAAATCAGGATAGAATTTCTTCTTTTCTCTATAATACAAGTTACATATTATTTGAATGGGTATGGTAACGAACTAATAATCAAAATGGTGACGCAACTCCCTTGCTAAAGCTTAAAGAAACCACAACCCAGAAACTGTAGCCGCATCTAGATAAAACTTATCCAGGCTTATCTATATAACTAACCACTTAAGAAGCATTTTGGTCCTGTTTGAATGAACTTATTGAAACAGCTTTTGAAACACAAATAAGCTGTTTTAAGCTTATTTACATAAGCTATAAATTGAAGCCTATGAAGATAAGCCTATGTGAAAGCTAAAAACAGCTTAGGCAGTAGATTTTATAATTATAATAATTTCTGACTAAATTATCCTGAGGCCTGAACAAATTGTCAAAATTACACTTGAGCATAAGTGCTAAATGTCGATCCAAACGGTATTTATTTTGGATTGCACTTACAACAGTACAGCTTATTTAATAAGCTCTATTCAAATAAGTTTTTATTGGAGTTACTTATCCTACTTAACTCTTGACTTAACTTCCTATAAACCTATGGTTGAGCACTTGAAATAGATACAAAATACTTTAACCAATAAAACAATAATTGGAGAGGGCATACCATAAAACACCAGCCTTCAATAAAGCATTCTGCAATTCAGAGGAAACGGAAACATTGGCAATAGTTTGTAGAGCAGCATCAACAGCTGCAGGTACAAGCTCAAATTCAGTGCAGTGCACAATGTCCTCAATTAATCCAGAAAACTCAAGTATCTCAGCTCTGGCAGCCTCAAATTGACTAAGAACTGAAAATGTCCGCATGATGTTTGTAACAATAATGGCAGACGGTTCATTTCCAGGAGTAGTTGGCTGAACAACACACATGCATCGGGAAAGAAGAGTTCCAAGAAGATGCACTCCCCCATCTCTTACCAGCTCCTCACCATTCAATGAAGAAGATGCACATCTGACCACATGAAAATTCAATAGAACAGCATAAGTTACCACAAAGTGTTTAAAACCCATTAGCATAATGGAGAACCTGACAAGAGAGCATGAAATCTTACGTTAGCCAGACAAGTTCTGATGCAGCAACAAGGAGAGGGGCTCTATCTGAAGAAAGAAAATTGTTATCATCCTTGTCAACTGTAACAGCACTTAGCAACATGGGATAGCCAGCATATTTGAATGGTTCTAATATGTCTCCATATCTTCTGTATAAAATACATTGTCCTTTCAACAAAAGCAGCAATCTCCAAGGCTGAGGACCTTGCAACCCTTGTATGGTAGCCTAAGTTTTGACCGCATTAAGTAAATATCTTACCAAATTAGAAAAGGCACAAATTTATTATTTCTTGCAAATGAAAAATAAAATAAAATCCCTTGGTCGAATAATTCATTTCATTGTAATGAAGGATATAAACCACGAAATCAAAATGAAAATGAATGAGCATTTTGATTTTTACACCTCATTCTTATGCTTGTATATAACCATTATGAACTTGTATTTGGCAGCTGGTTCATTAAAAGATATAAGCTAATAAATACACAGGAGCATATATGTGCAATTCTTCTCCCTATATAACTGTTTAAGTCAATAAACACACCCAAGAAAAAAAGTCTGAATTGCGGCCTCTAGTCAGAAAAGCAAGCATATAGATTTGTATGCATGAGACACTTGATTTCATAAAGGAAGTACTCAAGACAACGTAGGTCTCTACATTTTTTTAAATGAGACACTAAGACCTTAGAATAAGTATGAGAACCATTATATAGAAATAATCATGCTGTCTAAGACATTTAATAAAACATGATTCCAAAGAAGCCTGTGTATATTATGGAAACTTGTCTACCTGGAGGCGTTCATAGGCTTTCTGTATAGCAAGAAACTTCTCCCTTCCTTCAGGATTTTTGTCAGGATGATATCTCATTGCAAGCTTACGATATTGTCGCTTTAATTTTTCTTCATCAATGTTCTCAATCTGCTTCGATAAGCTAGATGCTTCATCAGCAGTCTCCAAAGAACTCCTTTTATTTACATCATCACTAGATACATCCTCTAAGGATATTTCAAGGATCTTGCAAGCTTCTTCTTCAGAAAGATCCATGGGTTTTCTTGTCAACTCTTCACGCCACATTACAAGTAATGACTGCAGAAACTCTACATGTTCAACAATTGGCCAATTTGGAAAACGAATCTCATCACATAGGTTCCTGAGGTAATAACGGTGACACCACATTTCATCTTTCAGCTCTTGGTAAGTCACTGGAGGCATGGGGGCATAGTCATATAAAACGTGGCAATGCTGTGATAGTTTCTGTGGAAAATCCCCAAGATGCTGCAAAACCTGATAAAAAGCAAAGGAGTATGGATTCAATTTCTTTATGTGAATATCATATTAGAAAGTAAGTGAATATATTCTTATAAAAATTGAGGAGAAGATAATCTCAGAGTGGCTACTATGAAGTCTAGAATACCTGACGAATTAGATTTTCTGCCCTCATTTTGTGAGTCCATATTATTTCTGGAGTATCAGAATCAGAAACCATTGCTGCCGCAAATGCTGCTGGACCACTACGTTCCAGTACATACAACAAAGATTCAGGGAGAAGTCCACCAAGAACACTACGTTTTGCCAAAGGCAATGAAGTCGAAACTGCAGCCTCTTCGCCACCATGAAATGCTTGATGGACATGGGTGACAGCAAAGAGTTGCCCAATTGAAAGTAGATTAGACCCAGGATAAGCAAGTGCAAAATAAAATGCACCAGTGCTGTATAGACGTATCATGGCTTTGGGATTCCTGGTAACAATGGCCTTCAGCAAAGCAGCAGCTGCTTCAACGATATTTGGTTCCCCAGAAAGGATGGCCTGTGTTCACCCCCCCCCCCCCCAAAAAAAAGTAAATCAAGAATTTGTTTTGAAGTTGTAAAAGTAGAAAAACCTATAATGAACCAAATAACACTATCACATATCAAACAACTTGAATTAAGAATGATAAAGGTAACAACTGCTAAGACAATCAATAGCCAAAGAATCTAGTCAAAATGATTTTGATTTAGAAATGTTTCTTTGAAAGATGCAAGTCGTAAACAAATGTTAATATTTTCCTACATGGCTGATTAACAAAAAACAATTCCTAAAGTTACCTGTGCAATATGTGGAAGACAGCGTGGACTTGACAAGATTCGTTTTACTCTAGGAGTTGGAGTAACAATCTCCCCAGCATCATCTAAATCTGAATGTGCAGACACCATGCTGTGCAATATGGACAAAGCTGTGTCCCCAACCTGAATACAATATCCATATTCTATATATTAGAAGGTACCAGGAAAATGAAATTAAAGAATAAAATGTCAAAAAAATGTTTTCTGTGAGACAAATTATTAGCCATAAGAACACTTTCCAGCTAGCAATCGATGCTAAAGACATAACTATCTTCTTTCATAATTGGTACATTTCCAACTGTGCCTAAGCTTACAATTATCAAGTCAACATAAAAGCTCCTTAACATAGGTGGCCTATCTCAACAGAATTTAGGAACCATGAAGAAATCAAGTCAATGATACATAAACAAGCACGGCCTTCAGGCTAACAAAAAGAATATCGTGAACAAAATTAAAGAGCAGTCATCCAATTTATGGGAGGGAAAAAATCAGGTATAGAAAACAAGCACAAAAGCAACTATATTTATATGAATATTAATATTATCTTCCACCTGCAACATGACTCTACCTGAGGTGGGGTGAGGACTGGAACTCTAAGGGCAAGTGCCCAACGAAGCTCACGAATATCACGTAACTTCTTCCAATCTAGCATCCCAGAAGCCCAACACCTTGTCGTCCAATCAATGTCCTTTTTGGACCATAACCTTCTAATAGCATCTTTTTCCATAGGTCCAACTTGAGCACCATCTTTGTCAATATACATCCATTCCTTAAGTGGTTCCATAAAAGCAGTAGCTGCTATCAAATTTGATTGCAAGGGAATAGATGTCCTCTCTGAAGCTTCATGAACCACTGTAAGCAGATCAACTGCTAGCACACAACCTCCAACTAGAACACAAGCCTCTACATTTGATAAGACCTTCATCAATGCCTGAAATTGATTAAACCATGGTTAATTTAAATTTTAAAACAATGGAATTGGTAAATTGTAATGTTTACTCAAGCATTTTTAAAACATCATTCCATTTATGATAATCATCAAACCAATATAGACAACTGATCCTTTTGCACTTATGCTTTGTTTGGTGTGTTTAGGGAAATAGAGAGAAGAGAAGTGGGAAGGAGAGAAATAGAGAAGAGATAGAGATGATTTTGTGGTTGTTTGGTGTCAGAGAAATAGATGAGAAATAAAAGTGAAATGTGAAGGTTGGTTGTTTGGTTTGAGTGAAGAAATGGAAGAGAAATGGTATAAAAAATCAATTATCTGCACCAATTATGTGGCTAGAAATCGATTTTTGCACATTGAAAATCGGTTATTTAAGCGTGGGTAAGTATTTCTCCCCTTTTCTCTACAAATCAGCAGAGAAATAAAAAGGCAGTGGGGCCCACAGCTTCTCTTCACTTCTCCCCTATTTCACCCCTTCACCAAACAACATACCAAACCCATTTCACCCCTATTTCACCACCTCACACCCATTTCCCTCTTATTTCACCCTCACCAAACAGAGGGTTAGTGACAATGAAGGTCAAAATTTAAAATGTATTTTTCTTTTGGTCCAAACACTAGCCAAAATATTAGTACTCTAAAGATAAAAGCACAAATATTAGGATGAACTTCAATGAGAAATATGATACAATAACAAATCAAATAAATTAACCCCTCCTCCTCTTACTCAGAGTAAGCAAAACTAGGGGGAGAGGGGCATGCAACAAGACAAAGTGAGGAAAAAGTAAATTTAGTTTATACAAACCTTCAGAAGTAAAAGAAGCCGGTGCCTCAGAGCTCTGTCATCTGTCCTATCCAACAGAACAGTGATGTGAGCTGTACCTTCAAAAGGACCTATGGTATTGTAATGCTGCTCATATACAATTGCCATTGCCCTTGCACAAAGCTCTCTCACTGATGACCCACCACCTCCACCAAAACCATCTAATCTACCCATGTCACACCAATCATCAGATGCTCCTAATTCATCAGGAACAGCACCGTCTACAGTAAGCCCTGTGTCTGCATCACACAAAAATCGATGGTAAAGTGCTCTAAAGAAAGCAACTGGATCACGCAACGGGAAGTCTTGCGCCCTGCCACCACTGCCACTCTCAAGCAGTAGACGTAGATAATACTGACCCACACAAACTTCTTTTGACAAGCTTGGGTATCGAACAGAAAATTCAGAGTAGTTCCAAGATATCTGTGGTACACTCTCAATCCCTGCTATCATTTCCAGGGTAGCACCCCCTGGAACAATATCTTCAGTACGCTCTTTTTCAACATCCAGTTTATGAACTTCAGCTTGCAAAGATTCTCTCAACTCTTGCCTGGTACGCTCATTCCAAATCAAGTCAGCACGATTGTGATCCAGATCAAAAGCTCGCCAGAATTCAGGCCAATTACATAGGAGACGACCAGATCCTACAGGGGTATTCTCCACGACAACTTGAGCAGGTGCTGGAATGCCTGAATTCTGCAAACCAACAGCATTGCTGTCAGGATCAACCGAATTTGAAAAATCAGATCCTGGAGCTTCGTTTGAGTTTTCTGATGCTGCATTAGCTGAAGCCATGGCAGTTGAATGCCCATTTTGTACTTCTCCTGTAGAAGATCCATTAGTCAAATTTTCACTAGTATGAACTACTGAAGATTGAATACTTGAAGCCTGTCCAGAACTTGGGTCCACAGCAGGTTTATGATAGTTATCTGAGCCTCTAACAACAGCACCCCCTGTCTGCCTACCTGAATCAGAAACATCAAAGTTATTAGCTGAAGGGAAAGGTTGCTCTGGAGAGGTTAATCCTCTCCCCATGCGACCTTTCCTCTGTTGAAGTAAACGTCTTCTTCTTTTCCTAGTTGATGACTCTTCTTGAATTGCGTCTTCAGCTAGAACTCCATCTGAACGTGTATGCAAATAAGCAACAAGGCCAGGAGGAAGAATTCGAGACAACAGCTCCAAAGCTGGTTGGTAGGAATCCGCCCAAAGAGCAACAAGTTGTCGACTAACTTCACGCCGCTCACCAGCAGGAAGGAAAAACGCATGCAGTAAGTGCCTCAATAAAGCACCATCACGCAGAGAAGCATCTCGCATGGACTCTGCAGCAATAGCATCTTCTTCTGCAATTGATCGCATTATCACAGCTACTGTTTCTCTAACACTTTCAGCGGGGTGACCAAACAGTGCAAACAAGCGACGCTTCAACCCAGCAACTTGGCGTAGCAACTCAACAAAAACAGTATATTGGGTAGTCTCCCCATGAGGATCACAAATCATAGCCTCAAGTACTTCAACAACAGCCATTGACAGTAAAGGTGATACTGATATGGGCTTTAATCTGTTGACAAGAATAATGATATAACTATGATTAGCAAACAATACTGACTTGGTATGCATAATTGTGGCATGCCACTCTCCTTTAGAATCTGTTACATTCGCATCACCAGGCCCACCGCCAATGAGCACAGCAACAAGCCCTGCAGCCTCAGAAGCTACACCTTCTGAACCATTTCTGAGTAAACCCATTATTCTTCCTACTGCTGCCGGAAAAGATATCACATGTGAAGCTGCACTTCTTGAAGCAAGTAATCTACGTAAACATGCAATAAAACCCATCACAGTTGCTGCAGCTTTTGGAGAAGGGGGTGGCAACGGAGGAGACTCTGGAGGAAGATTTGGGGCAGCTGGAAGCATAGTTATCAAGGCCATCAAGGTAACCTCTGGCACTTCAATGTTTGGAGGCACCCCGCTATATGGTATACAGGCATTGAACTCCCTTATTCTACGCCATAGTTTAGCCCTAGATCCAGGAATGGAACCACCTTCAGCAACAGCATCTTTGGCAGCAGCTGCTAAATGTTTCAAATGCATGGATGCACTTTCTGCATCAGCAACAGGCTTTTGTTGACCATATTGCAAATAAACTCTCCCACAGGGAGGATCAATACGGTGACCAGGCATTGTCAGTCTTGGCAATACAGGTATGGCACATTGACCCTGTAAAACACATAACCGTAAGTCAAAGATGCACTTGACGCTGCATTTTCCAATAATACATGCTTTCTTTTTAATAACAATACCATTAGACATAATTACCTTCAGTTCAAGAATAGGTCCAGCACTGATATTATAAGATTAAACAACTATAGTAGGACATATATATCACCATGCTTCAATGTACACATACAATTATAGAACAATTCTTAACCAAGATGAGATACATCTACCTACTTCATTTTGCAACGCATCACGAACTGCTGCAAGTAAGCTATCACGAGACGTGCTTGCATAAACCTACAATGCATGTCACATGCATAAGAAAGTTTATAGCATAATAAATCACAACTAGAGTAGCATAAGCATAACAAATGCTTACATGGATGGGGCATCCATCACTAAATTCAATTGCAAACATCTGGGGCTCTTCAGCAAACCGAACAAGAGCACTCACTGAAGATAAAGGACGAACAGTAACAGCCTGCATACATCTAGTAAAAATTCTCAACCTTTGACATAACCCTTGTGAGTGAAATCAGCTTGCATACAGATATAAACACATTGATGTGAATTTGGTTGTGACAAGAACACATAAAATCTGCATAAAACTATTGATAAACACACTTGCACATTCTACTAAAGATGCATAAAATGTTAAAGATTAATGTATTTTCCTTAACATTTTTTTTTTACCTCAGACATGACAATAATGCTACTTTCTTCTTGTTATTATAACAAGCTAAGGGTTCATTTCTTTAAGCTCTTTCTTAGAACAAGATTTTTTTTATTAAAAAAGTATGATTAAAAATTTATGATCATTGAATAAGTTTTTCAAAAAAGAAAGCAAAAAAATTACATTTTAGTGCTTTTCTTAGGGGGAAAAAATTGTATCATAAAAGCATTTTTTTTTCAAAGCTTATCCAAATGCACCCTAAATGTTTAGGTTTATAAAAGCCTATGAGGTGCCTGAGGTCAACAACTCCAAAGAGCTACCAATGCATATCGCGCGTGCTTTAAGTTATCAACATCTAATACTGTAATTGTGCTATACAAGATTTATTCAAAAGTCAAAACAATATTTCAGAAAACAGTTGTTTGTCATTTGCTTAATTTCTTGTGCAAGAAATTCTATCAGCTTGCATCAGTGCTAGTGATACAACCATATGTAGATTTTTAATGAATTTACACATGCTATATTCACAAACTGACTTAACAAATGCATCACTTACTTCATAGTTCTCAGGACGCCTTTCCACAAGTGAAACCTTTGTAAGAATAAGCTGACGAGATACAGCGTCACCATGATCACCTAATCCTCCTTTTGGGCCAACTCCTAAGCTCAATCCTGGAACATTTAGAGTTCCATGGGCAGCAGAACGCAGCCGTGTGACAGACCAACCCCCCAATGGGGTATCTTCTGCTCCAACTGCCTCTTTAGCTACATCACGTTGATTTGTTTAAGGTAAAATAATAAATTCATTGCAGATAGGTAATGAATTTGAATGTGCAAGGAACATAAACAAGGTTATGACTAGCTACCCCTTTGTTTTATATACTCCGAAATGGTGAGAGTTTGAGAAGTTTCCACAGACAAGGAAAGCCCAACAGTTGATTTAGCAGTTTTTGTCTGCAATAACAATTATGCACTGTTATAATATTGATATGAATACAGGTAACATTATATTCTTTGTTCATCCAAAAAGCACAGTTAATCAGACTTGAACACCATTCTTACAAATGCTGCCTTATTTCAGTGCCAAATGGTGATCTAATCTAAGACACCAATATCTAGCAGAATAATTATTTAAGCATACATTAAGCCATTCATACCAAATTCGAGATGATAGCTGAATTTGTGCACCCAGAAGCAGCTTGGAAAGCTTTAGATTTTCTTCCATATAAGGGGCAAAGAACAAATCCACTGCCATGATCAACATTTTTCTTTCCAAAAGCATCAGAGAGAAGAATAATTGCAGGGGAATCCATGTCTCTAAAATCCAAGCACCAGCGAAGGTCACCAGATTTTGTCTCAATAAGTTCTACACCGACGTACGTTACTTTCAATTTCTGTGAGTCACCAATCACACAGGATAATTAGTTTAGCTGTTCAGCAGCTCTTTTTTTATATAAGGAAGTTCATCACACAATATATCAAGGAAAATTGCCGATTATAAAAAAGAAAAGAAAAAATGACCCCATCAGCCTAATCTCTACAGTTCTCAGTTCTCACCATTTCAATTCCCTTCAGCATAAAACATTAAGATCATTAGAATCAGCACGCGACAAAAGAATGACACAAACTCACATCCTCACAAATCACAATTCATCATTAACAACAAATTAATAAAAGCAAATGACAACAAATAAACAGCATTATACACTCTCAACCATCACAATATAAGCACAAATCCCATACTCAACACGCACGCATGTCAATTCTGCAGTCATTACTCGCATGCCAGATGAAGCTCACAGTTACTATCAGCATAAAATTATCAAAACTAAAAATAATTACAGCTAAAATTAAACACAGTAGGGTAACTTACAAAAGGAACCCACTGAGACGCCCGTCGACGAAGATGAAGCACCGGGAACTCAGCCACTGGCGACAACCGATTCCACCTTATCCGATGCAACTCCGTCAAAATGCTCGCCCTATATCGAGACGAGAACTTCATGCCTTTGAATTTTCCGCGGCCATCAGTCCGCACGCTCATGTTGAACTCATTGGAATTCTCATCGCGGCCGAGAATGGGCGCGGCGCCCTCGAAATCGGTGGCGACGTCGTAGGAGTTCGTGACGGTGAGCGTGGAAGGGTCGAGAGTGATGACAGCAACGCTGGATATGCATAGTATCCGCTTGTAGCGGCCGCGCCAGGAGTGCTTGACGACGAGGTAGCGAGCCAAGTACTCAGGCTCTTCGAGCGGCGGAGGACCGGAATTGGGAGCAGCGGAGTGGTTGACGGCGTGTTCCATGACCGGCGGCGGAGGAAGTGGCACGGGGCGGTTAAGATCGGATGCGTAGCGGCTCACGGATTCGACTTGGGGAAGATGAGCGAGGGTATGGACACGTGGCGCATTGTGGAAGCGAAGAAAGAACCAGAGTCCCTGCGACGATGAAGCCGCCGGGCTTCCGTGAAGCCGAGACTGATTCGCCCCCAGTTCGTTCTATAACTTAAATGCGTTCTGTTCGATCGAATCGAACCCTAACTTATTCATCCAAGAATGTCACGTGTTGATTCAAGCTTGGTTAGGAAGGGGAAGGGAACGGTTAAAATATTGGGAATCAGATAATATTATGCATGTGGGAAATGGAATCGGAGCAAGAAATGGAGTTGGAGAGGGAAAAAGGAATAGGAATAGGAAGAGGAAGAGGATACAGGTGGGAGGAGCGATAGGCGATGACTGAACGCACCGTCTTGACTGATCAAGGATGACGTGGCAACTTCTTATTCGTCAGCTCATACGTGCTTAAGAGTTAAGACACTCGTAAATTCTTTTTATCTGATCTGATGATTCTATGAGGTAATAAATAAATTTGATTTTCTTTTATTTAAATCAGCTCGAAACGTGTTAGAATATTAAAGATAACTTTTAGTTTAATTTTTTGGTTTAATTAAGAAACTAATAACAGAAAATAAGTTTGTGAATATTATATGTTTTAAGCATTTTAAAAAATTAATGAAGTTTATTTTCTGTTATTAGTTTCTTAATTAGAATCGATAATATGCTAAACAAATAAGGTAAAATTGTTAATTAAACAATTAAAACAAATTAAGTTAGATACAATCACATTTAAAAAAAAATATAAATAAACATAGCTTTAGAAAAAAAACATTTCAAAAGTGAATTAATTCTTATTTTAGAATTATAGGATATAAACTAAATTAATTAAAATAATTTTTGAATAGCTTATATTTTTTTGTTAAGTGAATAGTTTATTATTCAATCAACCCACATTTTACTATATAATAATTTGCATTATTAATTTTTGGCGTAAAATAATATTTTCCCACAAAGATTTGTTTAGGTGGGTTAATTCAATCTAATGAAAGGAAAAAACTTCCAATTTAGTTTGAGTTTATATTTTTTTCTCTATTTAAAAGGCATGATAACAGGAATTTGCTTGTTCCATCTAGTGTCGCTTTAAGTAGAACACCTGAAACCCTAGCATAGAAGCGCCGCAGAGAAAGTAGTGCGAGCTTCACCCTCCATGGGAGGGTATCATATGACACTTTATGTGATTTTTTTCTACCCACTCTAAATGGGTTATCCTCTCTCTACAATGATAGTTTATTTTACACTTCGTCCTCCTTCCTCCACTTCTCTCTTTTGTTTTCCGGCCACCACCCTCATATCTTCTGCCCTCCCTACTTCGAGAGTTTTTACCATTTTCTCCTCCTTTTTATTTCACTATTATTCTCCTACTCCATGTATTCTGATTGAGTTACCTCTTTTAACACTTTGAAACAAAGTTGTACTTGTGCATTTTATGCTTTTCTACCGCTAAATCTCATTTTTACAACATTGTTTTACACAATTTAATTGTGGTTGATGCTGTACATATTCTTACTTTGATTTTGTTTTTGGATGTGTAAATCCGAAAGGAATAAAAAAAAAGGAAAAGAAGTCCAATGTTTATAGAATAATTTCTTAAATTCTTTATCACATAGTTAAATCATTTAGATATATGTTTTTGCATTGCCCTGATAATCTTTGTTTAAAAAGAACGACATGCTAAAAAAAATTAATATTACAAAAAATAATTAATTACAAGAAACAACATTTCATCATTCGGACGATGACAAGGGAAAAAGAGAACATACGCGACTTATTCATTACTTACTTTAAAAGAGTAAACCCTCACATTAGTCCCTGACTTTTTTCTGATCGTTCAGTTTAGTCCCTGACTTATTTTAATTAACACGTTAGTCCCTGACTTTTATCATCGTCGGTCAGTTTAGTCCTCAACCCCAAACACCGTTAACAGACAGGTGACGTGTCACGTTAAGTGACAAGTAGGATGCCAGGTGAGCTCAAAACGGTGTCGTTTTAGGGTGAGTAAACCCTCACTTTAGTCCCTGACTTTTTCCTTATCGTTCAGTCTAGTCACTGACTTATTTTAATTAACACGTTAGTCCCTGACTTTTATCATCATCGATCAGTTTAGTCCTCAACCCCAAACATTGTTCATAGACGGGTGACGTGTCACGTTAAGGGACAAGTAGGATGTCAGGTGGGCTCAAAACGATGTCGTTTTAGGATTTAGACGAATTAAAAACAAAAAAGTAATTGAATCTGTTAGAAAATTTAAAGGGGAATTTGTTGAACCCTAATTTTCCCTCATTTTCGCTTTTGACGCTTTCTTCATCTCATGTCTTCTTCTCCTCTTCTCCTGTCTTCCTCTCTTCTTCTCATTCTTCTTCCATAGCAGCTTTGTAATGGTCAACCTGTTTATTAAGCCAGGATCTTAAAACAACAAAGGAACCCCCCAAAGAGGCAGGTGCTCAGCTATTAAGCCAAATTACTTCTCTGATCTCTGAGTTAAGGCTGAAAGTAGAGAAAGAGTAGCCTCAACAAGTAATATTCTAAGGCTGAAAGTAGAGAAAGAGTAGTCTCAACAAGTAATATTTCCACATCCCCACACTCTTTTAAGTACACAAATTGAGTAGCAACAAAATCCCCACAAGATGAACCCAAGACCGAAATATAATCCCTTACATCTCTTCCTTACTACTCCATAATATCATTCTTCTTACCTTTATCCCTCTTCACCAACCAAAATCATTTAGATCTAAGCAAAACTCAAACACCCAGATACTTATTGCCTCAACCATCAACGATAAATGCCTAAGTGACACCCCAAAGATTCCCACCTTTTCAATCGTCAACCAAAACCAGTTTCACTACAAAAGACAATTCTTTTACTTCTACTCTTCATTTGTTTCCAATCCTCCTCAACCCCGACCACCCCAAGTGTCCAATCATTAACCCAACACTTCATGATACAACCAAAGTTTTCAGCACCAAAGCAAGTAACCCGCTCCAGGATCTGTCTTTCTTTTCCCTTTTTCTTCTTCACCACCAAATTAGGCAACAACTTCAAAAACCAAGCATGACCCAGAAACCAAAAAACAGAAGAAACTTCAAAACCAAACAGATCTCAGCGAAAAGAGCAACGTTTGGGGTTGAGGACTAAACTGACCAACGGTGATAAAATTCAAGGACTAACATGTTAATTAAAATAAGTCAGGGACTAAACTGACCGACTGTGATAAAAGTCAGGGACTAACGTGTTAATTAAAATAAGTCAGGGACTAAACTGAACGATCAGGAAAAAGTCAGGGACTAAAGTGAGGGTTTACTCACCCTAAAACGACATTGTTTTGAGCCCAACTGGCGTCCTACTTGTCACTTAACGTGACACATCACCTGTCTGTTAACGGTGTTTGGGGTTGAGGACTAAACTGACCGACGGTGATAAAAGTCAGGGACTAACGTGTTAATTAAAATAAGTCAGGGACTAAACTGAAAGAAAAAGTCAGGGACTAATGTGAGGGTTTACTCTACTTTAAAACCTAAAGACTGGCTCAGAGAACAAAGAAAGCAGATCCGGGCATAAAACAGTAGCCAGTAAGATGAACAACATATACTATCACTTCTATTTCCTCCCAAGTAAAAATTAGACAAAACTTACTCAAAGTCAACTTATCTAAAGCCGCTACAATGTTTATTTTGCATTTGCAAATGAACAAAGAGCATGTGCTCATATATGATAAAGAAAGATAGCAAATGAAAAGGTAAACAACTAAGAAAAGACACATGTACTTTGCCAGTATGTCTACCGCACTGGCTGTTGATTGTAGTGGGCCTTCTCTTTTTTCTTGGCTGCAGCGATCCTTGCACTCCTTGCAGCAGCCTCACTAGCAGCAGCACGTGCAGCAGCATCCATCTCCTTGCTTGATTTTTTCTTCTTCATTGAAGCAACTTTCTTAAGCCGCTCCTTAACATCAATGGCAGATGCATCCTCAGTCTTCTCCATTTCAGCAGTTTCAGAAGTTGTATTTCCAACATCCACACCATCAGGCTGGTCTTGTGATTCTTTCTGCTCCTTTGAAGCTTTATCCTTCTTCTTCTTCTTCTTTGCACTTTTGCTTTCCCCAGTAGTGTTCTTCTTGTCCACCTCACTGTTGTGATTGTCTTCTTTCTTCTCAGTGCCTGAATTTTTGCAGGCCAGATAAAAAATTCCAAGTATCAGTTTAGCTATATAATTCATCAGAGAGAACTAACATATTTAAAGCAGTTTATACACGTGATTAAAAACATTAAATTACCATGAGAGTCATCCTGGCCACTGGGTTCTTTTTGTGTGTATCCTAATTCAGCTAAAACAGCTTCAAGCTCTTCAAGCCCTTTTTTCTTCAGTTCCTTCTTTGAAAGTTGCCTTTCAGTTTCTTTGTTAACCAGTGACGGTTCAGGAGGCTTCTTAAGAACAGGCTCAGCTTCTTCTACTGGCACATCTAAGTCATTTTCATGTTCATCCTCAGCATCATCTTCTACCTCATCAAGACCTTCTAACTCACTCTCGCTCTCCTGGTTTCAAATTTTTATCAAGTCTACCAGTTAGGGGATATGTTGCTCAATAGGGAGAGAAGCACACATGCACACACATGGGGAGAGAATGCTGACAAAGTAATAACCAATTTGGCTTAACCTCCGTATTTAAGTTTGATTGACATTGTTGACATGTATACTTCACACATATTTATACATTCACCATTTTTGCAGGAATTTATCTCCTTATTTGATACTAATACTACTTAAATTCTACTTCTTTGTATAAATTTTCCAATTATCCTTCATCTTGAAACAGTAGATACCAGCTTCAATCCATGCTTGACACCAACTTATTCAATGTATATCTTAAAAGCTAATCCCCATCTTAATACCTATGTCCACAGGGAGAATGTTGTGGCAGTTCTTCAAATTTGTGAGTTTGTAAATCGTAATAGCTATTTCAAGTTTTAACTACTGAATAAGTCCAAGGTTGCTGGTAAAGTTCATGAGATGCTTGTTTAGCAACTATGATTAACAAAGAACTATACTAGCAACTCTAGACATCTGCTAGAGTGATATTCCTATCATTTCTATGAACACAAGTTCAGTTTATTTGTCATTAGAGCAAAAAAAAAAAAAGAACCTCCAATGTGTGCCAAGTACTTCTGTAGTTATTGTGCAATGTGCAAGGCCATTCCATGAAGATTACATGCTACGTTACATCTTCCACTTATATCCATAATATCAATATAATAACAGTTTAACTACATAAGACCAGACACACAAAACAACAAGCCGGCAAAGACAAAGCAGTTTATTGCATGCAAACCAGATGGCATATCATGAAACCGTTAACACAAATCATATACATAACAACTTGGCAAGGATTTCTAAATATTTTACAGTCAAACCAGCAAGCCAACAAAGACAAAACCATTAATTGCATGAAAACCAGATGGCATATCACGAAACAGTTAACATAAATCATGCATACACACAACAACTTGGCTGGGATTGATAAATATTTTACAGTCAAACCAGCAAGCCGACAGAGACAGAGCCGTTAATTGCGTGCAAACAAGATGGCATATCATGAAACCGTTGACGTAAATAATATCATATACATGACAACTTGGCAAGGATTGATAAATATTGTCATGTAGCAAGACAGCCAAAACAAGATTCGGATAATCATTGTCAAAAAACAAGACAAACAGAATATTCAACATTGTATTGAATTAGAAAGTTGTATAGCTTTCATGCCAATCATTCAATAATCATCACAATTCAAAAGTCATTCTTCCCAAAGATATAAAGCAATCCAACTTAAACACCACAAATAACCAAAAGTAAAACGAAAATAACAATAATAAGGGAGATGTTAACTAGAACCTATTAAGAAATCAAAAGTAGGGTGTTTTATTCAGTTCCTTAACCAATGCCCTAAGAGGACTAGTTAGCAGGACCCAAAATTTAATAATAGTAAGGCAAATGCTATCGGCTGTATTAAGGGGCACTTGTTAACGAATAAAAAATGAAAGTATTTATAAAAGTACAGCATTTTAAGTTAGCAGGACATAAAAAATAATAATAACAAAATAGAAATAAAACAACATGATGAAAATTCCAAATTAGTAAATCTCTGGCAAATCAGCACAAAATAATTTTCATTTTATTCTGGCATTGCAATCAAATGGTGTCCACGAACCTGGATCAACCCACTTACCCAATCTGGTCAAAGACATGATATCCACACCAAAACCAATGGACTCAAGAAAATATTATAGGGTTATACACTGTAATAACAATCATCAACAATAAAATTTTAAAACAATTAATTCAAACCATGCTCAATCAAATTTCAGCACAAATAATCGAAGGCAGCAAAACAGAAAAGGGGGAACATAACTTTCACCTCGGCGGGGGCGTCAGTGAATAACAGGGAGAACGTTGTGGCTGTTCATCAAATTTGTGAATTTGTAAATTGTAACGGCTATTCCAAGTGTTAACTACTGAATAAGTCCAAGGTTGTTGCTAAAGTTCATGAGATGCCTGTTTAGCAACTGTGATTAACAAAGAACTATACTAGCAACTCTAGACATCTGCTAGAGTGATATTCCTATCATTTCTATGAATACAAGTTCAGTTTATTTGTCAATAAAGCAGAAGAAAAAAAGGGAAAAAAAAAACCTCCAGTGTGTGTCATTTGTAGTTATTGTGCAATGTGCAAGGCCATTCCATGAACATTACATGCTATGTTACATCTTCCATTTATATCCATAATATCGATATAATAACAGTTTAACTACATATGATCAGACACGCCAGACAATACTGTTACAGTCAAATCAGCAAGCCGACAAACAAAGACAATGCAGTTTATGGCATTGCAAACCAGATGGCATATCATGAAACCGTTGACATAAATCATATCATATACATAACAACTTGGCAAGGATTGATAAATGTTTCTTAGTCAAACCAGCAAGCCAACAAAGACAAAGCCCTTAACTGCATGCAAAAAAGATGGTGTATCATGAAACAGTAAACATAAATCATTCATATACACAACTTGGCTAGGACTGATAAATATTTTACAGTCAAACCAGCAAACCGACAAAGACAGAGCCATTAACTGCATGCAAACCAGATGGCATATCATGAAACCGTTGACGTAAATCATATCATATATATAACAACTTGGCAAGGATTGATAAATATTGTCATGTAGCAAGACAGCCAAAACAAGATTCGGATAATCATTGTCAAAAAACAAGACAAACAGAATATTCAACATTGTATTGAATTAGAAAGTTGTATAGCTTTGATGCCAATCATTCAATAATCATCACAATTCACAAGTCTTTCTTCCCAAAGATATAAAGCAATTCAACTTAAACACCACAAATAACCAAAAGTATAAAAAAAAATAGTAAGGGAAATGTTAACCAGCACCTACGGGCAATGATTAAGAATCAAATAATCTTGGTAATGTGTGGTTTACAATAAAAACTTTCTATTTATCAATTCCTTGGCCAATGCCCTAAGAGGACTGGTTAGCGTGACCGGAAAGTTAATAACAATAAGACAATTGTTGTCGAATGTATTAAGGGGCATTGTTAAGGAATAAGAAACGAAAGTATTTATAAAAGTACAGCTTCTTAAATTAGCAGGACACAAAATAGAAATAAAACAACATGATGAAATTTCCAAACTGGTAAATCCCTGGAAAATCAGCATAAAATCATTTTCATTTTATTCTGGTATTGCAATCAAATGGCGTCCACGAACGAACCTAGATCAATCCACATACCCAATCTGGTCAAAGACAAGACATCCACGCCAAAACCAATGGACTTACAAAAATATTCTAGGGCTATATACACTGTAATAACAATCATCAACAATAAAATTTTAAAACAAATAATTCAAACCATTCTAAATCGAGTTTCAGCACAAATAATCGAAGGGAGCAAAACAGAAAAAGGGGACAAAATTTTCACCTCAGCGGGGGCGTCAGGGTGTGAAGTAGGCGCCTGAAGTGAGGCACCCCAAACGGATTCAGGAGGAGCGGTGGTGGCATAATAGTCATCGTCGTCTTCGTCGTCAACATCGGCCCAGGACTTGACGGTTAGAGGAGCGGGAGCCCAGAAAACTTCCTTCTTCTCAGGGTCTTCGCCTCCTTTGCTCTTGGATGAACCCTGCTCCTTCTCAGGCTTCTTCTTCTTCTTCTTCAAGCTCCCTAGCGCTGCAAACACGTTGGTGCTGTTTATCGCCGGCACCTCCTCCCTCCTACTCCCTCCTCCCACCATTTCCAATCCCACCTCACAACTCGATGCGATGGGAAGACGACGATGAGTTGTAGTGAAGGGACAAGATCGGGATTAAATAAAATTGAGGAATGGAAATTTTAGGATGGTGATCTGAGAAATGAGGGTGAATGGATGAGAAGGAAACGACGCGTTTCGGTGAGGAAATGGAAGAAGATAACGTAGAATGTGAAAGTGAAAGAAAGAAGAAGTGAGTTTGGGTGAGAGGCGGGGATCTAAAAATCGATGATGTGTGTATTTTTCACTCAGTATCTTTCGCCTTTTATAGGACCTGGCTATGCGACTGTTGTTTTCGGGTACGGTAAGATCCGTATGGATCATATGGTGTTGGGCCTCCGGGTTTCTATAAACAACTTATTAGTGAAAATTATTATCTATCATTGTTTAAATTTGAAAACTAACACAAGATGTGTAAAATTTCTTTTTATTAACACACTTTTATGTAATGAGGGAGGGATACATGTATTTCTTTTCTTTTTATTTTTGTCTTTTGACAAAAATTATTACCAAGCAAACTTAGTGGAAAGACAGACACAATAATGGCTGTCTATCAGAATTATTTTTTTTAGAAAGTTATAAAGTTTATTTATATACATTTAAATGTAAATATAATTAATTAATCTTTTTTAAGTAAAAAAATAAATATTATTTTCTGTAGTTTTTTTATAAGTATTATTTATTCACTCCGGTGGTTGTTTGTTCACATTTCTTATTTTTTTGGAAAAAATGTAAATCTAAATTAATTTGATTATTAATTTGATTTAATATCATTTAATTTTTTTATTTTTGGTAAATGGACGAAAAGGAAGAAATAAAAGGAAAAGAAATTACTCTCTAAAATACAATACACCCTTAACATCCGCTTGGATTTAATATAATTTAATCGTTTGCATAGACGCCTAGTTTAACCAGGAGATCTGCGCATTTGTTCCCTTGACGTAAAGTGTGACAAGCAAATCAATTCAGCTCTATAAGGAGCTTTCTTATTGCAGCCATATATGCATTATAGCAGTGGAAATTAGAAACATTCTGATTGATATAATTAATTGCGTTAAGAGAATCTAAATAACAAAGAATCTCATATGGGTGAAGCTCCTTACAAACATGTAGACCATGTAAAATAGCTTGGATTTCAGCTTCAATGATATCAGCCTCATCTATACCTCCATAGTAGCCTATAATCCAAGAACCATCTTTATTCCGGATCAGCCCACCAAACTCAGCACTTCTAAAAATCGCACTTCCATCTGAACTAAGGACAAATTGCACATTACTAGGACAAGACCATCCCAACCAATGTGGCTCCGGTCTGTTAGAATTGGAAGATGATGGGAACACCTTACTCATAATGTCAGTGAGCGCTAATATAGAAGATATAACTTGTCTTATGTCTGGTTCCTTGGCATAAAGAATAGTTATATTGCGACGTTTCCACACCTCCAAAGAGTTGCAAGGAATTTCGCCCCACCATTTGTTATCCCCGTTTGAAACCAGGAAATAATGTCTGTTGCAGCATTATCAAACAGTTGAACATTTCCAGTTACTTCCCAGGATTTTGGTCAATCCCGAACGCAATGGAAAGCGTCTTCCTCCAAGGCATCACACTTGGGACAGACTTTTTCAACAGGGATTCCTCTATTATGGAGGAATTTCCTTACAGGGGATGGAATCATGACAGAGAAGCCAGGTGAAGCATGGAGCCTCCAAATCCACTTCCAAGATGGCTCGGCAGGAAGCTCCTCCATGTGAGAAAGAAGCCAATAGTGCCCACTCTGAGTTGAATAGACACCAGATATCTCATTATCCCAAATCATTACATTTTCAATATCTTCAGAAAGGAAGGGATGCTTCTGGGAAAAAAAGTTGCTAACAGTGCTTGGAAAAATAGTAGTCCACAATTAGCTTAAATGTCACTCCCTATGATGCCACATGTCACAAGTTTTATAATTGAGATCATGCATGTCTACGACTGGAACTTTATTACACAGGGGGCCCTCCCCAAACCAATCATCTTACCAAAAATTAGTCGAACCATTCCCAAGTTTCATTTAAAATCCCGAGTGTAAATTATCTCTAGCTTTGAGGATAGATTGTCATGTGTAAGAACCTTGACGATTAGTCGTTTGGAGAATAGAGCAGGTGCGCGAATATTTGGCCTTAATCACCTTGACCCATAGCTTATCTTTGTCTTGCAACAGATCTCAGAAAAGCTTGCATAGAAGAGAGATGTTTTGTAATCTTGAAATTTTGACATTCAAACCACCATAGGGCCATGGGCGTATCCAAGGGGTGGGAGTGGCCACGGCCCCCCAAATTTTTTAATCTTTTATCAATTATATAGTTCTCACATGGAATATTTTAATTTTTAATTCAACCCCCAAAATATTTTGTAAATTAATAGTATTACCTTTTTATAATTCTTTTTTTTTATTAAAAATTTAGGGTGAGGGGATGACGCCTAAGGGTGGAAATAGGCCAACCTACTTAAGGCCTAGTTTGGCTCGGCTCGTTTAATAAAAATGTCAGGTCTAGGCTTTTGAAAAAGCCTTTTTAATTAAATAGGTCAGGCTCGGGCTTTTTAAAAAGCCTATTTGGCTTGACAGGCTAGCCTGTTATAAATAATATTATTTTTAATAAACATATAAATATTTTATATATAATGAATAGTATAATAATATATAATTTTTTAAATTCTTTTGTTGGCCTATTTAGAGATAGGCTTATTTTCCTATCTAAACGTATATGTTAGTGACAAATTTACATTATAAAAAAGTAAGTATTAGTTTGTAAGCGCACTGACCTATTTAGAGATAGATTTATTGACCTGTTTAAAGGTCATAATATGAAATGGTCTTTTAAACAGGCTAATAGGCCAAACCCGGTTTTGAAATAGGTTATGTTAGGCCTAAAAAAATGGTCTGTGACAGGTAACAGGCTAGGCTTGGGCCACAAAAATATAATGCAGGTCAGGCTTGGGCCCTGCAAAGACTAGCTCGACTCGGCCTACTTCCACCCCAGTCCAAGGCAGGGAAGGCCTCCGGGCTCAAAGAGCGCTTAAAGAGGTACTTACATTTACCTCACCCCAGGGAGACAAGTGGGGTTCGAAACTGCGACCTGTCAGATGCGAGACCTTGTCTTGCTCCACTTGACCAACCCCTTGGGGTCACCTCTTTATAATTCTTTCACCACTGGTATTGAGTCCTCATTTCCTTTTTTATATATTATTTATTTTAATTATTTTTCCTTATTTAGAGATCATAAAGTTTTGTTCAAAATTAAAGAAGATTGTATTTTATTTGAATGTGATTTTTAGATCTGCATGATAAAAAATAAAAATCTTACATGAATAAAAAGGATTTTTCTTTGATTTGATTTGAATTTTACTTTTAGGTCTAGATAATAAAATTAAAAAAAGATTTTTTTAATATTTTAGTTTTATAAAAAATCATGCAACTTCCAAATTTACCCTTATTGTAAGTTTTTTTTCGATATCCTTTTGTGTAACTCAAACTATATTGTATTCCCCACATTAACTAACCTAAAAATTATAAATGTTCAATAATTATGAGGGGTAAAGATGAAATAAAGATAATAAACGCATTTAAAAATTTGTAAAAAGTCTAAGAAAAATGACTGAATAAAATCATAAAAAAATCTTGTAAAAAGGAGTCAACATAGTACTTTATTCCGGTCCCCCTAATGAAAAAATCCCGGCTACGCCCCTGCATAACGCTTAGGCTTAGTAATTTTATGCCACCCAACCAAATGCATTCTTGTGACATTGGCACCTTTCCAAAGAAATTTCTTGGATGTGACATCTATTTTAGAGCAGATATACTCAAGGGAACCAAAGAGCTTGCATAATATATTAGGGATTGAGGCAATGATAGAATTGACTAAATCAAACGACCATGTTTATTAAGAAGGCGTTGTTTCCAAGAAGCAAGTTTGGAGTAATTCTATCCAGAATTGGTTGAAAATGCTCCTTGCTTGTACACCCCTGACACAATGGAAAACCCAACTAGCGTACCAAATTCATTGTGAAACGGATGCCAGACAAATTCTGAAGGCGAGCACGTTTGGCATTGGGAACTCCTTTAGAGGCTAAAGCTCTGGACTTATCCATGTTATTTTTAAACCAGATATGCTACAAAACTCATTGATCAAATCCATCATGACTCTAACCTGTAAATTTTTTGCTTTGATAAAGAGGAGGCAATCATCAGTAAAAAAAAAATGGGAGATGGGAGGGCCATCTTTAGAGACTTTTACGGGATACCACTTATTATGCTTAATATACTTAAAAAACATTAGCCCCAATTTTTCCATGCACAACACAAAGAGATAAGGGGAAAAGGGATCCCCTTGTCGAAGGCCTCTTAAAGAGGTGATTGGAGAGGACCGATTCCCATTCCAAATAAGACAAAGATTAGAGGAGGTGACACAACTCATAATTAACCTGATCATACTCAGAGGAAATTGAAGTTTGGCAAGACATTTTGAAAAAATTCTCAATCAATCTTGTCATAAGCCTTTTCAAGATCTAGTTTAAACATTAGATCCCCTTTTCTTCTTTTGGATTTATTAAAACTGTTAAGCACTTCTTAAAGAATTATAACATTGTCTATCATTCCTCTACCAAAAATGAAACTGCTCTGGAGGGGGCTAATCAGCTTATCAAGGAACTGCCTAAGTCTATTCACAAGAACTTTAGCGATCAATTTATAAATTACAATGCAAAGACTTATAAGGCGAAAGTCTTTGAACGTAGTTGGTTGATCATTTTTGGGGATCAAAATAATTAGTCTCACCCAGAGCCATATCAATCATCATTGTATCAAAAGCATTCTTCACTAGCCCCCACACCTCTTCACCTACAATATCCCAGTAAATCTTGAAGAAAATAGGTTGAAAACCATCAGGCCCAGGTGCCTTGTAAGACTTCATGCTCATCAAAGCTTTGTAAACTTCCTCCTTTGTTACTGCCTTAGATAACAGAAACCTCTCTGATTCAGAAAGTTGTGGCATAGCAGTTGTAAGAATATTTCTAAAGGGTGCTTCTTTGACACTGAACAGGTTTTTAAAGAACAGGGTAGCTTCATTTTCTAGAATCTCCTGGTCAGTACATCATTCTCCATTAGGGAGGAAAATACCTTGAACACGGTTTCTCTTTCTTCTAATTATAGTTAGAGTTTGAAAGAATGAGGTGTTTTTATTACCAAAATGAATCCAGTTCTCCCGAGATTTTTTACACCAATGTACTTCCTCTTGGAAAATAACTTCAACGTACTCCCTTTGAAGGTCGGCTTGTATAGTAAGCAGTGAAGTGGAGTTCATCTGCTTAAGCTACCTTTGAATACCTCTAACTCTTGAAAATATTCCCGAACACCTCTTTGTTAAATTTTTGGGATTATTCTTTTGTATTTCAAAGAGCAGCTTGAGCATTCCCCTTATTATTGGACCAAGCTCGTTGCACCAAAGCTGAATAATCATTGTGAGTGGCCTAAATGGCCTCAAAACGAAAAGGGCGATTTCTTATCCTCCTTAATAAACCCCCACATCTAAGAAGAATGGGGTTGTGGTCCGAGTGCAGTCTAAGAATAACCTCTAATATAGCTTCAGGGAACATGATTCTCCAGTTATTATCACTAAGCGCACGGTCAAGTATGCAGGAAAGAAGACGACCTCTAATCACAGGCTTGTAGAGTAAGCAGTGAAGTGGAGTACACCCGCTTAAGATACACATTCTCAGAAGAAACAGTTTCAAGAATCACTACTCTGAACTTCACCAAAAAGATACTACACTTGTTCAGAAGATGATAGAAGGCAAAAAAGTTGCTGAGAAGAATGAAATGCATCTGTTATTAGTACATAAGATTACATCAGAAAAAAGGAATATTAACAGTAAGCTCCAGAAGAAAGAAGTTGATAGAACAAACTATAGATTCAAATTACCGGAGATAAAAATACTATTTGCTAAAAATCTAAAAATACCCAGAATTCCTGCATGTCTCGCTAAATGCTTCAGGAAAAGGAAGCTTAAACTGAATGAAAAATCTGGCTTCAAAAGATACGCTCTCCAGAAGATATGACCAGTCAAACCTGATGAAAGAGAAAAGCTGCCACATGAAAGTGACAACTCCTTTTGTCCAGCTGGGAGCTTAACCCCTTCTCCAAGGCATTCCAACGACTAGTTGAGTCATCCTTGCCTGTAAAAAGGGGCCACATCTTCATTCCAAGACACACAACATCAGAAGAAGCTCTTTGTGCATCAAAATTACCATTTCTACCTTCTGGAGAAAATCCACTTTCTGCAAATCTTAGTATTGTTCTTAAACAATTAGGAAAGTTTGAAAAGGTGTGTGTAGGCTCACTAAAATTTTGTTGTGCTTTATTGATTGTAATATTGAGCCTTTTATTGTAATTTTCTATTCATATCATTGATTGTAACTCACAAAACTAACAAAGAGTTGTCAGTCCTTCTTGAGAAAGTTGTGTAGAATCTGCAGAAGTTAGGCGTGCTCTTTTGCTGCAGATTTCCTGTTGAATCTTGTGTAGAAGCCTGCAGAGGCTGCAGAAGAATACTAGTTGGTGTGATGTGTAACATCCTATATTTTAGTATTTTTCATAAATCAAATTAATAAGGGAAAAGGATTTTATAAAAGAAATTTGGGGAAAATAGACTAAGAGTGAAAATTGGAAGTTCAAGGTTCCGATACTCTCGCTCAAGCGAGGAGCTCTCACTTGAGCGAGCATATTAGTAAGAGTGGGGAATTTCTGATTTTATCATCCTCGCTCAAGCGAGAAGGTCTCGCTTGATCAAGCATACATGTAAAAATGGGGAAGGTTGTTTTTGTCATCCTCGCTCAAGTGAGAAGGCCTCGCTTGAGCGAGGGACAAGGCTGTTTTGGGGGGGGCTCTGTGATGGAATTGCGCTCAAGCGCAATTGCTCTCGCCCAAGTGCAATTCCATCCAGAATCAGAGGTTATTCCTTGACTTGTTCTCACTCAAGCGAGAAGGATCTCGCTTGAGCGAGACAAAGTTATAGAGTAATGAGTCTTTTCCTGCTCAATTGGGCTCAAGCGAGAAGGTTCTTGCTTGAGCAAGGATGAGCATCTGAGGAGGATATTCCTCCTCGCTTGAGCGGAAGTCCGCGAACAACTTTAAATGTTGTTTCTGCTAGGGCATTAATTACTTAGTAATTTTGCCCTTTTAGAGAGAGAAGGAGTGGGAGAGCTTGGTTGGAGATCTCCCACACTATTCAAGGAGCTTGGAATCACCATCCACATCCCTACAATATTCCTATTTTCCTTGCTTGAGGTCAGTGTGGTTCACCCACTCACTCCACTCTTGTGTGTGTTCCTCTTGATATGGTACCTTCCCTCTCTTTCCTTTCTTTATTATTTATATTTGCTTGGAATGAACTGTATATCTATGGAATGGTTGGATAATGAGAATATTTGATAGTTGTATGGTTGGGTTTTAGAAAAGGGATTTGGAGTGTTGTTCTCTTGCTTTCCTGTTAAGACCTTGAGGAAATGTATATAGTTGAGTTTGTTCTTACTATATGATTAAATGTACATGACTGTAAGATGAAAAGCTTAATGGTTCTTCGGACCAAGAGGAAATGGGTATGCAAACCTAAGAGGTTTATGGAGGTATAAATGAAAGGTTGGATGTTAAAAGGCCATAAGGGATACGTTCCTTGAATGGTATTGAGCTCAGTCTAGGTCAGAAGATTAAGTGTTAAGACCCCATTGGTGTTGGGTAATACACCAAGAGGTTGAATGTAATGACTGGTGATTAAATTGTATGAGTTAGATTTATGGACTTCCGCTTGTGCATTACATTTGCCTATACACCTACATTGCTTGCATGATCACACTCACTGGAACTTTAGTCTCAGCACACGTTTTGTGGATTCTTTAGACGTGCAGGGTTCTCAACCCAGGGCTTGACCGGATTATGGCAGAACTGTTGATGGGTCATGTTGACCCCTTTCTGCTTATTTTTTTTAGATTCCATTTTGTATAGGCTTTAACCTTATATTCTTTTGATGGGATATCCTAGTACATGTGATGCCCAAGGGGATGTTTTAGCTATTCCAAGACACATGTACAAGGGTATCCCCTCATGCTTATAGAAATTAATTATGTTGAATTGAGCCATCATTGGCGTACTCAGTGTCTGGATTAATGTATTGATGTGAAGCTTAAGTAATGGTTGGACTACCTAAGTTATTTTGTATTGTTTATCGATATTCATAATGCGCGAAATAATTTCTGAAATTCGGGAATGTGTTTCCAACAAGCATTATTCTTGGAATTTGGAATTAGGATGTTACATGCTACACCAAGAGGCTTATTGAGGTTGTTTGTATCAAGGTTGATATGGTGAAAAATCCTACTGAGGGTAGGGACTGGACGTGGCCCTAAGGTTTAAAGGGTGAACCAGCGTAAAAATATCGTGACCATACTTCTTCTCTCCATATACTCTTTATTTTTGAAAGCTTCATTCAATTACTCATAAGATAGGATAATCTTCATACTTGCATAAAACTGTTTTCAAACCTATCTAATACCTAAGTAAGTGTGACTCCAAGAAAGTCCTTCCAAAGAGAGGGGACTATATTTTCTACAAACTAGATTCATTCAAGCAGTTTGTATTATTACATATTGGTTCATCTGTTTATCTAAGCTTCTAATATCAGCCAACAAAATCACTTGATAAGAATATATTAGAAGTGATTGCAGAAATTTGAAAATGTCACAATTCAACCCCCTTCTTGTGACTGCAATATTTACTTCATTTGAGTGTTTACCAAATATCTTAAGCTTTTAGAAGAGTTGGTCCTTGCCAACTATTAGCACTACCTTACTATTAAATTTCCAAAATGGTCCCTCATATGTTTCCTTTCTCTTTATTTGTTCTTTGTTAGGCCTAAATGTTATCTTGCTAATGTCATTAACTATTTTATCAAGCACCAGTGAAAATTTGAATTTTTTGTTCATTTTTTGTCCTATGGAATATGTCTTTCATTTTGTATGAAGTATCGTCTCATGGTGATTTGTTTTTACTGAATTTCATTATTATTTATATGAATGCAGTTCTTAGAAGAATTGCTTCCACGTCCCACGATACGACCCATTACCATTCGGGAAATGGTTATATTCCCCTTTGTTATTCTTCTTTGTTGTTACCTCCTTAATCTACTCAGGTTTAGAAAGTTCAGTTTTGTTATTGGTGTATATCATATGTGGTCCATAATGTCACAAAATAATGTAAAGGCTGCATAGGTGTCGGGGAAGGGTACTAATGACCCGAATAAAGAGGAATCGACGGTTGAAGTACCTGTTTTGAATGAAACGAATGATGAATTATCAATGGAAAACAATTAGGGAGACGAAGATGAAGTAGATGCTGATTTGTAGAGTGAATAGGGCACATGTTTAAGGGAAAGGGATTATGGGTATGATGCTGAGACGCCACCGCTGTCGCCGTCGTTGCAGTTGTCGCCGTCACTGATTAGTATTTCCTAAACCTCATTGAGAAGTACATTTGGAAATTTTCTATTTGTCTAAAGTGGGATTGCAAGATTTGTGTTATGAAATTTTTAGATAACATACAGGTGTTCACTATTTTCAGATGCCGCGGCAAGGCATGTGAAGAAGGATTGAGACTTGAGCATAAAAAGAGACTTTCTGGGAGTAGGTAACTTGCTTTCAGGTAATTTTCTTTTGATTCTCATGCAATGGTAGTCATTTTTTCTCATGCTAAGTTAGTCATTTGATTTTTCTATATCTTCCTATGAATATTAATGTCATTTTCTACTCATTGTTTGCAGCGAACAAATTTATATTTATTTGGAAATATAACGATGAGATTATAATGTAATTATTGTAAGTTACACCTTCTACTTCCTTATGTAATTCTTTTGGAATCAACTCTATTTTCGTTTCTCTTATGGCACCATCTCTTTTTTTTTATGCATGCCTCAAGTTTCTGGAAAGGAAAACTTCTTGGTCCTATATGTTGGAAGGTTAACGTTTATATAGGCCTATACTAGAACTTGGAACTGAGCTATTCCAGAAGTATAACCAGTTTTTCTCATCAATATTGAGTTTTGTTGCTTCTCGCTGTATATAATTATTTAGAAAACTACATTGCATTGATTTAGTTATGATGATCCCACATCTGTTTGTGACTTTCAAAAGTGATTGATGCTGTCATTAATATATTGGTGTTATAAAATTGTTTAGACATGCATTTGGATTGGACTGGTATTTATCAGCAGATTTTAAATCTATTTACATTTCCTTCAAAATAGCTTTCTAAGTTATATGTTAATTTTATGAAATAGATAAAATTTTACAGTTAATGTGAATGATTCTATTGTGATTTAGAATTCAAATACCATGTTTACTTGTTGTTGTGGTAAAAAACCAAAATCATATCCACTATGAAGGGAGTAGCTGTGAATTTGTTGGGTTCAACAATAATTTGGATGAGTTTATTGTCGGTTATATATGGAAGGGAGTTGGTGAATTATTTCCAAATTGAAAATGTTTTCACTTACAGATCTAAGCGGTGGCCATGGTTACATGGTAGGTTAGGGGAGGAAGAGGGATTGTTGGTAGAAAAATATTCCCACCAAGAAATAGAAAAGTGAGGATTCTTTTTCAAGATTTATTCTCTCTGTGTTTGCTTTGCATGTTACTAAAACATTCTCGAAATTCGTGAGCTTATACGATTTCTTTTTCTTTTATGTTTTTTTCACTTCCATTGATTTTTCGTTTAATTTTCTGCATGAATTTTCTGACTGAGCAGAATGTCTTTGGTGGAGAAAAATGTATAATTGTGTGTTTTTCTTTTCAAAAACAAAATTCATTTTATATTTATTTAGTTATAAATAATCACAAGAAACTATTCTAAGAACCCTTTCTACCCCCCTTTTAGTCTTCGCTTCTTCTCCATTATAGCCCATAATCGTCGGAGCGCCAAAGCCACATATTTTAGAATACAAGTCATAGGCGCAATCAACGACGTCTTGCATGCTTTTTCTATTTCTGACGCCAAGAATTTTCTTTTTGGTTGATTTCTTAAGGTAAGCTTTCTCTGACTTCGTCTTTACTTTCTTAAAGTAATCTTTACTTGCAATGCTATTTTGGAAAATGGTATGAATGTAGTTCAGAAACTCCGCAGTTAAAACTTACTATGACCAAATATGTAGAATGTTTGAGGATAGGAATTCATCGTCTTACTCTTTTGTTTAACATCAACTGCATATGTATGTTAGTTACAAGTTGGTTGCACAGTCGGTTAACATTCTGTTAGCAGTCAATTGTAACATAATGCATATGTATAATTGTATATATGGCTCAAATGTCAATGAAATTAGCACTCATTTCACTCTGTCAAATTCCTGAGTGTCATTCCTAATACATCCCTTAGAAGCTAACTAAACTGCTAAATTCGTTGATGTCTCAAAATTTAGAAGAGATATAACTCTCTGTAGGATAAACCCATGACCCACTTCATTTATATTTTATGCATCTATCTGCAAATTAGAAAGAATCATCATGTTGGAGCTTAGAAGACATTTTGCTTTCTTTTATGGCACCCTATATATTCTACTTATTTCTTTGGAAAACTTATGGATATTGTGGTTTCAGTGAGATAAGATTCTCCACCAAAATAACATCTTGTTATTGTTTTTACCCTTTTGGTCGATTTTCTTCTGGCGAGAGGAAGATTTTGTGGCATTTCGATTGGTTTTGCTTCAGAAGTGGGTGTGTTCTAGGGGATTTGTGTTGACTTTGATTTAGGGTTTTCTCTATTGGATTAGGTCTGAGATTTTGTGCTGAATTGTTGGGGATGTCTGTTTTGGAGATTCATGGTTTTCTTTGCCTAGATGGAATTGGGAACAAGAATACCTAGCTGTTCTGAGGTTGTGGTGAAGAATGATTGACCTTTGTCCAGCCCAGATCCGGTCATCGTCACCTTCAACCATGGTCGTTCCACCTCCGCACACAACCACCCTTGTTGCGTCTTCTGCCATAACTGCTTTGCACCATTGCATGCGTGTGGTCTTTTCTGGCTCTCCGTTGTTCCCCCTCTACTTTGTCCACCTGCCATTGTTGCACTCAAAGAGTCTGCAACCATTAATCTAAGGTATACCTCTTGCTTTATTATGGTTTGGGCTCGGGGATACTAAAAAAATTCTTTTTTCTCTTTAGGTGATTTATTATTTTGAGTGTGGTGTGAATGTGATTATTGTTTTTAGTAGGTCCATATGATTGATTCATTGTTAGGTGTCTATCGTAAAATAAAAGCTTTTCTTGAAATGGATCTAACGGGTTTTAGAAGAACATGGTGAAGTTTGTATCGTTTTGGGATTTCAACAATTGGGGTACCTTAAATTACATGATTTCTTTGTAGGTTGATGTTTAAATTGTGAGGGGATGAGGGGAGGAGGGGATCCTAAATTGTTTCTTCACATGTGTGTGATTTGGTTTCAATTATTCCATTGGATTTAGGTTTATTGTTTGATCCATTTTATGTAGACATATATGGGAATTCAAAATTTCAGGTTCTATTTTAAATGCACCAAGTGCTCGGATTATGTCATCGAATCTGATCCCACCAGAAATTTCAAACCCTGGCAATGAATAATATGAGGAAGTTGATAAAGTGGATATCCTTACTGCATTGGATGAGACGAACATCCTTAGTGCAATGGATGAGATGAAGTCAGAGAAGGTAGCTCTATAACTACTAGCAATTAGTGTGATGCAAGACCAGTAAGCATTGTTATTTATGTTTATTTCTTTCAATTTTGGTTTCAAGTGCTTCCTTTTGTTGGATTTTACAATGGTTATGTTTATGTTTTACTCTTTAGGTCCGTGTTTTGCTTAAGGTGTGCACTCAATCTCTTTCCCGCCGCTCCATATCCTCTACCCCTTCTTCTAGAGATTCTGCCATTTTCTCCTCTTTTTTTTATTTCACCATTGTTCTCCTATTCAATGGATTTTGGTTGAGTTGCCTTTCGTAGCACTTTGCAGAACTGGTGTACTCGACATTTTATGCATTTATACCACCAGAGTTTGATTTTGTAGAACTGTTTTACACAGTCTAATTGAGGTTGATGTTGTAGATATTCCTGCGTTGAATTGTTTTTGGATATGTGTTAATCCAAAAGGAATAAGAAAGAAAAAAAAGAAAGAATAGTCCAATGTTCTTTTAGATTTTTTTTTATAATAGGAGGCTATGTTTTACTTAGAATTGCAAAATTGTTTAGATTTATGAGTATGTGTGCTTCATTTAATATTTTGATCTGTAGTGCACCGTTGTGATACTTTTTGTTTAGCCTCCTACAAACTTTATAAGTGTCATTCAACATCTATCAATCAATAATATTTCGACAAAAAAAAGACATGCTAACAAAAATTAATATTACAAAAAATAATTAATTCTTAGATATTAAATTTGAGTACTTATTTTTTTAATATAGAAGTTTCTTCTAATCTACTCTTATTTTTAATGTCACATGGTAGTCAATCTTAAATTTTTTAGATTATCAACATTAAAACATTTTATAACTATAAATTTAGATAAATTTATATTTTAACCCACTATACTTAACTAAGAGACACAAATAATATGTATAAACCACTAAAATTGAGTTAGATGTGAGAGACTTGTGTAGTAGTAGCATTGTAGTATACATAAGGTTTGAAATTTAAATCTTATTGACATTATTATAGACCAAAAATTGATAATATGTCTTGATTATAATTTTTTCACAATTTAAATTTATGCATTTTATAATTTTAAAATATATTATATCTTAAATATTATTAAAAGTAGGGTTAAATATGTTTTTAATCTTTGAAATATAGTCGTGATTTTGTTATGGTCCCTGTAATTTAAAATTGGTGATTTTGGTCCATCAAAAATTGAAAATACGTCAATTTTGTTCTTATCGATAAAAATCTGTAGCTAATCCGTAACAGAATTTGTAGCAAAACAAAGAACAAAATTGGTGTATTTTCAATTTTTGAAGGATCAAAACCACCGATTTTAAATTATGTGGATTAAAATAAAACATTGACTATATTCCGGGGCTAAAAGCATATTTAAACATTAAAAAAGTATATAATTTACAAGATACTTTCTAGTTGACGGTGAAACAAAAATTGGCATAAGGCTTGAAGGAACGTTTTCCCCCTCTCAAAGATGCGTGTTCTACAAGATTTTCAAGCCTTCACCTCACCTCACCTAGTCGAGAAAGGAAGATGACAATAAGTTAATCACGCTATGACCGAACAAAGAAAGAAATTAATCTAGCTGCTACCTTGTTGCAAATTGTTGAGAATCAAGGACAAGCAAACGCTCGCATTACTGAATTGAGTGATAAAATATAACTAATTTTATCCTCAAAATCTATCAAATCTAATACACAAATGCCACTAAAAACAAAAACAACCATTTTAACATGAGATATCGTAATCGTTTTGCAATATTTTCAACTTTCAACTCAGTAACAAGTTGAGATGTCAGGCACTAATTGAAAAGCGAACATAAAATAAGATGCAACGGAAAGAATAGAGTCTCCGGTCTCCACGAGACCACGACTCCCCTTTCATGCCAACTCCAGTCGACACGTTATAAGTACATTGCAAAAATCAAAACCACAGTTTTACTGAATTAATTTTAAATAACTCCCGTCCAACGTACTTCGTAAAATGTATATAACTCATCTTAACCATTAATTTTCAACATCAATTCTACTCAACTGCACACAAGACAGATAGATTTACTTCATGAATTTCAACGGGGACTGACACTGTACATGTTCATGGGAGCTTCATCCGAAAATCAAAAACATTGGATTACATACTCCAATTGCATTTCATCGTTCGGATGATGACCAGGGAAGAAGAGAACATACACGCCTGATTCATTACTTACTTTAAAACCTAGAGACTGGCTCAGAACAAAGAAAGCAGATCCGGGCATAAAACAGTAGCCAGTAAGATGAACAACATATACTATCACTTCTATTTCCTCCCAAGTAAAAATTAGACAAAACTTACTCAAAGTCAACTTATCTAAAGCCGCTACAATGTTTATTTTGCATTTGCAAATGAACAAAGAGCATGTGCTCATATATGATAAAGAAAGATAGCAAATGAAAAGGTAAACAACTAAGAAAAGACACATGTACTTTGCCAGTATGTCTACCGCACTGGCTGTTGATTGTAGTGGGCCTTCTCTTTTTTCTTGGCTGCAGCGATCCTTGCACTCCTTGCAGCAGCCTCACTAGCAGCAGCACGTGCAGCAGCATCCATCTCCTTGCTTGATTTTTTCTTCTTCGTTGAAGCAACTTTCTTAAGCCGCTCCTTAACATCAATGGCAGATGCATCCTCAGCCTTCTCCGTTGCAGCAGTTTCAGAAGTTGTATTTCCAACATCCACACCATCAGGCTGGTCTTGAAATTCTTTCTGCTCCTTTGAAGCTTTATCCTTCTTCTTCTTCTTCTTTGCATTTTTGCTTTCCCCAGTAGTGTTCTCCTTCTTTTCCACCTCACTGTTGTGATTGTCTTCTTTCTTCTCAGTGCCTGAAATTTTGCAGGCCAGATAAAAAATTCCAAGTATCAGTTTAGCTATATATTTCATCAGAGAGAACTAACATTTAAAGCAGTTTATACACGTGATTAAAAACATTAAATTACCATGAGAATCATCCTGGCCACTGGGTTCTTTTTGTGTGTATCCTAATTCAGCCAAAACAGCTTCAAGCTCTTCAAGCCCTTTTTTCTTCAGTTCCTTCTTTGAAAGTTGCCTTTCAGTTTCTTTGGTAACCAGTGACGGTTCAGGGGGCTTCTTAAGAACAGGCTCAGCTTCTTCTACTGGCACATCTAAGTCATTTTCATGTTCATCCTCAGCATCATCTTCTACCTCATCAAGACCTTCTAACTCACTCTCACTCTCCTGGTTTCAAATTTCCATAAAATCTACCAGTTAGTGGATATATTGCTAAATAGGGAGAGAAGCACACATGCACACACATGGGGAGCGAATGCGAACAGAGTAATAACCAACTTGGCTTAACCTCCGTATTTAAGTTTGTTTGACATTGTTAACATGTATACTTCAGACATATTTACACATTCACCATTTTTGCAGGAATGTATCTCCTTATATGACACTAATACTACTTAAATTCTACTTCTTTGTATAAATTTTCCAATTATCCTTCATCTTGATACAGTAGATACCAGCTTCAATCCATGCTTGACACCAACTTATTCAATGTATATCTTAAACCGTGATCCCTGTCTTAATACCTATGTCCACAGGGAGAACGCCGTGGCAGTTCATCAAATTTGTGAATTTGTAAATTGTAATATCAATTCCAAGTTTTAACTACTGAATGAGTCCAAGGTTGTTGCCAAAGTTCATGAGCTGCTTGTTTAGCAACTATTATTAACAAAGAACTATACTAGCAACTCTAGACATCTGCTAGAGTGATATTCCTATCATTTCTATGAACACAAGTTCAGTTTATTTGTCATTAAAGTAAAAAAAAAAAGAAAGAAAGAACCTCCAATGTGTGCCATTTCTAGTACTTCTGAAGTAATTGTGCAATGTGCAAGGCCATTCCATGAAGATTACATGCTACGTTACATCTTCCACTTACATCCATAATATTGATATAATAACAGTTTAACTACACAAGATCAGACACGCCAGACAATACTGTTACAGTCAAATCAGCAAGACGACAAAGACAAAGCAGTTTATTGAATGCAAACCAGACGGCATATCATGAAACCGTTAACATAAATCATATACATAACAACTTGGCAAGGATTGATAAATATTTCACAGTCAAACCAGCAAGCCAACAAAGACAAAGCCATTAATTGCATGCAAATCAGATGGCGTATCAGGAAACAGTTAACATAAATCATTCATATACACAACAACTTGGCTAGGATTGATAAATATTTTACAGTCGAACCAGCAAGCCGACAAAGACAGAGCCGTTAGTTGCATGCAAACCAGATGGCGTATCATGAAAGAGTTAACATAAATCAGTCACATAAACAACAACTTGGCTAGGATTGATAAATATTTTACAGTCAAACCAGCAAGCCGACTAAGACAGAGCCGTTAATTGCATGCAAACAAGATGGCATATCATGAAACCGTTGTCGTAAATAATATCATATACACAACAACTTGGCAAGGATTGGTAAATATTGTCATGTAGCAAGACAGCCAAAACAAGATTCGGTTAATCATTGTCAAGAAAACAAGACAAACAGAATATTCAATATTGTATTGAATTAGAAAGTTGTATAGCTTTCATGCCAATCATTCAATAATCATCACAGTTCACAAGTCTTTCTTCCCAAAGATATAAAGCAATCCAACTTAAACACCACAAATAACCAAAAGTATAAAAAAATCGTAAGGGAAATGTTAACCAGCACCTATAGGGTAATGATTAACAGATTAAGAATAAAATAATCTTAGTAATGAGTGGTTTACAGTAAAAACTTTCTATCTATCAATTCCTTAACCAATGCCCTGAGTGAAATGGTTAGCATGACCCGAAAAATAATAATAATAAGGCAAATGTTGTCCGAATGTATTAAGGGGCATTGTTAAGGAATAAAAACTTAAAGTATTTATAAAGTGCAGCATTTTAATTTAGCAGGACACAAAAAATAATAACAACAAAATAGAAATAAAACAACATGATGAAAATTCCAAACTGGTAAATCCCTGGCAAATCAGCACAAGATAATTTTCATTTTATTCTGGTATTCCAATCAAATGGCGTCCACGAACGAACCTAGATCAATCCACATACCCTATCTGGTCAAAGACAACACATCCACGCCAAAACCAATGGACTCACAAAAATATTCTAGGGTTATATACACTGTAATAACAATCACCAACAATAAAATTTTAAAACAATTAATTAAAACATTCTAAATCGAGTTTCAGCAAGAATAATCGAAGGGAGCAAAACAGAAAAAGGGGACAAAATTTTCACCTCAGCGGGGGCGTCAGGGTGTGAAGTAGGCGCCGGAAGTGAGGCGCCCCAAACGGATTCAGGAGGAGCGGTGGTGGCATAATAGTCATCATCGTCTTCGTCGTCAACATCGGCCCAGGACTTGACGGTTAGAGGAGCGGGAGCCCAGAAAACTTCCTTCTTCTCAGGGTCTTCGCCTCCTTTGCTCTTGGATGAACCCTGCTCCTTCTCAGGCTTCTTCTTCTTCTTCTTCAAGCTCCCTAGCGCTGCAAACACGTTGGTGCTGTTTATCGCCGGCACCTCCTCCCTCCTACTCCCTCCTCCCACCATTTCCAATCCCACCTCACAACTCGATGCGACGGGAAGACGACGATGAGTTGCGGTGAAGGGACGAGATCGGGATTAAAATAAAATTGAGAAATGGAAATTTTAGGGTTTTTTTTTTAAAAGGTAGAGGATGGTGATCTGAGAAATGAGGGTGAATGGATGAGAAGGAAACGGCGCGTTTCGGTGAGGAAATGGAAGAGGATAATGTAGAAGGTGAAAGAAAGAAGTGAGTTTTGGCTTTGGGTGAGAGGCGGGGATCTAAAAAACGATGAATAATGATGTGTGTTTTTTACTCAGGATCTTCGACTTTTATAGGACCTGGCTATGTGACTGTTGTTTCGGGTACGGGTAAAATTGATGTGGATCATATGGTGTTGGGCCTCCGATCCGGGTTTTGATAAATAATTTTTTTGGTTTCAACGATTCAAGATCCGTTTGGTTTACTGAGTAGAATTGATTCTAGAAATGAATGGTTGAGATGAGTGATGCATGTTTTACGAAGCACGTTGGACGGAAGTGATTTAAGATCAATTCTGCAGAATTGATTTTGGATACTCCAAAATTTAAGCCAAACGGGCACTCAATCTTCCATGGAAACAATCTTGCTCGGGAATTTTTTTCATCAATAAGACTTGAATCCAAGACTTTTTTTTATCCAAAAATCCAATACCTTATGTAAGAGAAATCAAACATGTACCACTTGAATCAATTTTGTTAGTGGTTTTAATAAACAACTTATTAGTGAAGATTATTATCATCATTGTTTGAATTTGAAAACTATCGCGAGATGAGTTAAATTTCTTTTTATTAACACACTTTTATGTCATGAGGGAGGATACATGTATTTTTTTTTATTTTCGTTTTGTGACACCTACTTTCAACCAAAGACAAACTTATTTGAATAAGGAAAATTCATGTGATGATATGACTAATTCTTCTAACTAGAATACATGTATTTATTTTAATTTATTCGAATCTAATTATTCATTTTTAAATATAATGGCAAATTTTAATTTTAACATTAAATGATTTATATAATTTTGTAAGATACCCGTTAGTGATAAGTGAAGTTGAGATTTTAGAATGTTTTACAAGACTTATGATTATGGTACCTAATTTATTTAACAAACATATTAATACTTTACTTGGTTCGAGATGGTCTGCAGAAAGAGATGTTCGTGAGAGAGTTTGCAGAGATTAATTGAATCAACATTATATTAAAGAGTTGTAACTCAGTTGACAATGCAGACTAAAATTGTTGGAAGAACTCCCGAGTTTGATCCCCAATAAATTGAGAGGTGAGAAGTTTTAACTGTAACTCCCTCGAATAGAAATGTCCCAGTAATAGGGGAAATTGAATCAACATTATTTGGTAGGACGAGAGAGACAAGGCTGATAGTTTAATAATGCGAGTGGGACCCACCAATATTTGTTTCTCCATTTTGATGCGGATAATTGCCATATGGTTGATTTTGAAATAAATTAAATGATAAATTTACCCTCATATTTATATTCATATCTAATATTGTATAAAACTTTTGAGGGTATTTTGTCCCTCTAACTATTTAATTTATGACTTAAATATCATTTTGGTCCCTACATTTTTTCATGTTTTTAGTTTTAGTTCATCCCAACTTTATTTTAAATTTAGTCCCTACTTTTTCAAATGTATGTTATTTTAGTCCCTGCCAACTTTTCTTGTTTTTGGCAGGGACTAAATTTAAAAAAAAAGTTGGCCGAGATTAAAACCAAAACCCAAAGTGATAAGTGATTTATATAATGGCAAATTTTAATTTTAACATTAAATGATTTATATAATTTTGTAAGATACCCGTTAGTGATAAGTGAAGTTTTTTTTTGTGCGATACCACATGTATCCTCCACGGGAGGCAATCCTGTTCGAGCCGGGTAGGACCTCTATGGTGGCAAAGCTCTCCCTCCGAGTATTTAACGCAGCTGCATACCCAGGGCTCGAACTCGAGACCACTGATTAAGCTGGAACAGCCCCTTACCAGCTGATCCACGTGCTCGGTGGTAGTGATAAGTGAAGTTGAGATTTGAGAATGTTTTATAAGACTTATGATTAGGGTACCTAATTTATTTAACAAACATATTAATCCTTTATTTGGTTCAAGATGGTCTGCAGAAAGAGATGTTCATGAGAGAGTTTGCAGAGATTAATTGAATCAACATTATACCAAAAAGTTGTGACTCAGTTGACAATGTAGACTAAAATTGTTGGAAGAGCTCCCGAGTTCGATCCCCAATAAACTGAGGGGTGAGAAGTTTTAACTGTAACTAAAACTCGAATAGAAATGTCCCGGTAATAGGGGAAATTGAATCAACATTATTTGGTAGGACGAGAGAGACAAGAGTGATAGTTTAATAATGCGAGTGGGACCCACCAATATTTGTTTCTCCACTTTGGTGCGGATAATTGTCATATAGTTGATTTTGAAATAAATTAAATGATAAATTTACCCTCATATTTATATTCATATCTAATATTGTATAAAACTTTTGAGGGTATTTTTGTCCCTCTAACTATTTAATCTATGGCTTAAATATCATTTTGGTCCCTACATTTTTTCATATTTTTGGTTTTAGTCCCTCCCAACTTTTTTTTTTAAATTTAGTCCCCACTTTTTCAAATGTATGTTATTTTAGTCCCTGCCAACTTTTCGTGTTTTTGGCAGGGACTAAATTTAAAAAAAAAAAGTTGGCAGGAATTAAAACCAAAAACCCAGAAAGGTTACAGGGACTAAAACCAAAAGTGTCAGGGACTAAAAAAACATACATTTGAAAAAGTGGGGACTAAATTAAAAAAAGTTGGTAGGGACTAAAACTAAAAACATGAAAAGTTAGCAAGGACTAAAATAACATACATTTGAAAAAGTGGGGACTAAATTTAAAAAAAAATTCGGCAAGGACTAAAACCAAAAACACGAAAAAATGTAGGGACCAAAATGATATTTAAGCCTTAATCTATTTCATTTATTCCATAATCAAACTACTATCTTAGGTCTCGTTTGTGATAGTTGTGAGTTTTCCATTTTTTAATTTTTTTTAAATTTCAATCAAGTTTTTACCATTCAAAACTGAAGACAAAAAACTTTTTTTTTGTGGTTTTAAAAACGCCCATTTCGAAAACCACAAAAAAGAGATTTTTAGGCCCCATTAGGGGTGGTTCCATTTTCCCTCCCATTGTTCTCATCTCTAATCAACTTCCATGTTACTAGAGTTGTTTTATAGTTAAACTTGGATGATCTATGAATTATTTTTCATTTGTGCTATAGTGAATTTTTAATTAATTTTCATTTTCTAATAATTTTTTATAGTTAACAAGAGTGCGAGTAATGAGTGCCGATATAGGTACTTAAGTACCCAACGGGTAAGGGTACGGGTATTAGAATTACTACCCGTGCGGGTATGGGTCTGGATACGAGTATCTTTTTTTTTTTAAAATATGGGTATGGGGACATGTACTATAATACCCTACCTAAACCCTACCAATTGTCATCCCTGGGTTCAACCATTGAACCCTGAACCAATACCGGTTCAATGACTGGTCTGATTTTAAAACATTGACTCTAAAGATATTGGTAAAAAAATCCAAATAGGTATTTTTTATATAATTTAATGTTATAAATATAATTAATGCCATGCTTTTAATGAATTATTTTTTTATTGATTTGTTAACCAATTTCGCATGATACTCGTTAATAAAAACCTTTTTTAGTATATTTAATTTGTTATTTTCAAGTTAAAAAAGTTAAAAATATTTGTTAAAACATTTCAACTCTATTTGATAAAGTAATTTTTTTACTACCAATATTTTAAAAAATGTTACTCCAAGTAGCATTTCTAAATTCCATCTCATAGTTGAAATGACTTTTTATATTTCAATCCTTAAGATTTTTTATAATTATCAATTTTCAAGTTTTTGTATGGTAATTAATTATGACATTATTTATCATTTTATAATTAAAACTAAGTTTAGTTTTTTAACTTTTAGTTAGCTTATCCGTTACGTTACTTTTATCAAATACACTATTTATTTTTTTTTCTCTTTTTTTTATCACATCATGAAGGAAAATGTTAACAAGGGCTTTTAAGACTCTAGTTAAGAAACAAAAAAACAAAATGTATTTTATGAAAAATGACAGTATTTAATGTTATAAATGTAATTAATGTTGTGATTTCTAATAAATATTTTCTGTTTATTAATTTCTTAAATATGCCAAAGGAAACTTGTTAGGAGGACACTATCACCCATTATATTTTTTTTCACTTTTCTCTCTTTTATTTTTATGTCCCTTTTACTTGTTGGGGAAACACTATCATCAATTATATTTTTTTTTCACTCTTTCTCTTTTTTATTTTTATTTTTTTATCTCACTTTCCTACATCATTATGAGGTTTCAAGAGAAATGTATGAGAAAAATATTTTCCTTTCAGTTACACATCCATTTAAATAAAAATATGAATATTCTGCTCATAAATAAATTATTATAAATCATGGTATTTATTACACTTATAATGCTAAATGCTACATTTTCTAATAAAATATTGGCTTATATATTATGCTCACATATTTTTCAAAACTATCCTTACATATAAGTTTCTCATATTATTATTATTATTATTATTATTATTATTATTATTATTATTATTATTTGGTTTAACCACATGTATCCTTCATGAGAGACATTCCCGTTTGAGCCCAGAACATCCACATCATGGTGGAGTTAGCTCTCTCAACGAGGATTTTTTTCATTCACAAGACTAAATCCGATAACTTACTTAAAGGAAAATAAAAATATAGTATTTCAACTAACCCCGTTGGTTTATTATTACTACTACTACGTGACTTTTGCATTATGCTACAAGTTGGTGCCAATAGAATTTTTCATGTCTCCTTATTTTGTTCAAAGCCACCGCAATCACATATTTTAATAGGCCTTCATTTTCTTTCCATGGTTGATTCTCCGAAAAAGGAAGATCTGATGTGTTAATTTTGACACTTGACAGTTGCTCAATCACTTGTTATATAGGCCTATCAACCATTGGTGTGTTAATTTCGACACTTGACACTCAGTCACTTGTTATGTGGTCAGTGAGCTAGTTCATTTAGTATTCTTGCTTAGAAAGTCAACCTAAAAATTATGAAAGTTCTAATATTATGTGATAGGGAAAAATATATTTTTCGTCCCTCTAGTTTTGGTCAATTTGGGTTTTCGTCCCTATATTTTAAATTCTTGGTTTTTTGTCATGTACTTTCTAAACCCCTAAACATTAGTCTCTGCTGTTAGTTTGGACCGTTAAACCTGTGGCGTGACATGCTAGGCAATTGACACGTGGCATGCTAAGTACACGTGGCATGCTAGGTAATTGACACGTCACAGGTTTAACGGACCAAAATAACGACAGAGACTAATGTTTAGGGGTTTAGAAAGTACAAGGACAAAAAACCAAGGATTTAAAGTATGGGGACGAAAACCCAAGTTGACCGAAACTACAGAGACTAAAAACATATTTTTTCCTCATAATATTAATAAGGAAGTCCAAAAAGAAAAAAAGTTGAAACATGTAAAAAAAGACATTTAAATAGATCTCATTCAACTAGTAAGTACACGATTATTTGCGATTAAAATCAATCTAAACAACTATTACAACTTGTTAAAACTCACATTGGCCAAGTTTGTATTAATTGTAACTTATATATGAGTTTTTTTAAAAGAGATAAGTAATTTATAAAAAAGACCTTATGAGGTTTTTAGTGTTTATAAAGTAGTTAAATGAGAGAGTTTCTAGAAAATTTGAGGTGTAGGAAATAATTTCAAGTTATGAAAGAATTTAAATTCATTTTACTTCTTTAATTTGATTTATTTTATCCTTTTATAAATGTTTCTTGTTGAGAATTTTATCCAAACTAACTCATAATATGTTAGGTGGGTCACACCACAGTGGGACCCATTCTTACTGAAATAAAAATAAGTGGAGCGTCTAACAATCCGCAACAAATAGAAAATGAGAGAATGTGGTGTGGCGTTTAGATAGAACTGTCAAAATGAGCCAACTCGACTCATCCAGGTCGGCTCACCACGGGTTAGATTATAAGTGAGTCGAGCCGGGTTAACTCACTTTTATGATGAACTGAAAAAATACCAACTCGACTCAACTCATCGTGGGTTGGTGGGTTAAATAGCTTGACTCACCTAATTTAAAAGATTATAAATAAAAATAATAAAAATAAAATAATAGAAAAATATAAAAATGACTTAAAAAATATTTTAAAAATAATAATTATAAAGTGAGCCAACCTGCCCCAACCCGACTTGAACTCACTTTGGCCCGTGAATTAAGCGGTTTGACTCACTTTGACCCGTGAAAATGTGTGTCTAATTCTTACAAATCCACCCCACCGGTGAGTCGGCTCACTGAAGCTCTCGTAAGAAAAGAGGGAGTGTATCGACCGCGTATAGGAGAAGAAGAGGAGGGTTTGAGGTCTCTACATGCTAATATTATGTGGAGGTTTGGGGTCTCTACAGGTTGGTATTAGGCAGTGCAAATGAGCTCCGTTTCAACTGAAATTTTAGTATGTTATTCCTCTCACTTTTTGCTGGGTTTGATTGTGTCCATTATTTTACATGTAACATATTTGGTTTAATGTTGAAACGTAGTAAACTCATGTTTCCAACGTTAAAAATAATTGCGTTAGAGAATCTAATCTTGAGTTTGACCGGTTTTAACACTAAACCAAACACATACATAGTGGAAGATTTTCTCCTCGACTTGGTCTCATGATTTTTAATCTCTCACTTGGTCTCATGATTTTTAAACTCATGTTTCCAACATTAAAAATAGTTATGTTAGAGAATCTAAACTTAAGTTTGACCGGTTTCAACACTAAATCAAACACGTACATATATTTTCACAGCACAGGACTACTTAGCTTTTTTTTTGGGGGTCGTAACAGGACTACTTAACTTGAAATACTTGAGATTGTCCATCAGGGTACAAGTCATTGGTGACATTAAACCCAAGAATGTGTAACTCATATCTCTTGCCAGCATCACGTTGATATTAGAGCTGCTTCCACTTGTGAATCCACACTCCAACCTCAGTCACACGAGGCTATCATTTTAAAATTGAAACTTTCCATAACAACATAAAAGAAGGACATCATAATTGACAAAATGTGAAACGAACAAGCTCTATATTTAATCGGTTTAGTTCTTATGGTACTCGAATTTACAATGAAACAATAATCATTTCCAGCAGTCTATCTGATGATAGAAGAAGCTCTTCCTTTCATCAATTCCAGCATTCAAAACAAAGTCAAATTAAAAAAAAAAAAAAGTAAAGAACAGAAGTTCAGGATGAAGCAGGGGAAGCAGAATTATCGAAAGTTGATCCGACATGCTGAATAACAAAACCGTAGATCTGCCTCTTCAATTTTTCAATCTTATCTGTCAGTGAGTCATTCCCTTTGGAAACCACACGGTCCAGCCATGCATTTACACGCTTCAAATGTGACAGAACTATAGCAATGGAGCCACCATCCAGAGGCAACGCTTTTTTCCCATCAGCATTACACTCTCCAAACACTTTAAATCCTGCTTCAAGGGACTCTTCAACAAAACGTAGAAACCACATTTGCATTTCAGACAGCAAATTTGTTCCAAGCTCCACTGTCTCTTTCATTCCACTACCTCTTGTCCACACCCCACCACTTGGACTGGACTGTGGAGATGAGGAAGAGACCTTCAGATGGTTCTTAGCTGCACTAAGAGAGTGTCTTTTTGACAAGCTTTTTTGCAGTGTTGATGGAGGATCAGAGGCAGTGCCAGAAAGAAGGGATACTATCTGAAGATCAGTGGCCAAGGCAGCTTCAACCCACAGAGAGAGTGATTTTGACTGCTCAGTTGGAATGCTGTCATCAGGTGTCTCAGAATTGTGACTATTGGCAACAGATTCAGCCATTGTAGTTGATCTTACAACATCATCATAGATAGTAAAAAATCTGTCTATGGTTGGCAAAGGATTTCTGGCTTGGCACACGGAGCAGAGGTCTGAAAACATGCTGAGGTAGGCAGAGAGAACAAAAGAAATTGTATTATTCACGTTATCCATTCAAGAGGAAGTATAAACATGTTGAAAAAAGATATGAATTTTAATAGAAATGAAGTAATGAATTTTTCTATTGAAGATTTAAATTGAAACTCTGCCAGCCAAGTGCCAATAGATAATAGACTATGTTCCAAACTTCCAATCCAATATAAAATCAGCTCCAAGTGTAACTATTAGTCATTAGCTATTACCTTAAATTTCTTATAATACATTCAGTAGCATTGGCCTCCTCTAATGCTTCAGCAGCAGCAGCGCAAGCAAGAACTTTCCTTCGCATTGCTTCCTGAATTTAGTTAATTTATATAAGAATAAGAATATATTTCAACTTTTCTTCCTGAATTTGAATGCGAAAACTACAAAGCACTGTTAAAATTCCAACAAACATTCTTACCTTTCCAAGCCTTGAAAGGTTTGCAGAGACTGCATCTAATGCAACACTTCCATCAGTCCATTTCTTTTCATGAAAAATGATGCCCAGAGCTGCAAAATTGGACTTCTCTTGCTCCAAACAACTCTGAGGAGAACCAGTTTTAGTTTTCTCATTGGTGGAAGAATCATTGCTACTGGCTTTTTGACCATTCACATCACTTAATCGCCTTGACATTGCAGCCTGGGAAATTACATTTACATCAATGAGTGTTAGGCTAGGCTATGCTTACAATACAAACATAAAACACAGGACAGCAAAAACTAACACTAACAGTGAGAGGTGCATTGTTTCAAAAACAAGATATGCAAATGCTACCTACCCACATTATCAGTCCAAACAAGTTATGCAATTTATATGGTAATTTTCCACTTTAAAGCTTAATCACAAGATTTTAGCTGTTTGGTATATAATATAATTTAATTTAACATTTATTTACCTGAGTACGCAAAATTGCTTGAGGGTCAACCTTGTTCTTAGATGAAGCAGCAGCAGCAGCAGCAGCAGCACCCTTTTCTTTGGGTTCAACAGCCTCAACAGGTTGCTCATCCCAGCTCTTTCTCCCAGGCTTCGCCGCGGATCCAACCAGCGCATCAGAGATCTTAGAAATTCCGGCGATCATTTTCTTTTTCCCGGAGGAATCCACCACTGCCGGCGAAAACTTCAAAACCCCAGACAACCTTCTCCCTGGAGAAATCGAAGCCCTCCTTGGATTCGGCGACGGTTGCTTCCTCCCATTCGGCGACGGCTGCCGGTACCTCGACGGCACAATAATCGCCGCCTCCCGAGACACCTTCCGGTTCTCCTCGCGAGCAGAGACCAAGCTCGGAACCACACATTTCGACGGCACCGGAGACGCCGACCTCTTCACCTTCCCGGCAGGCGAAGGATCCCTCTCCGCCACAGCAACAGCAGGAACATTCTTGCTCCTCCCGGCGGACTGCGACCTCTTCGCCGTCGCCGGCGAAGAGAATCTCTGCGGCGCGGGCAAGTTGTCTCGTGGAGCAAGGGGTTGCCTGGAACTAACCTTCTGTGGTGGTGGTTCGGTGGTGGTTGTTTTTGTTGTGTTGGGATTGGTGTCTGATGGAGGGTTGGTGGAGAGATACAGAGAAAGAGGGTCAGAGGAATTATCAGAGAGGGGTTGGATGATGAAGTGGCGAGTGGAAGGGTTGATTCGAGCGATGAGAGGTTCAGGGGTTCCGAGGAAAGGGTGGCGGCCAGAGAGGGGGCGAATGGAGGAAACGGAGGGAAGAGGAGAATGGAAATGGAAACGATCAACGTAGATGAATTGGCCCAATTGGAGACGGTTAGAGAGGATGAGATCGGTGTCAGGGTGAGAGAGAAGGACGTAGGTGGAATTGAGGGAATCAGAGAGGTTGAGGTAGAAACCCTGATTGGACCATAAGTCGGATCCCGCTAGGGCAGGGACGATTCCGATGACTTGAAGGAGAGGGGAACGGTGGTCGCCGGTGACGCGGGTGTCGGAGTTCATTGCCTGCAACATTTTGAGGAGAATTCCTTGGGTGAGGGAAGCCATTGCTAATTGGTTTGCTTCTTCGAGAATGAAGAAGTGAAGATAAGAGACAGTGAGAAAGGAGCGGTTTCTCTCTTCTCTGTTGTGCTCTTCTGGTTGTTCTTCAAATTCAAATGTTTTGTCCCGTTACTCCTGTGAGTGAGTCGTTCTGTGTTGTGTATCTTATGATATCATTTATTTTGAATTAAGCTGCCCCATCCATACGTTACCGTTGTAAAATGTTAACGGCTTAAATCCAGGTCATCACTCTCCACTCATGTTGCACCCCTCTTCCTCTCTCACTGTTGCTGACTTTTTAGTCCAACGGTTTCATAGATGAATTTGAGTCTTTAAAGAATATATTATGGATATAATTAATTGTTAAAATCTTTATAATTTTATAATTCACTAAATACATGTATGTATTTTATTATTTTTTTGCAAAATAATAATAATAGTTTATTCACCCTTTACACCGTATAGGATTAGTGAATCATCTATAGCAATTTTACTTAGGAAATAGTTAGGAATTAACCACTGATATTTGCTACCTAGTGATTCAGTGGTTAATTTTTAACAATTTTGTAGGTAATTATGTTCGAAATGATCTAAATCCAATCTCTTTGTCTTTATCTTATTACATCACATCACTAATCAAATGTATCACTTCCCTTTATTTTCTTCGTATTTCTCTCTAGGTGTGTGAATATTTAATGATGTGTTTGGTAAAGAAGAAATTAGGGGAAGGGAAGAGGAAATAGAGGCAGAGAAATAAGATTGTGAGTTTGGTAGAGTAGAAATGAGGGAAGAGTAAATAAAATAACCGTGAGTCCCATATATGATTATTTCTCTATAAAAACGGTCAGAAATAGTAAAGAATTAGTCAGTGAGAGGAGAGAGAATCAGATAAAAAAATTGTGACCAGGGAGCCCATGAAAGCAAGGGTAAGGTGAGGCCACCTGAAGTGTATTTCTTTCTCTCTCCTACTCGAGAAATCCAGTACTAGAGAGAACACAAACCCTGAAAGCAAGCTGAAACGGTTCTGCAATGCGCACCCACTGAAAGTTTCGTGTGCAGGTGGGTCCACCTAAAGTGTATTTCTTTCTCTCTCCTACTGGAGAAAACTAGTACTAGAGAGAACCTGAACCCTGAAAGCAAGCCGAAGCGGTTCTGCAATGCGCACCCACTGAAAGTTTCATTCCCGTTGATGTAGCAAGGTGTAATGTAGGGAAATAATATGCTCCCACTGTTACCAAACTCTACTCGTTGCCTATCGTGTTTTACATAATAAAAGTACTTAAATATTAATTTTCATTTTTAATCAAAGTTTGGTATAATTTTTCTTTTTTGCATAAAACAATATTTTACTTAAATATATATTTTAAGATTTTACATTAATTAATGTTATTTATATTAATTATAAAGTTTATATATTTTAAAATTTTATAAATTTTACTAAAATTATTTATTTAAGGGATATTTTAATCTTTATTAATTATACCTTTATTTCTTTCCATCCTAATTCACTTCTATTTCTTTCATACCAAACAACCATTTTTCTTCTCCATTTCTCATCTATTTCTTTCCACTCAATTTCTCTCTACTCAATTTCTTTCTATCTTACCAAACATAGTGTAAGTGTGTACCCATCATTTTCCATAAAGACCTTATTAAATTATGCTAGTAGGGTATGTGGCATGTTAACTACCTAAATTGTGGTACTCAGTTGAAAATGCTATTTTTTAGGATAAAATATGTTTTTAGTCCTTATAAAATTAACGAGTTTTGTTTTTGGTCCTTATATATTTGTTTAAAAGCGTCATCCTAAATTTTGTTTAGAATCTGTCCCTCCCCTCATTAATCATGTGTCAACTGATGATGTGGTACGATGTGACACATTCTCTCTCTTAGGCCATCAGCATCGTGAATGCTAAACTCGGATGCTTAAAGTTTAGCACTGCTGCTCCAGTTGAGTTGCGCGATGGAGATGATTAGTTTTGGGGTTCTAATTTAGCATGAGTACTTATATAAGCACCACAAACATGTATGCTTAACAACTTTTTTTTCTTTTAAATAATGATTGTGTGGTATGAGAATGGTTGATAAGTAAATTGTGGGGTCCATTTAAGAAATTTATTAGAGTTTTTGGAATAGAGATAAAAAGTGATTGAGTTGCTTAAAATAATAAAAATAATATAGTAGTATAAAAAAGTATGAAAATTTATAAAATATTAGTTTGAGAAATTTTTGAGAGATTCTGGGATAAAGATGACCTTAGGTGTCCATCTACATGTCTATTGACTTTTTTCTCATAAATACAAGTAGACCTTTTTTCCTTCTCATTGCTCCGGTACCAGCACCAATCGCTAGCCACTATGAACGCCACACCACCGTAAAAGCATCACTTCCGCACCATTCACACGTCTCCGACCACAACACTCGCACGCCTTTTCACTGCCTCTGATGCACCGTCATTCAACCACCCTCATCTAGATCTAGCCTCTTCACCGAATAGTGACCGAGTCGGGATGTCAGTTCAGCTATCATCGTTTGTCATCACTGATCTAGCACCGTGAGCCTCGCGAGCTTGCTGCCATTGTGCATAGTGACACCACACCGCCTATGATTGTCGGAAATCGCACCATAGTAGATCGACCCCCTCACACCTTCATCCAGTCGTGAGCAACCCTTCCCTCTCTTCTTTCTCTCTCTCTTTTTCTGAGGTAGGGGTGGAGAAAACGATGGGTGGATGGGAAAAACAGTGGGGTGGGTTACAAGAGGTGGGTGAAATGATGGATGGCTGGGTCACATGGGGTGGGGGAAATGGTGGATAGGTGTGTTTCGGGGGAGTGGGGGAAATGAGGGAAACGACGTGGGTGAGTGGGGTGGGTTACAAAGGGTGTGAGAAATGAATGATGCACGATTTTTGAAATACGTTGGACAGAAGTGATTTAAAATCAATTCCACGTAATTGATTCTGACTATTCCTAACCGAGAACTAAACAGGCACTAGAAGTTTCTCTCCAACATCTCTTCACTGCTTTTTGCATGTTGCTTTCCAAATAGTAACTCCTATTAGAGTTAGTCTTAGACCATCTCTAACCAACAACTTTTGAAATTTTAAATTAATGTTTTATAATTTTTCACATTTTTATATTATTATATCATTTTTATTACTTTAAGCAACTCAATCACCTTTTATCTCTAATCCAACAACTCAAAAAAAATTCTTAAATGGGCCCCACAATCTACATCACACTTAGTGGTAGTATTTTTTATAACTGCCACAGAGTTCATTCACCCCATTTTTTTTATTAATTAAAATATTTTAAATTAAAAAATATAAAGAATGAGTGATATGTAATGGTTGAACTCATTTAAGATTTGTGAATAGTAAAAAAAAGAGGTGTTGGGTTAGAGATGAGAGGTGCTTGATAAGAAGGCAATGATGTGTGTAATGGTGAAACTCATTTAAGATGTGTGAATAGTTAAAATATGAGGTGCTGGAATAAGATAACCTTAGAGCATTAGTAACGGTGGCTTGGGAAGCAACTTGCCGACCAAGCATAGTTGCTTTAATCACTTTTTGTCATTGCAAGCAATTTGTTTTAGTTGCTTCATGGGCATTCATTGCTTGCTAAAGCAACTCAAAAAGCAATAAAAATATAATAAAAAATGGTTCTTTGTATTGCAAAGATAGTGGCTCCATTGTAGAGATAAAGTGTTTGGAGGTACTTGTATTGTAAAGAATAAAAATAAGTAATGTGTATATGTGAGTCTCATTGGAAGTACCCAAGTGAAATTGCTCCATTGCATATGCTCTCAGACCTTCGATTACATTGGAGAGGAATTGGTGCTTTCTATTGTTTTGTGGCCATTTTTTTTGTATATAATATTGAATTTGGCAAATAGAAATATAGTCAGTAATGACTTTTTTTACCTTCGTTTGTTACAAAGATTCGGTAAACAACTGCTTGCTTACATTCCAACGACTAAATTACGATAAATTTTGATAATTCCAATGGATAAACTTTAACTCTCAAGAACTATTTTATGAATGTTTATAAATAGTGCAATTTTGATAATATTTTTTTCACACAATAATCCTTACAAATCTTATTTGTATTTCCTTTTATTTCTACATAAATAGATTCCAATCAAGATAATTCTTATTTTTTATTTAATTGGATGCAAAATTTTACTTAATTTTAAAATCATATATATTTAATAATTATTTAAAAGTTGACATATAATTTATTAAATTGAAATTGAGATAAACAATAAAATATAAAAGAATGGGGTAAATGTTACGAGTCTCACACTGAGTGGAATAAGACATTCATTGTGGAACTTAAGTCATTGGGCTCTCAGCTCTCCCCACCTAATAGACTAGTCTTTTGGATTGCGCTCTGCTAATTGAATTAAGTCATAACAATTAGTGGCTACCACCGACTCAGTTAATAGAGTAAAGTCATCGTGGACGTCGGCCCTTAAAGGGGGCGACAATGTTATTTGTCCCACATTGAGGGGAATAAGACACCTCGTGTGGTACTTAAACCATGAGACTCTCCCACTTAATGGACCAATCTTCTGGGTTGGGCTCTCCTCATGGGCTTAACTCATACAATTGGTGCTTTCGTTAAGAGTTGGGCTACGGAAAAGCCTACCTATAGGTTGGATTAAGGTGTAAAAAATCAAATACATGTAGGTGAGTGAAAGCCGCCGAAAAAAGGAGGGGGCTACCATCGGGTCAGTGTTGATAGAGTAAAGTCGTCGTGCACGTCAACACTTAAAGGGGGCGGTAATGTTACGTCAACACTTAAAGGGGGCGGTAATGTTATGAGTCTCACATTGAGTGGAATAAGACACCCAGTGTGGTACTTAAGCCATGAGACTCTCCCACTTAATGGAGTCTTTTTGGTTGGACTCTCCTCATGAGCTTAAGTCATAAAAAATGATGCTTTCGTTATGAGTTGGGCTACGGAAAAGCCTACCTATGAGTGAAAGACGTCGTGAACGTCGGCCCTTAAAGAGGTGCCAATGTTATGAGTTTCACCTTGAGTGAAATAAGGCATTCATTGTGGTACTTAAGTTGTGAGGCTCTCCCACCTAATGGACTAGTCTTTTGGGTTGGGCTCTCCTCATGGTTTAAGTCATAATAGTGAATTATAGGGTCTATTAAAAAAACTTTTTAAAGTTGTTGGGTTGAAGAGAAAAAATGGTTAAGTTATTTAAAATAGTAAAGATAATATGACATTATAGAAATGTATGACAATTATAAAATATTAAATATAAAAGCTCATGTGAGTTACTTTAATGAAGATGTCATAAAAAAATTAGTGTAAAATTCCTACTTTGATCACATTGAAAAACAAATATCCACCATCATATGAGTCCTCTTCAAGGTCTAATATGTCTACTGCCCGAGAGCATTAATATGACCTTCATTTCTCATTCTTAGTGACTAGGGTGAAGTAATGTCTCTGCTGCCAAAAAATTTAGGGATAAATTTGGAGGTTTATTCAAACTTTTATAATAACTCGGTTTAGCTTTTTAATTAAGACTACATGATTTGGTGTAGTAGTAGTTGTTGTATTGAGCCAATTAGACTTTTGGAACAGGACATGAGCTGCAAGCATAGCCACACATTTATATTTTATGTGCCAAAAGCCACTAGAACTTAGCTCACCTAGTTAAGGTAAGTAGAGATTTAAATAGAAGTTTTATATCCAAAAAAAAAAAATGAAAGCAAGAGGAAAGTAGAATCTTTTTTTTTTCTTTTCTTTTCAAAATATAGTAAAAATCTGCCAGGACACAATTTTTAGTGCTCCATGGCTTCTTGAATCTGTCAGCTATAATAAAAATACAAGAAAAATATATACACAGAAAGCTTTCATTAGGATGTCAGAAAGCCCTTCATGCTGATGCAGCAGCAAAGTAGAACCATGAGAGATCATCACAGGGAATTGGCATCCCTTTTCTGATGGATTCTCATCTGTTAAGATAGCCAAACCAGAGAAATCACAGTCCCAATCCCTCTGATTATGTACTTGATAATACATATTAAAGGCATAAGAAGCATTCCCTTGAAGAGTTAAACCATTACAAGAAGATCCATAGCCTAAAGCAGTGCAATCAGATAGGCTACAAGCATAGTCAATACTCTCAGCCAAGTAGTGCAACTCTGTAGCATCTGGATCCAAGATACACCATTGTTTTTCCATGTACTTCACACCCTCCACAGGGACTAGACCCTTATCCTCTTCAAGACCTCTCAAGTCTAATTCATACTTTGGCTTCCCATCAAACTCAAAAATTCCCCAATGCCTCTCAAAGTTGCCAGGAGCAATACTTTTAGCATCCTCATCAATCAAACTGAATAAATAAATGTCAATTATGCCTTTCCTTTTAGGAGTACCATTTCCACTCAAAGCATGCTTAAGCAAACCCATATTGAACCTTTTTGCATTTTGTACATTAGCATTCTTATCACCATCAGTTGGCCATCCAACTTCTCCAACTATAACATGCATGTCTGGATATCCTGTCTTCTCTAAGGCCCAATAAAGAGTGTCAAGATTTGCATCAAACACATTGGTATAAACTGAATTGCCATCTATAAGAACCTTGTTACTTCCATCAAAAAAAGCAAAATCAAAGGGGAAATGATCATTTCCATAAAGACTGAGGAAAGGATAGATATTGACAGTAAAGGGTGCATTGTTTGAATACAAGAACTGTATTATTTCAATTGTCAGGTCTTTTACTTCAGGTCTGAAGTCACCTGCTGATGGAACTTGATTTGAGTCAGGGGAATAGTAAACATCAGCATTGAAAGGAACAGTGGCTTTGATCTTTGAACCAAGGCCAGCTTTATTGAGTGATGTTTGTATATTCATAAGAGCTGGCAGAGTTGACTGTAAATAGGTACCATTATATTCCTTAAGGAAAGGCTCATTACCCACAGCAATATACCTGCAAATTGCCATCACAAGCATATACAGTGTTAGAGTTAAAATATTATCAACAAGATCATAAAGTACATTAGAAGAAACTAGAAAGAATGCTATTCAAATTGAAAATTTGGGGATGCTATCAAGAATTTGACCAAGAAAAATGAAAGATAAGCTAGCAGCATCTTGAATAAAAGAAAAAATGAACATGTAAATTAAAAATAAAAAGAAACTAAAAAGATATAATTAATGGAAGAAGGGAGAAAGGAAAAAGATTGAGAAAAACAGTAGTAGAAAGTAGAAACTTAGTAGAGCTAGAATAGAAACAATTTGCAAGGAAAAGACACAAATAATGTGATCATGAATGTTGAATATACTCTCTTTGGGACTACTTAACTTGATATTTAGTCCACCAGGGTACAAGTAACTGGTGACATTTTCATAAACCCAAGAATCTGCAGCTTTTGGATTCTTACTCATATCCTCCAACATGTTATTGGGTATTGCCAACATCACTTCAATATCAGTCCCCAACAGAGCTGCCATAATCCACTCATCTGCATCGAACAGCTTCAATTTATCAAAACCATTTTCTTGAAGCATCTTAACAACCTTATTTGGTGGAAGCTGGTGAGTTGCCATGGTTCCCCAATTCACTCCAACTCCAGAGCCAGAAGAGGCCAAAGCTAAGAAGACAATGAGGAATGCCACTTGGTAAAAAACATGACTTGCCTTTTCTTGTGCCATTGTATGGCTTTTTCTATGTTCAAGTGTCAGCCTTGAAACTAGCAAAGATTCAAGAATAATGACAGAAACAGAACCCAAATAACTGGGAGTCAATAAAATGGAAGAAAAAAGAAAGAAAAGGGAAGATATTATTCTTGGTACCAGAATTTATAGGCACAGAGAGCTTTCTTTCTTGGTGCCTTCACAAAGAAGGTAAAAAACAAGGACTGAAAATTGGAATTTTTTACAATATAAACATATAAAGCAGGAAATGGATCAAAGATTCGTTCCTTAATTCAGTTATAGTGCCAGGCAATGCCAGCATGTGTTGCATTAGTGTTAAGCTCTTGTATCATTATCATAATAATAGTATTAGTAAAAGGAGTTTTTGCAAAACCAATCAAGCGTCTCTCCTACCAACATGCATACGAAATGTAACACATCACAGGGCATTTAAACCATATGAAATTAATTAATTGTCTTCAAAGAAACAATATTGTATAAGAATTTGATTAATTTAAAGAGAATGGTTCATTTAAAGGAAAAGTAAAGGATTTCAATTATTAATAAAAAGTAATAATTTGCATTACATAACTATATGTAACAAACTATGAGTTTATTAGCACTAGATCAGCTGGTAAGGGGATGTATTAACTTATAACCAATGATTTTAGAGTTTGAACTCCGGCATGCAACTATGTTAAATACTCGAAGGAAGAGTTTGTGATTCATAAAGTTCGTCCCTGACTCGAATAAGATTGTTTATTGTGGAGGATACATGTGATATTATAATTATCATATATTTTCAAATAATAATTTAGTTATTTAACTATTTTGTTATCTTCTTATAACACAATAATCCTAACCTATAATCTTAATGTAGGTGGTGTACTCTGGTTGAAAGGTATAGCTCTCAACTCTCAAGGTAGTAACTAGTAAGTATAGACTAACAGTGATGAATTGAGATATTAATAGAAGTTTATACATTCAAATTACTTTATATTTTTATAGTAAAAGAAATATAAAATATCAATTTAAAAGCTGCAATCTCTCATTGCTCAAGTGGCTAAAAGGCATCCATGTATTTGATTTTGATGAACTGTCCATCAGGGCTCTCACTATATTTTTTTTTTTCTTTGCTCACGTACTCAAACTATAGTGCCGTTGCTTTCATAGTGGAAGCTTGTAAATAAACGCATGCAAAATGGGGACACAAGAAACTTTCTTTGCGGAAAACGCATTGACTACTAGTTGACCAGAATAGAAGAAGGACAGAGTCGTCAAATCTGTTACTTTCCACCTTCAATTTACGTGTACTCTTGTTTATCCTATTATCATGTCTTGCTTCCTTTGTGAACATCCTTTTTACAAAGCATAGCCTTTAATTTGCTTTAATAAAAGGGTATATGTCTAAGGATCCCTTTTTGTATTAAAAAAAGAGCATTTCCCAAATATGGAAAATAAAATAGTATCTCACAAGAATGTTTATCCTCACATGAGGTATTTCCAGCTTCCCAATTATTATATATCTATGAGATGGAGATGGGGATGTCACAAAATTTTTGGGGAACAATTTTCAAAGATGAGTTTGTTTGTAAATGTGCAAGTATTATATTTATTATACATTTAATATAAAGTACATCATATTCTTTTTAGGTATTAAAATTTAGGGTACTGCTAACTGCTAAGTACTAACAGTAGAACACTAGTTAAAAAATCTAAATATAGTAGGTTTTTATAGGAAATTATGTAATTAATTGTATTTAAAGTATTAAATGTTGTACAGTCAAATAAAAATTTTCTTATGCTCTTAAAGCACTTATTAGTATTTCCCTAAAATTGAAGGGCTAACTTTAGAAATGTCTCACTTTAGAAAAACTTATTCTAAGTTTTCAAGGCTTTGTGGCATTGGATAATGAAGGCATAAAAATTTATGATTGTACATTAACTTTTTCCGTTAATAATGTAGTTTTACAACATTACCAAGGTTATATTAGCCATAAAATAATACATGATTAGATTATAAGTAAAAGAATTGGCCACACTTACAATAAATTAAAAATTAAATTTAAACTGTCTATTATAGTCATTCAATCTTGAAAATATTGTAACAATTATTTAAATCTTTTGATGATGTGATAAATATATTCAAACTCTTTCATGACGTAATATTGAATAATAATGAATAAAAACATAAAAACGACTTTGCAAAAAGTAGAAATTGTGCTTCATAGACAAGCTAGAACGAGACAAAATAAAATATATAAAGTATAAACTCTATTAAAAAAAGAAACTTTACATAAGGTGGTAACAGAAATGATACATTTTAATTCTATTTAAAAAGAACCAAAAAAGTATAACACTACAGCAGGCTACTTCATCCGGTATTAATTAGCTGCATATCTAATACCACTCTCAGCGTGTTTGTGTATGCGTTAATAAATCATAATACACGAGTTCCAATACCACCTTGGTGCTATTTGAAAGAGCTTATTTGAGCTTATCTTATAACATAAGTACTTATGTAACTATTTGGGTAAACTTATGAAAAGAGCTTATGACATGTTCATAAGCTGTTTTCAGCTTATTTCATTAAGCTCCTGAAAATAGCTTATAAAATAACTTACAGAGAATTTAAGTACACTGCATCCTCTTTAATTTTCATCTATTCTTTTAAGAGCTTATTCATTAAGTGCTTATGTTATAAGCACTTAAATAAGTTGTATTTTCAAACAGGAGCCTTGTGATAGAACTTAGAAGTAATAAAATTTGAATGAATGTGGTTTTAGGTTATTTCTCAAAATCAAATACACACTATAGCAGCCAGGTCATTAGGAAACTTCTTTCCGACGTAACGCAACATTTTTCAGTTGTAACGATTATCGAATCATCGATTGTTTGCAAAGCAGGCATTAACTTTGGATTGGAGTTTCCGATTAAACAAACTAAACAGATAAACCAATCCACTTATAAATCGTAATCCACTAAGTCCTGTCACCTTTTTATCCTTCACTTTACTTTTGGTCCAATCAAAACCAACATTTTGAGCATACAATTGACCTGCTTCAAAATCTAAATTTTGCTTTTGAAATTTGAAGAGATATATTCACGTTAATGACTGAGTTATTGTAGTATTTAGTAATATATATCCTTTTCAGCCAAAAGAAAAAAATATGATATGATTCAAGACTACTCAGCAAATCATTTTGTTTTTAAAAAACATGTATAAAAAAGTAAGTTGTCACATATTTATTATGTATTAATTAGATTTTATTAATTATATGTAATAAACTTGTCTTCTGAAGCTAACATAGGAAAAAGAAATTTAACCAAAAAAAAAAAAGAAAGGACGGAGAGAAGTACCTTTACAAAGGAACCGATTGCCACCAATTAACTGAAATAAGAATTCGAAAAGAAGAAGAGGGTTTAGGGAAGAAGGATTGATAGAGATGTGATGGCAATTACTGGTTTGGACCAGAAGCAACGTACTGCAAAATCCAGCTGAGTGTGTCGTGGTTTTAGGCAAACGGAACGGAAGAGTTTGTTTGGTTCTGGTTCTACCTTAACCTTTCCAATATAACAAAAATATTTATTTTATCTTTAATGCTTGTACACCAGGAAAAACTTTAAACAAATGAGAGACAAACTTAAATGTTAGCATGATGTGGATATTTATTTAATGATTTCTGAAAATATAACATTCACATTCTTAGTATAAGCTATAAGATGAGAAATCATTCTCAGTACTACTAATTTTTAGAAGAGTAATATACGTACTCATATTTTCTTAACTTTTTCTTCTCATGATGAGGCAAATATTTTACTTTCCATAAGAATAGAAGTTAAAATTTTCATCCATCTCCCCCACCCTCATTCTACCACATGCCCTGATCCATTTTTTTAATTAATTAAATTTTGAAAATATTTCTAAAATTATCCAATGCTAACCAAACATTTATGAATTTACTTAAATATAATATTTCTAATTATAGTACTCTTGAGAATATCATTTCTAAGAATATAATTATATACCTTGAAATAAACACCCTCTACTCTAAATATTCATTTTTTTCCTTTTGTAAAATTGGGAATTGTAAATTAAAATTGCATCAGTGAGATAAAGCCCAGCCGCCAACCAGGGGTCCACAGAAAATTGAAGCAGCCAGGCTTTTGAGGTGGCCCCCTCCAATAAAATATTTTCAAGCAGATTTTTTTTAATAATTTTCAATTTCTAACACATTCGATTTAGCATAATTTTAAGAAAATTATTACTTGTCACATACTTTTCTTCTGACAAAGATTTTGACTACTATTGACTATCTTCACTGACGCATGCTACTGGCAACCTGAAGCTTAAACAAAACATTGCCTGCACAGTAAACAAAAAAGCAAGAACCATATGCAGTTATTTATACATGTTCTACAAATCAACTAGAAGAATAATAAGAGCTACCAAAACTATCTAAAAAGTGATACTGAATAAATGATACCTTGTTTGGAGCTACATCCCTAACCTTGTGAAATTTTGAGTCTAGTATAGGAGCATTTAAAGCAGATTCTGCCTCCTGCAAGATAAACGTTCAATTAACTGTCTGAACAAATAAAATACATATTTTTTTATCAGTGCCCATATCCAAGTAGCTTAAAACTCTAGGTGCCAAAGCCATCAGAACGGACAGTTGATTTTAAATACAACAAATCAATAAAGTCATTGATATTCTAATTTCTAACCATAACATAGAAAAAAAATGAAACACCATTAGCAGAATGAACTCACAGCTATTAAAGACTCAGGAGTTTCAGTTGCCCTGATGAAGCAATAACAGTGGATCCATGGTAGACATCCTTTCCAATATTTCCTCCGGATTAATCCCCTGAATGCATCTGCCAAGACATATCTTTAGTCAGATATATGGCTATATATCTTAAAGAGTCAAGTAAAAGAATATGCACACAATCAACCACATTACACTCGACAAATGAAAAAAATTGTTGAGAAATAATGTCATGAATGAATCTTTGTTTAGATTATGATAGCTAGTTCATTAAAAAATGCCAGACCTCAATGAAATAGTCAACAGGTGGCCCTCACAAAAATGAAGCAAGATCTTATACTATGACAAAATTTGTTCTACACTGAAATCAGCAGTCAATTGGGGGGGGGGGGGGGGGGTGAAGGAGAATTTGCCTTCTGATTTTAGTTTTTATACTAGCAAAGGACGTGTTTGAATACTCCTAATGATCAAGAAAATAAGGGTCTCATCTAAGGGAAATGGCCAAACAATTTGTAAAAGAAAACAGTCACATCAAATCAAATGACATTGTACCTAGAAACTGAACAGCAGATGCTGGTAGGTTCATTATTACGTGGTCAATATGTTCCCAAGTTTTTGTGTCAGAGATTTCAGGGCCTCTCTTTCTCTTGCTTGTACTTCCTTTTTTCTCACCACCTTCAAACAGGCCAGTGCCAGGATCCTTTCCATCCCCTGTCAAATGAAAATGATGGTAAGTTTTAATTTCAACCTTACAGAGTATTGTTATCAATCTTGTACATGTTTTCTCAGAAGACAGGAAGACTGCTAGACAAAAAGGTTTTATGTCTCTTTTAACTACAGAACAGAATTGCAGAATTTTTTTACAAGCTAGAAGATCAGATAACAGCTATTTGTAGTGCAGCATGATGTGTTATTGTAGTATGTAGAATACCTTCATAAGAACTACTAGAAGATCTTTTAACAGCAATTACAGATTTAGTAGCATGCCCTGCTGAACCTTGTACATCCTCTAAACTATTGCTATTGCAGTCACCTCGATCTTTTGTATCAACTGTGATATGAATATCAGTGTTAAGTAACATGTTCTCCTATCACAATTATAGATATTTGCGGTTATTTACCATAAACATGTTACCAGTTAGCAACTCACTTTCGGAATTTGATTCAGCATTGTCTTGTATCTTGCATGGGTGACAAGTATCTGAAATGGGAACATCATATTCTAATTTATTCTCAGAATTTGGCACTTCCATCAGCTGGGAGACGAACTTTCTAGCATCCATGTTGTATGCATAAATGCGATCATCAACCTTGTTGATTTTGGCATTGATCCTCAGATAGTGAACGCTATCTGGATTTAAATCATTTGCATAGACTATGCATCCTTTCTGTGCTGCGGGAATGGCAAAAGGACCTATACCAGCAAACATGTCACAAATGATCTCTCCAGTTTGGAACATTGAAACTAACCTTTTGTGTTCATGTTCCAATCTGGAATTCCAGTAAACCAAACTGTAATCAAGCTTAAAAGTGGCACCATATTGCTTCACTTCTGTTTTCATATCAGGTTCTCCTGCTAAAATTTCAAATTCTGGAACACGAAATTCATTTGTTATGGTTCCAACTTTATTAACAATTGTTTTGATTCTGGGATAATTTTTCTGCAAAAATAATGAAAATGTGAAAATTATTAGGTGAAACATGTACAACACAGTATGCTGAACTGTAAAAAGATGTAATTTGTGAATGAATCTTTGAATGGAGTCATGGACATCTTTGAAGCAAAGGGCATGTCATTCAAACATAAAAACACACAGTAATATAACATCTATAGTAAATTAGTAATAATGTCATTCATTTTGTTTCAAATACACAAGAATCAAATATGAATACCAGTACAACAGTAACCACTAACATGGCAGCAGCATCTAATGGATCTGATATGAATGAATACTAGAAAATAGGGAGAACAAACTCCTTACAAGCAAAGGTAACACTAAGTTAAGACTTAAAGTACAGAAAAAAAGAAAGTAGAAAGCAAGGCAATTCTGCAGATGCAGAGAATATCCCAAGTTCCCAACCCATCCAAAACCTCTACACCTTACTCAATTCTTCCCTACTTCCTTCCAAGGTTGTTACCTACAACCTTACAGCCCAAATTTCTCTTCTGCTCATTTTTACTCACATTGTCCTCAAAGTAGTAGTATGAGGTCTAACAGGATCAAAGATTATAATGCCTAATATTTTTTAGGTGATTATAATGCCTAATTTACAAAAGTTTATACAATATTAATAAAGTAAGCCAGGTAAAAATAAAAATCCTAAACAGGGATTTTAAAGGTGGAAAATTTTGATACTGCAGCAATAATTACTTTTAAATACCCAGACAGAAGATGTAGTGCTGACTATTCCAAACCAAAAGCAATTAAAAAAGACACAACTGAGAGAAGATAATCATTACAATTTTGTATCTAACAATTAAACAAGACTAGTGCATCTAGTAGCGGTAAATAGACAAAAAAAAGAGAGTTAAAACTAAAACTCAAATACTTAAATTAGTTGTACATACATCATAAATAACCTCCGCAATAACATCTTTGTAGGGAAGTAATTCATCATGTAGGTTTAAGTGGGCAATTTGACCTGTATAAGTGGGACATATGTTAGTTCACAATCAGTGGCTGACCAAACAGATTAATTGTTAACAAAATTGAAAATCTAACTACCCTCCTCAGAAAGAATCAATATTAAAGAATTAATAAAGCATATGAATTGAATTAATCTGAAATCACATAAAACAAACAATAACAGTTATAAAAACAAAAAAAAATGTCACAATCCAGAAAGAGTAAAATAATACAATACAATACAGGCCAGATGCCAATCAGAAAATGATATAAATTCTATATACTTAACAATTGTTTCAAAAGATGAAGGCACTTCCACTCCAGTAGGCAGTATCTGCTTCAGCACATGATCTACAAATACAATAATCTGTCAGCCAGTTGTAAATCTTTGTAGGATGAAGGGAAGCATAATGTAAGAAGTAAATGAATCATCACAGAAAGAGTGTTTCTAACTGAACTGACATCAATATTGCAATGAAAAACCAGGACAACATGGAGGCATCACAGGGAAATGATGAAACAATTACAGGGTCCACTACAAATCAGACTAGAAAGAAGTCGTACAACTCTATTTGTTACAGAACGGAGGGATAAAGCATTGGACAACTTAGCATGTAGTCATGGGTAAAGATCTGATGATTTTGACACAGGAAAAGATGCTACTAGTTGACACAAACAAAATTCATAAATTAAAAATGTTTATCAGAGTTGCTACAATAGTCTTGGGTAAAGACTAAAGAGACGTTTTCAAATCAACAGGATAATTGGTTTGGCAAGTTAACATCAAGAAATAAAGTCAAAAGGGAGTCTCTGCAATATACTTCAAGAGAACAATGCTCCCACCTGCACTCCAGTATGAATAACCTAGTGTCAACGAATAAGGCAAAACTTCAATCTCACACAAGCCCTTAAGTTCATCAAGCTTTTGTTTTGGAATATCGGATAAATCTGCTCCATATCAAAATCAAGTCAGAGATAGATAAGAATGTCCACTAAAACTATAAATATTCAATAGAAGGGAAAATCCTAACCTTGATTCTGAACTTTGTCGGAGAGTATAAGGTAACGGTTTTTGTGACAGGTTGGGTCCTCAGTGATGGGTTTAACTCGGGGCTTGTCAAGCAAGTAACTGCAAAATCAACGAAGCTGAAATTAGAGGGGGGAAGCAAGTACGGTTACCCAGAATCAGAGAGAGAGAGAGAGATACCCATTGAGGATTCGTGTTGCGACCTTGCAAAGTTGGCAAGGTATTCGAAGGGCCCACAATTTCAAGTGCACGTCGAACTTGCTCTCGTCCAACACCATTACGCAAAACTCAAGGTAAATCAAATTTCACACCACGACGCAATGCAATGCTTCAAATCAAGGAACTGCAGCAGCCGTAACTACCTATGAGTTAGTTAGGGTTTAACGTAGTGCAGTGCGGAGTGGCCCGTTTTCAAATATCCGACCCGTTCCCTCACAAAGTGTTTTTACTTTTAAATTTGAGTTTTTAACTAACAAATAGTATCAGCATCTCCTGCACTTTGAAAAACATTATCACATCTTCGACAAAACACCCACACAGATACGTAAATTTCATTTAGTCAGTCATTAGGATTTTTTGTTATACTAGTAGACAGGCACGGTCCAGTGAAATTAAAAAATAAGTTATCGTGGTTATATTACAAATTATCTACATAAGTTTGATAGACACAAAAACATAATTTATGCTTTGAAGATGTCATTCATTTCAAAGGTTTTTTTTTTCTCCAGCAATCCATGTGAGAATTTGACAAAAGCAAGCTCATTAATAGATTATAAACAACAAAGGAACAGAACAACTAAGGATGGAACTGTGAAAGAATGGCAAAACAATTCTAAATTTGTAGCTCAAGATCTATAAAAACAATTCTTATGAAACCTTATTCGGGAAATCATGCATAAAGGCAGCCCACAAAAAGGTCAATGTGAATTGTTAGTTCACAATTTATAACTAGCGTGGCTCAGAATATAATGTGTATAAATTGTGAATAATGACTACACCCTATTATAAATTAGATATTTAATTCTAAAATATCTATTTTATTTTTTATTTTAAAAAATAGTTTAATTTTAAAAAAAGGAATTAACAAAAATAATGTTATGCAAAATAGTCATTGATTTAAAACAGAATTCTAAAAATATTACACATTATATGATAATAGCTAAAATATAAAATTATTTAAAAAAAATTAAAATTTAAAATTGATAATGTGAATTTACTATATTTTGTGCATGCAAATGGATACAATTGAAATTACTTTACTAGCTCAATTATTGAATAAGTTTTTATCTTTAAGAAAGATATAATTACAATTTTTTTTGTTAACTATAGACATCCCCTATTATAAGGAGCAATTATATTCGGGATTAAGGCTCCTCACATCTCTCCCTAAGAGTGTGTTTAGTAGTAATCGAACACATAAACTCTTCCCACAATCTTAGCATGTATTGACAACTGACTCACAACTCTTTGATTATATAATTACAAATTAGAGAATATGTTTAATTTTTTTATTTAGTTTTTATTTTAAAAAAGATATATAATTACAAAAGAAAGATTTGAGATAGACTTATTTGCATTTTTTGTCTCTCTAGTTTCCCCAATTTGCCATTTTTTCCCGAATTTAATCCCCTATTTTTTAAAATTTTATAGATGTCATTCAACTATTAAGTCTCCATCTAAATTAACGATTTTTGCTAATATGAAACCCATTCGATAACATAATTGTTACTACAATTTTGATGAAATGTGAATAATAATTAATTAATTTTTTATTAATAACATTTTTAAATTATATTTATTTATTTTTATAATTCTTACATGACATTGCTCACTTTTTTTTCAAGCTAACTAAATAATTTTAAAATATTAATAATAAAAAAATTTAAATTAAGTATTGTTGATTTGCTATAAAAAATGCAATAATAACCACCTCTTAAAATGGGTTCCATGTTAGCAAAAACTATTAACTTGGACTTAATAGTTATATCACATTTACAAAATTATAAAAATTAAGGGACCAAAATCACTAAAAAATTCTTGGGGGACTAAAATCTCAAATGGGGAAAAGTAAGGGGAATAAAAATGTAAATAAACCTTTGATATATTAGGAAGTGGAATACAATTGTATAACAAATACTTTTTAACTAGTATTTGATATATTTTAATATTTAAACAAAAACCGCCGAAAGATAATTAAAAAATCCAAAAGATAAGGAAGGATTGCCACATGTTAATAGTATTGAATAAGCATAAATTCAAACTTTTTTTTCAAATTTTAAAAATAAAAAAATCAAGTGGATTAATATAAAAGCTTTATTGGTTTGACCGTTTGAGAATGAACGTGAGAGATTCCTTTGAACTCAAATTGAATACAAAGGAGCGAATAATAGAAAGTATAAGCGGCCGTTCGGGATGGATGCGAGTTTTCAGTTTTTGATTTTTAAAAATTTTCAAACAAGTTTTTATAACTCAAAACCCAAAATTGAAAACCACTTTTTGTGATTTTCAAAATGATTATTTTGAAAACTATAAAAACAAGTTTTCAGTTTTTGGTTGAGTTGTAAAAACTTGATTGAAAATTTTTAAAAACCAAAAACTGTCACCACCCCGAATGGTGTACCACCTATCCTACACCTTCATTGTAATGACCTCTCCTCTCTTTTTTTTGGATTTTAAGGGGGCGCAATGCCAAGAAAAAACGAACAAAAAACTACAGAGTGAACAAAGTTAGCACTTGAGAAGTAAGCAAGATAGTTTCAGATATTGTACATGCTCAAGCAAGATAGTATCCCAAAAATTTCATGGATGTCATTATTAGCATTTACCAATGGATTTTTATACTCAAATTTCTAGAGGGTGGAGTTGATACCATATTTCTTCAAATGCCATATTCTGCATATATTTAGCTTCAAATCCCAAACAGAGGCCTGGCAGATTTTTACTATATATTTTGAAAAAAAAAAAAAATTCCTACTGGACAGTTTGGGGCATTTTCTTCTTGCTTTTCATTTTTGTCAGCATGTAAAACTTCAATTTAGATCTCTACTTAACTACGTGAGCTAAGTTCAAGTGGCTTTTAGCACATAAAAAATAAATGTGTGGTTATGGTTGCAGACTTGCAGTTGCAGCTCATGTACTGTTCTTAAAGTCTAAACTGAGTTATTATGTAAGTTTGATAAACCTCCAAATTCATCCCTAAAAAATTTTGGACGCATGCACATTAGTTCCAAAAAATGTAAAACTCTCACTGTAGTCCCTAAGAATGAGAAATGTAAGTCATATTAGTGCTTAGGCAGCAGACATATTAGATCTTAAGAAGGACTAATATGGTGAGTATTAGTTTTTCTGAGGGAACAAATAGGAGTTTTACATTCCCAAAGACTAATGTGTTACGGTCAAATTTCTCATGAATGAAATTTGAGGATTCACTAAAAGTTCTTCTGGATTGACAGTGGCTCATACACCATCAATAACACCAAAAAACTAATAAGCTCAAAACAATTTTCAGGCCAATTCGTTGGACCTATAAACTAATCTGGATAACATTAAGTGTTTAATCAGTGCACTCAGTGTAAGTCATGAGTTATGTCACAGCACAAAATGGAGCATTAGAACTCGTGTACCATTTTTTCAATGGGTACACAAACACGAAGAAAACGGTACTATTATCAAACAAATAGCCTGATTGATGAGAATGCTAAAAGTATTGCTAGGAGCCGCATCTAATTCATTTACCCCTTTTATCGATATGTTGAAAACTATGCAAATACAGCAGCACACTCAAACAGAGAATTTCCCAAAACGTGGCGGTTATTCCACATAATTAAATACCATGATAAAAACCCACATCCTCAGGCTCAATCACCCAACTCCAAACAAATCACAAAGCATACAAAAAAAAAGTGCAAACATCCACTTAAACAACTGAAACAAAATGGGGCTAGATAGAACTTGCTTACAGCAATTGGGTGGTGATCAAAAGAGCTAAAAGGGTGAGTGCAGCTGTCACCGGGACTGCGCCAAGTTTGAAACCGAACTTGAAATGTAGGCTGGAGTAAGAAACCAAGCTTTAGTGCTAATGTAACGAGATCAGGCTCGGCATTGAGTTGAGAGGCTAATAGCGCGAAAAGGGAATGCAGTGAGAGATTGAATCAGTGAATGTATTGTGGCTCTGGCTCTGGCTCTGGGTGGCGGCTCTTGGTTTTTAGAGAACAAAATCGAAGATGGGACGGTCTCTCGGGTGAGCTTCTCAGCTGAGAAAACGGGAGAAAGTTAGTGACTAGGATGACTGAGTGTACACCTTGGGCCCAGGCTCAGCCCTCGATTGTGGGTCAGTCCACTCGTGCAAGGTTAGTCTCTCTATCCTTTCAGTAAAATTTAGCTGTGAAATCACTAGGCATTAACTACGAACTTTAGTTTCCTAATCTTTACTTATTCTTTGGCTAAATTTTGCTGAGAGGTAGGGGTGTAATCGGGCCAGGTTGGTTCAGGTTTGGGGTAAAACAGTGTCCGAACCAATCAAAACACATCGGTTTAGGTTGGGTCGGGCTTGCAACTTTTTACTGTTCAACCCGAACCAACCCGACCTCCAGGGTTTAGGATCGGGTCTTGGGTTTGGAATAAAATAATGATATTTTTCATATCAATAAAAAAAGCACGAAAAAAATCTTAAAAAATTGAAAAAATCAGAAAAAAAAATTGGTTCATTATTTTTTAATATAAACAGGCCAATAAGGAGGAAATCACCTGCAATCTATAATTATAACAATTCAATAGGTTGTTTATTATTTTTCTATGAACTATTCATTTCGTTTTTTCGATTTTTTGTACTGGATGGGCGTTAAATGATTATTATTTGTTATATTTTTGTGATGTTGTCAGGGTGAGGGTGACTTCTTTAATTGCAACCAAATTTATTTGGCGCCAATTTACCTTGGTTGAGTCTATAGGTTTGAAAAGATATTGACCAAATTATATGTGTTTCAAGTAATTGCAAGAATGGTAATTTCAAGACATTTTCAATTTATTTTTTTGTAATGATGACAAATTACAGCTGGGAAGTAATGTCTTTTGCTAAGCAGGATGCAGTGGGTATTAACCGGTTGTATTAAGAGTAAATACCATTAGGCATACTAAGGTGTAGTTCAACAAGGGGACACAATTGCAGTCAATAAGGCTTGGCTATTGTGCCGGACACTACCATTGCCCGGGCAATAACTAAAAATGGTGGTCATTAACTAAATCCCATCAGATATTAGCTTATTTTTTTCATTTCATTTATTTTAAAATTTAAATAAACTACTTCAGCGTTCTGATTTCAGAGAGTTATTTGTGAAATTGGCGGGTCTTCCCTTAATCTGGGTCATAATCTTTTAAAATTTGAATGGCATCCAAATTTTGGAGGGATTTTAAGAGGGAGGACGAGCCATTCTGTTGCTGCCAAAATCTATAAATAGGACCTATTCGACCCCATATTTTCTTCCTTCATTGTTCCAGTGACTTATTTGCTTCACACTATACCCAATTGTTTTCACCCCTTGAAACTGAGTTTGTAATGGCAATGGTTTCAGCTGGTTTTCATCCCATAAGTAATGTGTGCGGCAGAAGAGAGAGTTGGAGACTGAAGGTGAAGGTTATCCGAGTGTGGAATATGGCTGCCATTGCCACGCCCCATGATCCTTATGCCTTGCAGATGCTTCTTCTTGATGAAGAGGTTATTTCCACGTCAGTCTCATTCTGTAATTTTATCACTTAAAGATTGCTTATGAATCTCGCAACACTTCAAGAATACTAACGTGCTTATATTGTTTGCATGTCCATGTGTTTTGCAGGGAACCTTGATCGAAGGAACTGTGCAGAAGGCAAACATGCAAAGGTTTTCAGCGATGATTGTGGAGGGTTTAGTTTACAAGATCACCAACTTCAACGTCATTAAGAATGGTGGGAGCTTTAGGGCTACTAGGCATGATCATAAGATCCTTTTTACTGTGAACACAAAAGTGATTTGCTGTGAAAACGTTTGCATCCCATCTTTGGGGTTGAGCCTTAAGAAGACTGATGAAATCCTCAAAACAAATGGTTTTTCTGAGTACCTGCTAGGTGATGCATTTTCTGCTAGCATGTTGTATATTTTACCTTTTCATTTCCATTAATTTATGGTGCTGATATGAATCCATTTGGTGTGTAAGATTTCATGGGCATTCTGAGTGCTGTTTCTGAGGAGATCATTATGGTCAAGGGTGAGATGCAGAAGCGTCTCGTGTTACTTGATTTGGTGGATGAGATGTATGTTATATATGTTCCCAAATGCGAAACTTATTACTTTAAATAATTAGAATTCAGTTCAAGTTTGGGCTGATAAATTAGTTGCTCTTTATGAAAGCTTGAAGTTTCTGTATTAACTTTTCAATGTTTTGTGTGAGCAGGGGTGAGGTCAAACTTGCTGTTTTTGGGGATATGGTGGATGTGGTTCTTGATTTAGTTTCTCAGCCAAGGATTGGTCTCCCAGTGTTGATCATCCAATTAGCTAAAGTGAATTTCTACAAGGGTAATGTGAAATTTAATTCTAACTGACTGCAACAACTTAGGATAATGGTGTGTGCCTTTTAATTTGTACTTGAACTTAAGCTTTCTGCATGTTGTATATGTTAGGTCAAGTTGGGATCCAAAATGTTATGAATGCCACCAAGATTTGGTGGAATCCTGATATCCCCCTCGCAGTTGATTTTAAAAATAGGTACTCTATTTTTTTGGATTTCGGTCGAACAAGGGACTTGGATGTCCTAATTTTGCTCAGTTGGATGTTGTAGTCTTTGTTTCATTAACTGCATCCTATTTAGCCTTTTTTTCATTTCCTCTTTCAGCTTGGCAGTCCATGAGATTGAGACTGATGTGGAAGTGAGGGTCATAACACCTAGACCACGTCCTGTTTCTGCAAGTGATGAATTTCTGAAACTGTACCCAAAGAAAAGAGTTGGGGAGTTGTATGAACTAACGGAGGTATTTCGGATTACAAGTGTTCTCCAACTGTAACATTTTTTACACATGTTTTGATTCTGTAGATTACTTCTTTGCAATCACATGTCGAGGATAGTTTAATTCAAATTTTTGTGTCATGATATGTGACATAATGATGGTTGATTTCATGTTCCCTCTGCTGCAGGAAGGTTCTTTCATTATAATTGGCAATATTATGGAGGTTGTTCATGATGGTGACTGGTGGTATATGGCCTGCAGTTGTATGAGGGCTGTTAAGTATGGCCATGGAATGCCTTTCTGTGATGAATGCAAGACTATTGTCTATGATCTGACACCAAGGTTTATCATGTTTGTCATAACTATATTTCTCTCACAACACCCTTAACCCATGGACCTTAATTCTTTCATAATGTGTGCAGGTATAAAATTAAGGTCATGGTATCTGATGGAAGCGATAGTGCACATTTGCTAATGTGGGACAATGAATGTTACTCATTGATAACTAGATCATGTCGTGATCTGTTGGCAATTTCTAAGGTTTTATTCACAAACCCAAATTTATTTGATTTACATTACAGAATGAGCTTCTTTTAGTTCTGAGTTGATCACTAATTAAACTTCATATGTGCAGGGTAAGCCTTCCAAGCAATATCCAAATGAGATTTTAGCCTTAGTTGGTAAAGAGGTGCTTTTTAAAGTTGAAGTTAAGCATGATGACAGTGACAATTTGGATGACTCATTCAAAGTGAAGAGTGTTTGTACTGACTGTATGATTATTAATGAATACAAGGAAGATGTGGATGATCAGACTCCCCTGAAGGTTTGGATCAATCTCTGATTTTAATAATCATGGGGCAACCATGTGTATTTAATTATTTTCATGTGGTCTTAGATTGACACTTCATTTGGTGATGATGGTTTTTGTTTTCCATTTGCTAGTTGAAGTTTGCACCTGCATTTTCAAAGATGGTTGATAATGACAAGACAAGTTGTGTTATTGAGATATCTCCTCTGTCAACTTCTGCAATAACTGAGGTTGATGTCACTCCAAAATCAGAGGCAATTTCATCATCCTCTGTGGACAAAAGCCTGGTCTTAACTAAGAGGGATGGTCAGCCCTCAGTTGATGCTGCACAAGGGAGAGGGAAGAGGGGCAAATTCAGGAATGTGAAGTTAGAGTAAATGAGTATGCAATGTAGTTGGTATTTTGGATGTATGGACAGGTTTTTTGTGGTTGATAGGAGTTCTGATTATGATTGGGGGATGAATTTGTAATGCTTAAACTGTTCTTAGGTGCGTATATATGTGGCTTGCATAGTATAGGAGTGAGCCTTTTGTAAATAGTAGCTTAATATTTCACTCACACTATGTCTGAGGGTTCCCTTCCATGCACCACTGAAGGGCATACTTGTGTGAGTCAAGTATTATGGGATGTCATTGGAAAGTCTTTTTGAGTAAGGACCATTAGGTTCCCCTTCCTGTATAGTTCTGCTTTTGACTAAGTTATCTAATGTTAAGGTTGTTTTGTATTTATTTTGCATTATTATTGGCCACATGGTCCTTCCAATGATTACCCAAAGTCCTTAAAATTAATATGTTAAATCCTGTTTAGGAGTAAGGTAACCTTCATGACATGTTGAACTGCGACACCCAGCCTTTAAAGATAATGATTCCTTCAAATTGGGTTAACAAACATGTGTTTTGATCCAATTGTGAGCTCCAATCTCAACCACTTCATTTAAGAATGTGCACTCTTGCGAAGAAATATATTTCTCCACCCAAAGCTGGATCAAGTTATTGGGTTCTAATTTAACGATTAGGCCCAGTCAGTGTAAACTTGCCACTTGAGTTTGGCGAAGAGTTATCCAATTTTGTTGTAAATTTCTTAATGGGGCAACCTTAATGCAGAGATTAAATTGAGGTCCGAAAGCTTTGTGGTTTGATTGTTGATTTTGGATTTAGTTATTGGGCCTAAAATGTCTGTGAATTTGCTGTAATTATAGGCCCAATTATAAACATTACTTATTTGGGCCACCGGTTGAGGATAGTTACTCCGAGTTGAGTTTATATGCACTTGGTGGAGAATTTTGTTAATGGAATTTCACATACCGGTCTTTCAGTTTAGGGGGAAGAGATGTAAATTATGGGTCTTGCAGATTCCTCCACCTTCTCCTTTCTTACGCATCAGCAGCAATTGGTTGGAGATGGATCTTCACTATAACAATTCACCTTGATTTGATTCCCCATACATTGTAGTGGTAGACTCCATTTTGATCCCTAAAATGGAAAGCTTATAATCGGGATCCTGATCTCCAATTACTACCTCCGCGCAAGAGGATCTGGAGCGTTCATCCCGTCATTGGCGTTGATCAGACCGCCCATTACGTGGGAAAGAAGATCGAGTTGAAGGATAGAGTGGTCTCCCTGTGAAGGAATCAGTATCTGAACACATTTAGTGGGTCTCACATTCAAATAAAGCACATGGATATGGTGGGTAATGGCAGGTGATTGTGATGTGATTGCCCCCATCAGCATTTGTGCATCCTTTTGGCCTTTGCCTTTGCGACATCATCCGTAAATTCAGCCTATTGGAGATCCTATTTCACGGTACTGCTATGCATGCAGTTATCGTTGATGAATATTTCAACCCCTCAGGTTATATATGACATGCGTTATTTATTTTCCCCCTTTCTGTTGATGCTTTTCAGTTCATCCCACCACCTGGCTGTGGAGGTAATTTATTTTTAGCTTCAGGTGCTGACCCTTCTGAAATTAATTTGGTTCACTTATTGCTGATTGGGATTAGTTGAATTAGTGGTTGGGAATCACCCACCTTCCACATTTACTTCCTATAAGTGATGACTGCAAGTTTTATTGCAGAGAAATTAATTGCTGAATTAGCAACTGCTTTTTCCATGTCTGACACAGGTATACTGTCTGCAGAGTACTTTTTATGGTTTACATTTGTGACTAGGTTGAATTGCTGGTTATAGAGAGTTTGTTTGTGATATTCAAAATCTTCTCCTTACTTGATTAGGGTAATGACAATTGCATGTACACGTCATAAGGTCTGTGTTTAGTAAAATAGTCATTACCATATTTCCTTTTTTGCCTTTTACTCTTATTATATTTCAAACTTCGGTGACTGGTTGTCCCTGACGAGGGGCTCCATTTTTTTTTGTTTGGGGCCTAACTGGCTTTAGCCTTTGAAAAATAAGCATGAATGCTACACTAGGGTATATTTTGTGTACTATCTGAGGAGGCTATTTTCAAATGATCCTTAAATGTGGTTTATTATACTTGCAGCACCCTTCCCCAAATGCTTAGTGTACTTCCTCCTTTCTACCTGTCTGCTTAGGGACTATTTTTTTCCAGCATATTTAGCCTATATTTGGTGAAACCGTTTCCACATCCATCGCATTACTTTTATTACACTTTGCATTAATAGTTAAAGCTTTTGGTGGTTCATATCTGTTCACTGACATAAATTCACTCTTCCACCCAAGGAGAATTTAGTTCTTTTACTTTCGACTTCCCAGTAAAACGATTATATATATGTAGAACAATAGCTCTGCTATTGGCATCGTTCCACATTCTTCCCTTTACATGCTACAATGTCTGCTTTGCTAGAAAAAATTGTAACACTTAAGGATATATCTCCTACACTTCATCCTTGGTTCAGTAGAGTTCAGGCTATCCGAATATGGCCAAACACTTTCTGTAGCCATCCCACTAGAGTTCTGTCCGTTGAAGTAGTATTCATTGATCCTCAGGTTTCCTCACAGATCTTTTTTATTCTCAGCACTTACTACAAGACATCTTTCTTAGATGCATTGAACACTGTTTATTTTCCATTTTTCCAGTTTAAATGCATGTTGTAACATAGCCTTTTGTTGTTTTGCCTCCAGGGAACCAAGATTCAAGGTTCTCTTAGTAGGGATATTCTTAGGAGCAAGCGCATAACAATGGAGGAGGGGCATGAGTATGAAATCCAACGACCTTCAGTGGTTCCAAACATTGGAAAGGACCGACCAACTGCTCATCCTTTTAGATTAGTTTTTACCATGGACTCAAAAATTGTTCTCCTTGAAACTACCCCATTGATATCCTATGGCTTGGATCCTCTAACTACTATCGATATAGTCAGGATGTCCTCCCCCCCTGAAACCCTTGTGGGTATGGCATTTTCGGCATGTTTTATGTTTACATTCCTTTGTGTTTGTGATTTTGTTAATTTTTTTTCCTTACCCCTAACCCATTAAGCCAAATCTTACTACTTGCAGACAAGGTCGGCATTTTAACTTCCATTTCTTCTGAAAGGGATTATGTGAGGGAAGCTAGAGACATTAAGGCCATTTCTTTGGAAATTATGGACCCCACGTAAGAGAAGCCTCCTTCATGATTAATTATTTTGATCATGCTTTCCATTTTCCTTACAAGTTATTGTAATTTTTTTTGTAGAGGTAAGACTGAATGTGTCTTATATGATGAATACGTTGAAGACGTTAAACAATTTCTCAAAAGGCATGGTCCAATGACCCCAATCGTAGTGATCCAATTTGCTAGAGTTCTTAGTAAGGGAGAAGTAGTCCTTGGTTAGTGTGTTTATTTTTGACTCATACTGTGTCCCCTAATCTGCTAAAATCCCATGTCCTCTTTCTGCTATTTGTAAAAAACCTATTTATTATTTTCATAAAATTTTATGTTTCTGAAGGGGAAGCTGCTGTTGAAAATGTCCAAAATGTAACTAGAGTATTATTCAATCCTACGATTCCAGAGGTTTTCAACATGAAAAAATGGTAAAAAATACTTTATGTTTGATCCCCTATTTTAAATTGCATATAGTTTACGCATTGCCTTAGTCATTATGTGGTATTTCCTAAGGTCAAAGGCTATATTAGATGTCTGTTCATTCATCTTACTCACATATCTTTGAAACCATTTCTCATTTGTGAACATAGGTTAGTCATTAATGGGATTAAGTTAGACAATCGAGTTGAGTATATTAACCTGCATATGCCGAACCTCACTCTGCGAGATGAATTTTTGCTTTATCATCCCAGGAGACAGATTTCACAACTACTGAGTCGAGAAGAGGTACCCCCCCCCCCCCCCCCCCGTTTTTCACCTTTGAAATCTGTTATTTGTAATATTATTTATCATGTTCGCATACAAATGAAATCTGCCTGCATGTAGGTTGGCCTATATGTCGTTTGGGGCAGGATTATTTCCCTAATGGAAGAAGAGGACTGGTGGTTTACTCACAGCAAGCATCATAGGTGTGCTGCTGAGGGCAGTCCGGTACAAGCATGTGATGGGTTTTATAGTCTTATTCCAAGGTTTAAACGTTAATCACTGAGCATTGCTAATCCTATATCCTATTTATATTCTCTTAACCTAAAACTTCTAAATACTTACTATCAATTGGTATTTATTAAGTTCAATTTTGCAACTACTTTTGACAACGATAGCAACTTATTGTTTCTCTAACGTTCAAGGTACCACTTAAAAGTTGAAGTATGTGACAATGATGAGCAGTGCAAGTTTCTGCTCGCTGATGAAGATGTACAGAGGTTGTTGGAAATATCATGTGAAGATTTGCTCCCCTCTATAGAGGTGAAACCAATTTATTTTTCTGACTTTTTGCTATTTAATTCATCACTCCTTTTTGACACACTATATTGTGCCTCACACTTTCAGGATCCAAACTCTCCACTTTATCTACCTGTTTTTGAAAGGTTCATGAATAAAAGTATGTTGTTCTTAGTGGAAAAAAAAACCGTGACTAATATCCTAAGGATGGTTATTTCAAAGTTCAAAGGGTTTGTGATGTGGCAGAGTTGATTAGAATGTTCTTGAGGGGTTTTTTCTTCCGCCTTGATCGCAATGTAAGATTTGTCTTTATGTATTGTTTTGAAGGATTACCCCTATGAGTATGCAAACTACATGTTACTGTGGTTTTCCATTTCTAGGTTTATTTACATATGAAATTCCTTTTGTTCCAAGAATTCGGGCTACCACCACCTATCATTTTAGGCATGCATTTGTTGAGTTGAAGTTAGGAGTTAAATTTTTTAGATCTAACTCTTTATAGGTCTGTTATTGACATATTTACTATCATTTCAATGCAGACAAGGGACACAATAGCCAACTTACTAGGGGTTGAAGAAGTTGCCCTTAATTTCAACAAAGGTCACCAAACCTCACATGCCAGTGCCTTACCAGGAGATAACTTTTCAACTCTAGGGTCTGACATTGGTCAAGCATCTACATCCAATGTTGTATCCTTCAACCAACAAAATATTGGGAATACATCTAACATTGATGCTGATGAAGGTGATACTGAACCAGTTGACAAGCATTGCTTGGTCTCTACACCCTAATTTCATGTCTATCTGTGGTGAATGTACAGTTATGTGTGCACCCTGGTACCTGCTGAATTAACAAAGAAGGATCTTCCTACTTTATATCAATAGTAGTTGATGATGGTGTCATAGTTTAGGTAGTTTAAATGTTGCATGTATATAAGTTTCGTTTTTTTTTTTGTGGGTAACATGTCCAGAATCAGGTAAGTAAGGATGTCACGTTGGGGAAATTGTGGTTAGTGTGACCAATGATTGGTCATGTGTCTTTACATTTTGGGAGTTTTTGACTAACTCAATCACAAAACAGTGACTTATTTTGTGGCTTAGGGCCAGACCAAGCTAATGTCAATGGTTTTTATTATGTAATTGTGGTTTTTAATTACTTGCGGTGCTAAATGTTACAACTATTATGGTTATTGGACCGTTTGCTGATACTGTTGGGGTGCTATTATATCAAAATTAATGTTCTCCTACATTGGGTTCAAGTCAATTGGGTTTAAGATATCTTTCCATTTGATATTTTATTTGAAAATTCCTATATAGTGCACCATACCGTCCAAATAAACGTGTCACCCATTCCCTTAACAAGTAATGCTAAAATAAATTTTCAAATGGTAAACCTTCAACTACATAATTGAAGACGCCCACTATAGACCATCAACATTCATATTATTTAATTAATGTCTCACTCACATGTGAAAATAAAAACAATACCCCTACTCATATCGTTTCCACTCTACTTTATGTTACAGTCATGGGAAAGTGTGCCTTTCAAACTCTTATTTTTAACAAGTAAATCTTCTAATTGATCCACTCAAGTACTGATCACATCCACCTAAGATCCTTTCAAAAAGCTTTTGTGTCAGTTTATTGGGTAAGGGGCCTTTTTCAAAAGAATAAAGCATTCTTTCATTTATCATTTTTCCAATCTCACACACAAATTTGGAGGGCTCAATTTTATTTCTCAACTCTTGGGAAAAACAATTCCAACAAATTCAAAATTGTAAAACTACTCTATTATAATATTTGCACTTACCCGCGCAGGAAAAGCTTTCTCCTACCTCTTCCTCTTTTAGTTCTACTTTCGTTGGGCCTCCCCACACTACCATGAAAATGCAGCAGTAGTTCTTCAGTGAAGCATTCTTTCCACCCAAAGAGAGACAATTTCGGTTAATTGACTCCAATCTATCATTATAAGGCTTCCTTCTCAGTAAGTTCAAGCCTGTTGTCATCTACTCTCATTGTCATCATAAATTGAAGCTTTTTCCCCACACCTAATATCATTCCCCTGTTTGTAGACATACTTACGTTGCTGTTGTAAGCACCTCAACGATGCGGTCGTTCAATGGGGGTCCATCGCTTCCTTCCACAAAATCGAAATCGTCACCCATGGCAACTCTTGGAGAAGGTATGAATTTTGGATTCACATAGGGTTTTCGTTGTTTGTTAAGTAACAATTTTAGGAACTGCTATTCTGAATTTACAATCATTTCCTTACTCTGTTATAGATAATAGTGCTACTCTTCTCCACCCATCCGAACGCATTACAAATAGAACTCGATCAAGTGAATATCGACCAACCTCACGTAATAAACGAACTGCCTACAGTATGTATCTGCTGATTTCTTGGTTGGATAATGTCGCAAATTTTATTACTTACAATAGCTATCACTAAGTTTTATTTCATTTTATTTTGTTCACGGAAAAATTTAGTGACACAGTGGGAATTGGGCTCTACCTCGACAAATTCTTATACGGAACACTATGTCGACCAAGGGAATAAAGAAAATGGTATTGGCTTTTAAAAAATTGTAACAGTTTACCCTTTTGTTAAATCCCACTAGAGTTTATCTTGCTTCCTAATGTAGCACCTTTTCTTTGATGGAATTTATGCATGTGATAGCATTTGTATGAGATTTACCTATACTCTAACAGACGTTTTCCTTGAAGATGTGTTGGTATATTGTGACCTACCCTTGTAATGTCTGATGAAATGTATATTATTGAATGTCTTATTCATGCAGTACACCCAAATAAGAAGTCTTCAGTTGAAACCCAAGTAATTAATGATTCAGATCTTACTCAATCTATCCCAAGTGAACGAGCTGATTATCAGCAATGTGAAGACGAAGGTCCACTATTATTTTCTTTTACACTAATGTCATTGACTTCACTCAACTTTTAAAGAAAATTACATTTAGATCATAGGCATAACGACTTAATTTTCTTTTTTTTCAGGGTATTTAGATGTCGGTGATGCTATGTTTAGTTGCAAGTATTGTTACGCAATATTATGGTATGAAGAAAGAGTTGACAAAGTCTCCACGCCTGTCAATCCAGAATTCTCATTATGCTGTATGAAGGGAAAAACTGCTTTGCCATTTCTTAATAATTGTCCTCAGTTGCTTTCAAATTTGGTTAATGGTCATGATAGTAGAAGTCAAAGCTTCATAGACAACATACGCCAATATAATAGCATGTTTGCATTCACGTCTCTCGGAGGAAAGATTGACACAAGGATCAATGACGGACGAGGTCCGCCACAATTTGTTATTAGCGGCCAAAATTATCACAGGATGGGTTCTTTAGTCCCGCACGATGGACAAGTTCCTAAATTCGCCCAACTCTATGTCTACGATACTCAACACGAAGTTTCAAATAGGTTATCAGCTTTCAGGTTAGCCATGTAATACTTTCACATATATTCGATCATTTTGTTTACAGTCAATTTTCCCTATCAACTTGCGTTTCCATTCTTCATGTACTACTATAAGAAATAATTTATGAATATGTGATATTCTCTAGGTCAAATGGCTCATCGGATGGGGTTGACAGTGGTCTGGTCCAAGAGCTCATTCAATTACTAGACACACACAACGTCTTAGCTAAGTCGTTTAGAATGGTCAGAGATTACGTTGACGAGGTAGAACATATAAATTTGACCATTAGGTTATTTAGAGATCGACAACGAGATCCTCGAGTTTATAATTTACCAACCGTGGAAGAAGTGGCCGCACTAATTGTCGGAGACTTTGACAGGTCAGAGTGTGGTCGTGACATAGTCGTTCGATCAAATGGTGGAGAGTTTCGACGAATACATGAGACACACACATGTTACTTACCATTGCAATATCCGTTATTGTTTCCATATGGAGAGGATGGGTACTCAGAGAACATCAAGTTCAGTGGATCAGATGATGACCTTGCAATTTGGAAGCGCACTCGTGTTTCATTGAGAGAATATTTATCCTTTAGACTACAAGAAAGAACACAAGAAAGGACCATCTTACTCCGAAGCTGCAGATTATTTCAACAGTTTGTGGTTGACTGTTACTCAATGGTTGAGTCCCAACGACTTTCATTCATACGCAACAACCAAGTTAAGATTAGACAAGATTTCTTATCTGGAGTTCAAGAAGCAATTGATCGTGGTGATGTTGACCCAGCATCAATTGGATCTCGGGTGGTTCTTCCATCATCATTTGTTGGTGGTCGACGATATATGTTCAACAACTGCCAGGATGCAATGGCTATCTGTAAGCAATTCGGGTACCCAGATCTGTTTATCACACTAACATGCAACCCTAAATGGCCTGAGTTACAAAGGTTTCTCCAAACACGTACATTGAAGGCACAAGATCGCCCAGATATAGTATGTCGTGTATTCAGAATTAAACTTGATCAACTGATGACTGATTTTAAGAAAGGCCATTTCTTCGGTAAAGTGGTTGCAGGTATAAATTACTTAATATTGACCTTTCTTACTTCTTACAATGTGCTCACTTATTCAACTGACACTTCTTGATAACTTATTACTATTCACTCATTAAATCGTAATTTCTTAATGCTATTTCATTATGTTTTATTATTAGGTATGTACAGTATTGAATTTCAAAAGCGAGGTTTGCCACATGCCCACATATTACTGTGGATGGACACAAAGAGTAAGTTAACTTCTGCTGAGAAGATTGACTCTGTGATTAGTGCAGAACTTCCAGACCCAGTCAAGTACCCTGCATTATTTAATGTTGTTTCTTCATATATGGTTCATGGACCATGTGGTACTGCTCGAAAAGAATCTCCGTGCATGCAACGTGGTAAATGCACAAAGTATTTCCCAAAGGGTTATGTAGACAAAACATCTTTTGACACCGATGGTTATCCAATCTATCGAAGGAGGAACACCGGTGTGACAACCTTACGTAGTGGCATCCCCTTAGATAATCGATTTGTGGTTCCCTACAACCCAAGATTGCTGATGAGGTACCAAGCTCAAATTAACATTGAGTGTTGCAACAAATCAAACTCTATCAAATATTTGTTTAAGTACATTAGTAAAGGTGTTGACATAGTCACTATCTCACTAGGCAATGACCAACAACGAAATGAACAGCTACAGACAGTAGATGAGATTAAACACTACTATGATTGTAGGTACCTATCCCCCTGTGAATCAATGTGGAGAATTTTTGCTTTTGATGTTCATCATCGATGGCCACCGGTGCAAGAGGTCACCTTCCATCTACCACAAGACCAAGTCATTGTATTCAAAGACACAGATCCAATAGACCGAGTCCTTCATACGAATATCAATAAGAACACCATGTTCTTAGCGTGGATGGAAGCTAATACCAGGTATCCTGATGCAAGAAACTTAACATATGCAGAATTCCCTAACTTTTTTATTTTTGATGCTAAGAAGACTGAGTGGCGTCCTCGACAACGCGGTTTCTCAATCGGAAGGATGAATTTCATTCCGCCAGGAGTTGGAGAGTTATATTACCTACGATTATTATTAAATGTGCAACGAGGTTGTACAAGCTACGAGGAATTAAGGACCGTGAACGGACATACATATCATGACTTCAGGGAGGCATGTGGGGCACTAGGTCTATTAGAGGACGACAAGGAATTCATAGACGGCATTATTGAAGCATCTAAAACGGCATCTTCTTTATACCTTAGAAAATTATTTGTCAGTCTTATGATGTCAAACACAATGTCCAACCTGTCAACTGTATGGGAACAAACTTGACAAGTCCTTGCTGATGATATGTTGTACGAGAAACGACGCTTACTAAACAATCCAGGTATGGCCTACATTTACATTCGAACGTTCCAATCCAAACATCTCCGTCTTTATTTGAAATCCAAACTATTTCACTTACTGTGTGTTTTCATCATATATGTTTCTACAGCTTTGGAAATCCCTCTTACTGAACTTAAGAACTTATGCTTGATTGAACTTGAGAAGTTATTGTTGGCTAATGGCAAGTCACTCCGAGATTACCATGGCATGCCATTCCCAGACTCCCCACCGTCAGCACAATATTCAAACATCTTACTCTTCAATGAACTGAACTATGACATTGATGAAATGCAGCGATGCCATGATGATTGTGTTCGGAAACTTAACAATGGTCAAAAACAGGTTTACGATCACGTCAACAGGAACCAGGGGGTGTTTTTTTTTGTCTATGGACATGGTGGGACAGGGAAGACGTTTCTATGGAAGACTTTGACATATAAAATACGGTCGGAAAGGAAAATCATCTTAAATGTTGCATCAAGTGGTATTGCTTCTTTATTGTTGCCTGGGGGAAGAACAGCTCATTCACAATTTCACATTCCAATATCACTAAATGAAGACTCCTGTTGCTCCATCAAGCAAGGTAGCCCTAAGGCAGAATTACTAAAACACACTAGCCTAATCATTTGGGATGAAGCTCCAATGGTTAACAAATGGGCATTCGAGGCTTTAGACCGCACACTTAAAGATATTATGAGGTTCACAGTTCAAGATAGCGTCGAAAAGCCGTTAGGCGGCAAAGTCATTGTCTTCGGCGGGGATTTTCGTCAGATTCTACCTGTGGTACCAAAAGGTAATAGGGCTGACATTGTCATGTCCACCATCAACTCATCTTATCTATGGAAACATGTTGTTGTCTTGCGGTTGGTAGAGAACATGAGGTTAAAATCTAATGATAATTCAATTCCACATCATGTTATTAGTGATTTTGCTAAGTGGGTTCTTGATGTTGGGAATGGAGCAATTGGTACATCCACAAATGGTGAGTCTGATATTGAGATACATCCTGAGTTTCTACTACGAAGTTCAGGAGATGCCATTGGGGATATAGTTAATTTCACCTACCCGTCACTTATAACAAACTTCGGTTCGTTTTCGTTCTTCCAAGATAAAGCAATTTTAGCTCCCACCTTGGATATTGTTGATACCGTTAACCAACATGTCATGTCCGTAGTCCCAAGTGAAAGCAAAACTTATCTTAGTTGTGACTCAATATTGCGGGTAGAAGGTGATGGAGGTATAGATGCTGATTGGTTAACGACAGAGTTTCTTAATAGCATTCGTTGCTCAGGTATGCCTGACCATCGTTTGGTTTTGAAGAAGGGAGTTCCGGTCATGTTGATGCGCAATATTGACATTTCGTCTGGTTTGTGCAATGGAACAAGATTAATTGTCGTTGAACTGGGTGTTAATGTCATTGGCGCAAAGATTGTTAACGCCAACAACATAGAGGACATTGTTTACATACCACGGATGAACCTGGTCCCATCTGATCACCTTACACCAATTAAGTTCCAACGCAGACAATTTACACTATGCGTCTCATTTGCCATGACGATAAACAAAAGTCAGGGGCAAACACTATCCAGGGTCGGGATTTACTTACCTCGACCAGTTTTCTCGCATGGTCAATTTTATGTGGCTGTTTCTAGGGTGAAATGTCCAACCGGTTTAAAGATTGTCATATCTGATGAAAACAACTTACCATCTACAACAACAAAAAATGTGGTCTACAAGGAAGTATTCCATAAAATATAGCTTCTATTCAATGTATTCAGAACACTTTATCTGTATTGACTACACAACGACATCCACTATAAGTAATCATGAATTATGCAAATTCAGATATTATTGTATGCTATGTGTCATCTCTTATTAATTGCCAAATTTATTTGTCTTACTGCATGACAAACATCAAGCTATTAACTACTTCCTTTCATTCGACAACACGTACACATTTTCTGTCTCCACAACTTTTACAGCATGATCCTACATTTTCAAACAAATTACCCAAAATAGACTTTAACAATGATTCACTTCACTTTCCGTCCACAATAAAATTGACTCAGAAGTACTGTCTTTATCTCCCAACTTTTAACTCTAATGCCTTGCATTTCTTCATGCCTCACAACAAAACATAGCGTATACATTTACTGACAACCTTCTGCATAACTGGACTTCATTCAAAAAATCTTCTTCAATACATACTGGTTGTCAACTCCGTGCGTTGCACGGGTGACACACTAGTTTTTGTCACAAATCACAATGTCCCAAACAACATAATAAATAAAAATACAATTAAGCTTATGACAATAAATAAGCTTATAACTGCAGTTATTTTATCACAAAGTCCTAAACAACATAATAAATAAAAGTACAATAAAACTTATGACAGCAATCTTATAACAGTAAGCCAAATTACATGTCCCAAATTACTCATAAACACATAAGCATAAGCATAACAAATAACAATAATAATACATGTCCCAAATTACTAGTTAACTACAAGTCCAGTGCAAATAACTAATAAGTAATTAACAAACTATAACCAATATTGGATATTTAACTAGCCAAATCTTGTCCTCCTTCATTCTTGCTAGTGATTTAACTAGCCAAATCTTCCCTGCAAAAATAAGTGTTGCTAGACATGACTGTATCTATATCCTATGCGAAGCCTACCAAAATAGGATGTTGTACCACCAATAAACCTCTAACTTCAGCACAGATTGAAGATCAATAGTAAAGAAGTAACAGAACCTAAAACAAGGGATTTTAGCAGTGACTTAGATGGCAGTATTTAGCCTTTCAGCATCTGGTATGGGTTTGCATAAACAAAACAATGACTTTGGTCATTGCAACAAACTAAAACTCAAGCATGAATAATGAATATAACAGGACTTCAATTCCCACGGTTTGTTTTCACACAAAAGTTTTAAAATTAAGTCACAAATCCAGAGAACAATAGATAATTATTCTGAATTTGATTTATGTGAAACGATGCCAACAATCATAAAAGCTAACATAATCTTATATTATTCTGATAACCAATGCAAAAAAGAGACAATCAAGGAGTAAGTGGTTAAGAATTTGTAGACAAACTTCAAATAGGGGTGTTACTAACTTACTAGGGCTTGAAGCATTGAAAAAGTAAACCAATGAATAAAGCAATCAAGGAATAAGCTTACGCTCAGTTTCTACTGGGAGAACGTGTCCATCAAATCCATCTATCTTGTTTTCATTTTCTTTTGGTTTTCCTTTTCTAGTTATTTTAACCTGTAAGTGTCGAATTTTTTAAAATCTCTATGTTAATCTTTGAAACAAATTCATAATAACTGAACCCCATGCATAAATGCAAGGCAACAACTTTTCGCACACATAATCTCCAGATCTTAGCGACTTATCCATTAACAACCTCAATTTGTTTGACCAGTATATCATTACTAACTCCAAAGTAAATGAATTTCAGGCTAGCAGCAGGCCAAGAACCATGGATATAGAAAGAAATTGTAAGTGGATTAACATGTAATATAAGGTCTGTTATGTCAACCTGCACAAGCATGCTCTGTTCCCATCCTTGCTACTCTTTATTTCAGCGCGTAAGAAATCTTACCAGTAAAGATTGCCAAACTCGGCAGTGTAACAAATATCTCCTTGTTTTCCTTTTCCTAAGCTATAATGCCACGACAACTGCTTGATACCTTCAAATTGTCTTGATAAGCACTAAATAGTATCATTTTTCCCCACAACAACAACCATTGACACTTAATAAAGGAAAAAGAAAAGTTTTGCGAGAATGAACAAATGGAACCATGAACAACCAGCTATCTTTACATGTGAGAAACAGTAGCATTATCAGAACATACGAAGCAAGTAAGGGCGGAGAATAAATCACTTGTAAACACATGAATCCATCAAATTAAGAGAGAAGGAATCAGAGCAGAGTCGGAGAGAGTACCTGAGAAGTAGATCCGAGCGGCAAAGAATGAACCGTGTGCAGAAACGACCGGAGAACAGGGATCAGAATTGCGTGCAGAAAGCCAGAAACGATTGGAGAAGACGGACAGGGAGTGCAGAAAAGGTCGGCTGTGGGGAAGACAACGACGCCGGTGACAATGGCGGCCGCGAGCGAGGAGGACGATGCCAAGGAAAACGGAGGCGGCGCAGGTGAAGTGAGTGGGTGAGGGAAGACGAGAGAGGCTAGGGCTAGGGTACCCGAAAGGGAGAAAGGTGAATGGTGTGTTTGGTTTACAAAAACGTGGATATGGGCATAAGCTACTCTCAAGAGTGTGCTTGTTCATATCCACGTTTGAAACGTGATTTTGGGGTAAACCAAACACACATGTTCGTTTGGTTTAACATAACGTGATTTTGAGTATAATTGATTCTAAAAATCAATGGTTGAGATGAGTGATGCACATTTTACAAAACACATTAGACGGAAGTGATTTAAAATAAATTCTGTGAAACCATGGTTTTACTACCTAACAACGGCAAAACAAACGGGCTAGAAATGTCTCTAAGAAAAAGTGAAAGGAAAGGAACCCCTGCTACCACGCATGCTGGCAATAGCTCCCACCAGTTTGGGTTGGATAGCTCGATTTTGTAAAAGACAAACCCAATACCCAAACCCGTGGAGGTTGGTGCTCCTTTAAAACAATCTGACCCGACTCGTAACCCAAACCAACTAGTTAGGGGTGAGCGTGGGACGGATTTTGTCTGTCCCGTACCCAACCCGATTTTTTATTAGGCCAAACTTTCATACCCGAATCCGTCCACAAACCCGAAGAAATCTGAAAATATACAAGACTAATTAAAACTCGAACTCGTTCACAACCCGAAGAAACCCATTCACAAACCCCAAATCCTAATTTTTTTACTTTCTTATTAACTTTCAAATATTGTTAAGAGAAAAATATCATTATATTATTATACAATTTTATGTATGAAATGTGTTTTCAAAGTAGATAAAGTCTTTATCATAAACGAAAGTTGAATTAAAAAATCTCGAGAAAGTTAAAATGATGTTAAGCCTTAGAGTAATATAAAATTATAAATATTAAATATTATAACGTTAAATATGTTTTTAGTCCCTATAAAATAACTCATTTTGGTTTTGGTCCCTAAATTTTAAACGCATTGGTTTGGGTCCCTCATTTTTTAAAATCATGTAAGTTAGGTCCATGCTACTAATAATGCGCCTATGTGGCAGACGGAAATCCTTGTCAGCACATCCAGTCAGCCTCACTAATACTGACGTGGCAATACATTGACAAGTCAACCTCGAATTTATATTTATAGTTTAAATAATACATAATGATTAATAATTTTATTTAATTAATAGTTTTATTTAATTTAATACAAAATAATTATTAAATTAAAACACAATGAAAATTGACCAAGTTTAAAATGTAAAAAGGAACTCTAGAAAGACTATGCAATCTCGTTTGTTACTAGAGAACAAAGTTAAGAGGGAGTAGGAGACTGGGACTGCACAACATTCGTAGACCTCTACAGTGGACGTTTGCACACGTGTGGGTGATTGGCGCTTTGAACGACCAAGACTGTAGTTGCGATGGTGACTTTAACAGGTAACGCCCTTTTTGTTGATTTATGGACTGGTAACATGTAGCCTTAACTGAATAATCGAATGGGTGATGTGGGTGTTAGTGGGGGACCAAATTTCTTTTTTTTTGTGAATAAAAAGTATCTAAACTGATTATTTAATAGTGACCGTATGTTTTGTCGATGCGTTCGAGGACACAATGGCGTTTGGGAAGGGGAAATTGTATTTTATTTTGATTTTGATACCTAAAATAGTATGTTACTTTGGTATATTGTGTTATATTAAAATAATGTGGTTGTTGTTGCCTTTTTTTATAGGGATGGGATTCTTTGTTTGCTTTTACCATGGGGGTAAATTTTTAAGAGACTCGAAGTGTCATTATCAGGGGGGAAAGTCATGTTATATTTGGTTAGGATGTAGACACGTGGTCCTACTTTGAAGCGCTTGGGCTGTTAAAGGAAGATATAGGTGTGAAAGGGGAAGTAAAACTGTGGTGGAATAAGGGAGGGGTTACTTTTGAGAAGGGCTTAAAGGAATTTGGTGATGATAATGTTGCTTTTGAGATATCCAATTATGTAAAAACACATAAATGTCTAGTGGAGGTATATGTTGAACATGTTGAAGTGGCAGAAGCCTGTGTGTCCAATTTCAGCTAGTGATAGCAAGGTGAATGATGTGGTTAATGGTGTTTTTGTGCACGTTTAGAATGATGGAGGTGTGACAACTGAGAGAGGCAATGTGAATGGGAATAATGGTTTAGTTGAAGAGGTGGAAAATGAAGAAAGTAGTGATGACTCAGTGACTGGTGTACATTTTGATGATAGTGAATATGAGAGGGTGTTGAGGCTGCACTGAACTCAAAATTTGAGTTAATGCAAAAACACAATGGAGAGGTAGATGCAAATGATGACATCCAAGTAAACAAAGAGGATGCACCAAAAGTTACTAAGAAAAAAAGGGGTGGTAAGAGGAGAAGTGCATCAAGAGAAGGTGAAGGACCATCTTAGCCACATCAAGATGGTGACAACATGGCTAGAAATGTAGTTGTGGACACATTTATCCCACCAAACCTGTCTGAAATGCACGACATTAATGAAGATTACATGAGTGAGGAGTTAGAAAGTGCAACAGATGATAATGACTTAGAGAACAGCTCAAGACCTAAATATCCTAAGTACAACAAGGATGAAATGTGCAAGACATTTAAGTTCAAGCTTGGTATGGAGTTCACATCCCTAAAGCAATTCAAGGAAGCAATTATGCAACACTCTGTGTTGAATGGAAGAAGGGTACAGTTTGTTAAGAATGATGTTGTAAGGGTAAGAGTGGCATGCACAAGAAACTGTGACTTCACTATGTTGGTGAGTAAGGTTGGGGACAACAAGACATTTAGATTGAAGACACTGGTTGGAAGGCATAATTGTGGTAGGGTTTTTGCTAACCGAAATGCAAACACAAATTGGGTTGCCAAAGTGGTTGTTGACAAGTTTAGAAATGCATCCAATTTGATTGTGCCTGAAATCATAAAGGATGTCAGAAAAAGCTACAGTGCAGGGATTACTCAATGGAGGGCTTTTAAAGCTAGGAAAATGGCTAGAGCAGTTGTAGAAGGTGGTGCCAGCAAGCAATACACACTGTTGTGGTCATGTAGTGTTGAACTAAAGAGAGTATCTATTGGTAACACTTGTAAGATACAACTTGAAAGGCCTGGACCAAACTTGCCTCCTAGATTTGGGACATTTCATATGTGCTTAGAGGGTTGCAAAACAGCTTTTCTTGCTACATGTAGGCCCTTCACAGGAGTGGATGAGTGTCACCTCGGGACTAGATATGGGGGGCAACTGTTGATTGTTGTTGGGAGGGATCCTAATGATCAATATTTCCCTTTAGCTTTTGGAGTTGTGGAGACGGAGACAGAGGAGAGTTGGAGGTGGTTCTTGAGCTTGCTATTGGAAGATATAGGTGACGTAACAACCCACAGATGGGTGTTAATCTCAGATCAACACAAGGTAATTATTACAGTTCTTATTATTTTCATTTTTAATTAACTATTGTCTAATCTTATTTAGATTTACATGTTGTAGGGCCTGATTCCAGTTTTTGATGAAATGTTAGACGGTGTTGAGCATCGTTTCTATTTGAGGTATTTATACGACAACTTCAAGAAGGATTTGGTGGAGGCACACTTATTAGAGATTTGATGACGAGGGCAACAAAAGCTACTTATTTCGAGGCATAGGAAGAAGAGATGAACCAGATCAAAGCAATTGATGTAAAGGAATGAGAGTGGTTAAGTGCAATTCCTCCAAAATGTTGGTGTAAGCATGCCTTTAGCTATTACCTTAAATGTGACGTGTTAACGAATAACATATCTAAATCATTTAACAGAGCTAATTTATTAGCTAGGGACAAGCCGATCATTACAACGTACGAATGGATTAGAACATACTTGATGAGTAGATTTGCAACATTGAACGGAAAATTAGCTAGATGTCGTGGTAATGTGATGCCTAAACCCATAAGAACGTTAGATAGAGAGGTTGAAAATAATGGAAAATGGTTGGCTATATGGGCAGGACAGCTCAGGTTTGAAGTCACTCACACAGTGGGCATGGATAGATTTGTAGTCAATCTCAGTACACACTCTTGCACTTGTAATTTATGGGAGTTAGTAGGTATCCCTTGTAGGCATGTTGTGGCTGCCATTACCTACAAGGGAGAGGAGCTTGAAAACTGTGTTCACAGATATTACAAGAAAGAAGCATATGAGATCTGCTATGGTCAGACCATTGCTCCTAACTCCTATTAACGGTGAGAACTTATGGCCTAAGACAAAAAATGAAGTGATATTGCCACTTGCGTATAAACTTGGACCAGAAAGGCCTAAAAAACTTAGGAGGCGAGAACCATATGAAGATCCTAACCCATCAAAGCTGAAAAGAACTCATTCCAAAAATAAGTGTAGGAGGTGTCATAGTTATGGTCACAATAGTAGGAAGTGCAATTTGCCCCCTCCTGTTGTGGAAGAAAGCCATGTTGAAAATGAACAGAATGCTAATATTGGAGAAAGCCAAGTACAAAATGGAGCCAATGTTGGGCAGATCCAAGTGTCAATCACTAACATGCACACAGATGCATCTCAGCCACAAGAAGGGAACTTTGAAAATCAGCCAAGGCAAAAACAGAGAGGGTATTGCGCTATTTTCCCTTTAACATTCTGACATAACACAACAATTTATGTTTTAAACACCTAGTTGTTGAAGTGTGTTTCTTTGCTTTGTTGTAGGGAAGGCCAAGAATAAGAGGCTCAAATCCAGCTGCAACACCTGCAATTGGAGGAAATTTTAGTCAACCTCTGAGCACTAATTCTCAGAATCAGTCTCAACCAAAACAAAGAGTAAGTATGTTACTACTTAATTAGTATGCACATCTACTAATGGATTAGTAACACGGTAACCATTTTCACATTCAGAGAAGGCCAAAAGGAAAAAATTCAGTGATAAGATTACCGTATCAAAAAAAGGGTCCATCTGGTAAAGACAAGGCTGGTCCAAGTAAAAGTAACACACACAAATCCAGAGATAAGGTAAAAGGATTTTGACTCTCACTTTGAAGGAAAAAAAGGTTCAATCAAATTACATTTTTTTTCAAGTCTACCTATTGTTTTGCAGGGAAAACAACTTGTTGAGGAAGCTCCACAAGTACTAGAATTTGCACAGTTGGTGGCTAAAATGGTTCATGTAAACAATATGTGGGTGAGTATCTCTATAGGCAAAGAAATATGTGCAGAAGTTATATATATTTCAATATCATATTATATTAACATTATATATATAAATTATCATTATATAATATCATTACGTGTTAATATATTAAAAGTATCATCATAAAATAATATAAAATAAACTATGTCTTATCATAAAATAATAAAAAATCATAATATTCAAATATATTTAAACTATAGACCTTGTTACTTATTTGGTTTATATATATTTTCTTCTTTGTTATTTGGGCATCTCTTTGTTATGTGTTGATTAGGGAATACAAGTTTTGAACACAAGACAAGAAACTTCTTGATGATTACTTTATAAAATGAAATTATGTAATGGAATATATAAGCATGCTTATTTTTATTAATACCAAGTTTACAAAATTTATGTTATAATATTTAAAGGGTATAAAAGTAAATTAGTTTTATTTTCCCTTCCTTTTCCTTGTGAACCAAACAAATAAGGATTAATTTTCCCTCCCCCCCTCCTCGAACCAAACAAGAAAAAATATCACATTCCCTTCCCTCCCTTCATTTGAACCAAACAAACCCTTAGAGTGACTTTTTGTTTTTCATGTGCACACAGGAAAAGGCAAAGGAATCCGTGCATCTATTCCAGGTTCAAGATGCTGTTTAAGGATCAGCTTCTCAAAATCATGTAGGGGAAATTAATGGAGGAATTGAACAACTTACAGAAGCATTACTATAATCTGCAGCAGCTGCTATTATATCATATGAGACAAGGCATGTTGAAGGAGTGACCAGTGAAGACCCTGTTGCAGGGAACCTTACAAAGAGGGGTTCACACGATGCAGGGAACCCTTGATTTTAGATCATTAAACAATATTAATTTAGGGAGAAGGACATGGTTTTTTTTTTGGAATGGTCAACATTTAGTTATGACAAGTGGCATTTTTCTTTAATTTTGGTATTGGTGCTGTCAGGACACATAATTTTGCTTTACTTACTGGGACCACCATTTTTATGTGCTTTCCTTTAACTTATCTATGAAGTAGATTCCTTCACATGGACCTACAATTGTCGTTACAGACTGTCCAACAGTCTTTTGTCAAGCTTTAATTTCCAATTTCAAGTTGGAGTACCTTTTATTCAAACCCGTGTATTGTTATGCAATGCATTTAACTCATGTTACCTAACATGGTTGAGCAGCTATTCATACTTAGTAAAATGCATTTAACTCATGTATTGTTATGTACAATGTTATTCAGACACCAAGACTTACCTTGGCACGAAGAGGTAGATGATTAAAATAAGAAAATAGTTATATTTTCCTATCCAGATACCAAGACTTAATATGTCAACTCAATAAAATAGTTCTGTTTTCCTATTTAGTCAAACCTCTATTATACATTCAACCATTTGAGATGCAGCATTTTGTTTGAATATATTGTTGGTAGTAATCTGCCACTTACAAACAAATTTTGAAAAGAAATTCCAATGGAAACAAAAGTATATCAAAGTATTCATTAGTCATTACAGAACCACAATTACAAATTTTCTCCTCAAAGTACCACATCAAAGTACTGCATTTTTCGAAAATAAACTCCAATGAAAAGTACTGCATCATAGATTTTCTCCTTTACCCACCAATTCCCTAACCATTACAACGACACTTCAATACACAGATGAGGCAAACCCCTAAAGTTACTACCCAAGATATAACTAAAAGCCATAAATAAATTCTAGCTCTCGTCCTATCCGATCCCAATTTCTTCTGCAATTTCCAATTCTTCCTCATAATCTCTTCAGCTTGGTTATCAATGTAACGCAGAGTAACATTTTTTCATCCTCTTGTATCACCTCTTCATCAACCAATCGAAAATAATTGCAGCAATTTGTTTTCTGTAAGTCAAGCCATCAAAAGCAATGTAAAAGATGATCACTTTGCACACTTACCCCCCAATTTGGGCATCTTCAGAAGACCCTCCCTGGGTTTGTAACGATCTTTGATGTCAGTAGAAGCTCATCTCCACAATTACAGTTTTGAGCCCTAGGATGCGAAGAGGACACAGAAGACCTCGATGAGGACGACCTCTCTGTGGGAAACGATCGGGTCTCATTCTTGCGTTCACATCTCCGCCTCCCCTCCATTGACGAATTACCTTTCTTCTTTAATGGTGAAGCAACGACAGTAATCCCTCTCAGAGATTCGAAGAAAAATTGCCTTCTCCAATAATCCCAACTTTACCCAATTTAAAACCCTAAATGAATCACAATATGATGTTTGCGCTGACTTGTCATGTATTGCCACGCCAGTATCAGTGAGGCTGACTGGATGTGCTGACAAGGATTTCTATCCACCACATAGGCGCATAAACTAATGGTGTTAGTAGCAGGGACCTAACTTACATGATTTAAAAAAATGAGGGACACAAACCAATGCGTTTAAAGTTTAGGGACCAAAACCAAATATGGGTTATTTTGTAGGGACAAAAACATATTTGATCCAATAATATATATGTGTGTGTGTGTGTGTGTATGAGACAGGTTGGGTAGCCCAAAGATTAACCAAAACACGTCCCCAACCCGATACCGGGTTATTGAATGAGACCCGACTTAACCCAAATCTTGCATGTGAGACAGGGTCTAACCCGACCCGAGTAGATTGGGATGGGACGGGTCAGTGGGACGGGTCGGGTTTTGCCCACCCCTACAACTGGTGTAGATGGATGATACAATGTAGAGGAATATATGATATAAATCCCAGTCCACACCTAATATCTTACTGCTATTTTCTTTTTTAATTTTTTTATCTTTATTTAAATCTTAAATATTGAACAAAAAAATTAATCCCAAATTTAATCAATATCCTAATTCAGTAATTCTAACCTTTAAGTGAAAAATATTTTTATTTTATTATTTATTATTTTTCTTATTATTTTTTACTTTATTTCTTTTGAAAATTTAAGCTGCAGTCAAAATTGGTGTTTACATCTTTTGATTTGAAATTTTTATAAATTTTCAATCATTTTGACATTTTTATAAAAAAAGAATTATCTTAAAAAGTATAAAAAATAAAGGAATGCTACCTGTTTATTTTACAAGCCTGACTAATATCTTGTGTAATCTCACCCAAGTGATTTATAAATCTTTCAAATAATAATAAAAAAAATTAAATGGTTCGAATGACACACCCATTAATACGTGCTAGCTTTTTAGATGATTTTATCACAATTATTATCATTTACAAGGAAAGTTCTCACTGTCCTTCAAGTTGTTGTAGAAACACTTTCTCTTTTAGACTACTGATGGCCCGACAACAAAAGCATCACAAGCTCTAGTGAATGAAGCAATTAGTCATTTCACATTGAATTCGGGTTGATAACAACTCATATCGACCAGACAAGTTTGGGCGAGATCGCTGTCAGGCACCTACCTCATTCTCACACATCCACGTTATACTCAAAGAAAGATTGGAACCTTTGCAACATTATTAGTTTTTATAATTTTTCTCCTTGTTGTATTTTTATTCCTAAAGTTCATCAATAAATAAAGTTTTGTTCAAACCACCAAACTTACTCCTTAACAATATTTCATATGACTCATCTCACAAATGTTGAGGAGTGCGAGCAAAGGGTATAGCAGATCATATAGAACTTACTAGGGAAAAACCAACTGAAGGACTTTCCTAGCAAAAGGCATGATAAATTAGAAGATGCGGAGTAAGAGAAGCAAATATCCAACAATAAAAAAACATTGAAGCCTTCGAAAAACATATGTTTTATATCTCATGCTCACGACATGATCCAAAATCTTCATTGATTCTATATAACTTTATGTTATTTGTTGAGTACAACTTTGACATAATCATAATTTTCACAAAAATTGACCCATGGATGACATAAAAAGTTACTAGTGAGAATGATCACAGGGAACAAACCTTATTGCAAAAAAAAAAATAATGTTTTGAATTAAAAAATGAAAATAAAAATAAAATCTACTTGCATAACTTGTTATAACAGGTAATATTTACTTATGTAGGATTGCTCAAAATTTATATTTGGGGTTTGTTTAATATGCACCGATGAAAAAGTGGTGCAACCTTGCACTAATTTGCATTAACCACTAAATATATACATTTAATCAATGATAGTCATGGTGGTGGGGTGGGGAGAATGAGAGGGGTGTAGGGGGACAATGGGGGAGAAAAAGGAGTGGGGAAATGACGAGTTAGGGGGAGGCAACGACGACGGTGGCGATCATAAGGCAGTGTGGCGGTGGAGGTGGGCTAGAGCTTGGAATTCGGGCTACCTGGCCTAGCCCGATGCAGATAGAAGACTTTATCGAGTTTGGCTAAAAAGCTTGGAAGTTATTCGGGTCTCTAAAATAGATGCTCGAGCCTTATTTTTTGTGCTGGTAGTCAGATTTTTTTGTGGGCTACTTGACATTTTTAGGTGTAGCGAACTTTATCAGACTGAACTAAATAACCCAAGAGTTATTAGAGCTAGGGGTGGGCAGCGGTCGGTTATGGTCGGATTCGGGCCCAAAAAGCCCAATCCGACCAAAACCGAATTCAAGATATCATGGCCCAAAATCGCCCGAATTAAGTGTCAGATTTGTCGGGTTACGGGTGAAGCGAGTCACGAGTTATAACGGGCGGGTCAATACGGGTACTGGGCCTATAATGGGCCAAGATCAAATTTTTGGGAATTTTCCATGTTAAGCCTTTTTTATTTTCTTATGGAAATTTTTAAGATAAAAATGCAGACATGGGCCTGAAAATTAGTATTGGGCTGCCATTTGATTTTAAATTAATTAATTTTTTAATAAAATCATAACATTAATTACACAATATTACACATTAAGTACACATTGATTACACAATATTACACATTGATTACATCTATCAGAATAGGAAAATTAGATTACAAATTGAAAATGCAATAAATTTAAAAATGTTAAATAGAATTTACATTAATGTAAATTTACCCAAGAAAAAAAATACAAGCATCAGAATACACTAGAAACCCTAGCCGTCACCGCCCCCAGACCAGCCACAGCCACCAGAAACCCTAGTCGTAACCTTCATCGCCCCCAGCACCAGCCACAGAAGCTACAACAACCACAAAAGATTAAAAAAGTTTTCAACTTTAATGCAAAAAACACAAACTCAGTTCAAAACAAAGAAGGAAACTCTTCAAAAACTTAAAAAAACATAAACTTTCAATCTTTCATAAACAAAGAAAAAGGAAAAATTCAATCTTTCAGACAAAAAAGCTTGAACAAAGAAGAAACTTTGCATTCCCTTTCTTCCTTCGCACAGACTTAACAAAAAACACAGATTAAAAATATGCAGGGACTTTACAAAAAAAATCAAGCACAAGCAAAGGGTTTTGGCAGCAAGGGACAGCGCGACGGTGACATGCAACCACCTTCATGTAAGAAGACGTAGCAGCTACAACAGGTGCGCGACGGGAACAGATGTGAACGCAAGTGCACGGCGAGAACGAAGGTGAACAACGGCAACAACGATGCACGACGGAGGTTGGAGAGTCGAGAGCGGCGTGCGGTGGACAGAGGTACAGCAGACTGAGAGAGACAGAGATCGAGTTAGGTGTAAGGTGGAGGAAGGATGATGGTTTGTGAGACTGGAAACAGAGAGACAGAGCTTGAGAGAGGAGAAATGATGAAGAAGAAAAGGGGTGGTTGCGGCTGCATCTCAAGAGAGAATGAGTGAATGAATTAGGGTTGGAGAAATAAAAAAGGGCTTTCTTATTGTTATTGGGCTGGAAAATATTGCATGATATTTGGGCTTTTAGGTCGGTCGATCCGGGCACCGACGGAATTTTTTAAAGGTACCCGAGCCCGCCCGTTGTAATCCATTTCTAACTGAATTTCTTTCACCCGTTCACCTGCTACCCGCCCGTACCCACCCATGTAGCCTTTTTTGCTTTTGGATTTGTCGGGTGCGGGTCGGTTTGCGGGTTGCTGCCCACCCCTAATTAGAGCTTTTAGAACAAGTGTCAGAACTTTACATCTTTACGGGCCTTTGAATGTTGGCCAAACTAACCCATTTTACCAGCTCTAGGTGGGGAAGGGAGATTGGGGTGGGGTAATTTAGAAAAGAGAAAGGGAGGGGTGCAAAAAGAAAAAAATGTGCTAAAAGGATCTCCCTTTAAATTTACAATCCCATCTTCAGGCAAAAAAAGGAAAATATATATGGTTTGTCTGTTCCCTTGGTGCCCTAAACCACGACGCACTCGGTGAATTTCGCACAGTGCGTCGCTGCTGGTCCGGTAACTGGTAGTAACTCTCACTCGCTCTCCCTCTCATTTTCTGTGTGCTTCCATTCCCCCTGTTTTAGCCCTCTTTTCAAAGGCTCCCAAGCTACCCAGATCTCATTATCAACCCTTGTCCCCTAACCCTTCTTATTGAATTCATAGTTAGTTGCTACCGTTCCTTTGTAAAGGTACCTCCTTCTCTCCGTGCTCTCTCTCTCTCTCTCTCGGTTAATTTTCTTTTCTTCATGTCATAGTTCCATTTGGACAAGAAAACAAAATGTTCCATTTTCTGTAAACATTTGTACTGCGTTAGGGCCATTGTTTGTGTTGTTATGTAATTCTGGTGACATTGGCTCAATTTGGGAATTGTGGTAACTGCTAGGTTTTTGAATATATTTATGGGTACTGGAGCACTTGAAATGAATCGTAAAACAAGTAGGGAAGCTGAGAACAGTCTTCACAAGCAAGCTGATCAAGCTCCTTCTGAAGGGTTTATAGGAAGAGGTGAGAACTTGCTTTCTGATGGCAATGACGCAGTTGCAGACCATACTGAGGAGCTGTCTCACTCACACACCCTTCAACTTGAAGCCATGGCACACCCTGATGCTGTATGTCTCTGCTAGACCCTTATTAATGTTTATCAAATTATTGCTTCCATAATGTATATTGTGTGCAGGCGCATACCGTTTATGTAAAATATGTCTGCTGGACCCTTATTTACATTAGTTTCATGTGTGACCGACTGTGTTGTTTGGCAGCCAAAAAGGGCCAGGCTGCAGAAAGAATTAACTTTCCAGGACATGTATGAAAATGAAGGCATGTTTGATGATGAGGATGAGGATGACGATGATTGGGAGCCGTTTCAGTTACACAAGTGTATGGAAGTAGCAAAGTGGTTCTGCAAAAATTGTACTATGGTTAACCTAGACAATGTTGTCCATTGCAATGTATGTTTGTAATTTACCTTTCCATTTTATGGTACTTTTTATTTTTAATTATTATTATGAGTTCTTTTATATATGAAATCTTATTCTTTTATGGATAGTTATTAATAATGATCTAGTTGTCTGTATTTAATGGTTAGCTATTATCCCATCATTACTATGATGCACTTTATTTTTGCGAATAATTTAGTTCTATCTTCCATGTGCAGATATGTGGGGAGCATAAAGATTCTAAAATCCTTAGCTGTGGGTTTTTTGCATCTCCCTTTGCACAAGATGAGGATCTGCCTGAGGTCCAGCCTAATACAAAAGGACTGAAAGGTGCATATGCATGTTTGGTTAATAGTTCTATTATAGATAAAATTGAGTCAAAATGGTTTTCTGTACTTTGTTTAGGTACTATAAATGATATTGGTTTCAGGAAGGAATCTTGTCAAACTGTTCTTTCCAAGTTTGACAAATGGTTGCCTTTATGGCTGTTCATTTGAAGCTGTCATAGCCAGCGATGTTTTATTATTGTTTTTGAAACTTTATTTCTTGTCAATAAAATTTATAATCACTCTGTGGTTGCTCCTCCTCATTTTGGTTTTTCATTTGGAGTGGGTTGGGGAGATATAGGATGGGAGGCCTGGGTTTAAATCAGTAGCACTCAAGAGGAATAAGGAGAGAAAAGAATGGACAATGAGATCTGCTACACAACTGGTAGAGGGTTTGGTCTTCTGATTAACATATAACAGAATATTAATATAGATGGAAAACATCTGTTATTAAGAAAGTCTGAACTAACTCCTTACATTTTTAAAAGACCCTTCATATAGGAAGAAACCTACTTAAAAGCATATCTTAGCCCTTGGCTACATCTGATCCTACCTGTTTAAGGCAACGTGAATAAAAAGAAGCTGAATAACATGTTCAAGAAAAAGTATAATTTATCAAAACTTTGGGTAGTAGTTTTCAAGTTGGAATTTTGGTTGTTGGTGTTGAAAATAGGAGTCTACCGTGTACTTAAGAAACACAAAATCCAATGGAGCTCAGTGTATTTTTCTCTTTAATCTGTGTGGAAATTTGTATGGAGGGGGTGTCCCTGTCAAAAGAAGTTTATATAGGTTGGGTATCCCTTATTATAAAATCAAAATAAGGGGGTTCAGTGTATTGTTTGAAACTAAATGAGTTATTTCTATAGGTTTTTCAGAGGTTAGTGTAATTTACTCATCTTTTAAATGCTTTTCTGAATCCTTATATTGATACTTACTCAAGATATTATCATTATTATATGATTGTTATATGATCTTTTGTGCTATTACGGCATTAAATTCCAAATTTATATCAGTTTTATCCTTATCTTTGTAGATGCTTGCTTACAAGAATCAGCGACAAATAGTTCTACGGCAATTGGCTTTGATGAGAGAATGTTGTTACATTCAGAAGTATGGTTCTGCTTGTCTTGTTTATTCCCTTGTTCATTCCACTTCACAATTGATGCTATGCTCTATAGTAGCCCACTAGCACATATAGACCTTGTCAATTTGGATTAATATCCAATTACAAAACTCACTAGTGTTTCCATGTCTTGTTTTTGTGCTCTTTGAAAATGTTGAACTGGAAAAGAGGAATGTCAGTACTCAGTCTACAGTAGGAATGTTTAACTAGTGTGTTTGTGGGCAGACTGCAGATGTCAGTCGATAATATGTCAAAATAGGGCTTTTTCTTTATGAGGATCTAATTCTATTGGAAATATTTAGTTCCAGTTATTTTCTATTTTTAATTATGTGCAGTATTAACTTTATTTTTTTAATACTATCAACTATTTTCTAATTTAGTTAATAATTTCAAACATACTCAAATGTGTGTTATGTACTAATGATTTTTTAAAGTTGTCTATGCTTTGTCTTCTAGTAAACTTTTACGTATTTCAAGATTACCACTTTTGCTATAAATTTCAATCATTATGAATTGTTTTCAAGATCTTTCTGTTTCCACTTTAAATGAAGTAAGACCTTGAAATATTATTTCATATCTTGGCACCTTTAAAAGCATTGATATTTGATACCAATATTGAGATGTACACTATCATTGTGTTCTACATAGTGTTGTAACTTGTAATGTTTTTGATATTACATATGTGTATTTATGGGAAGGGGATTCCTCCACTTGGATTCTAATTTTTCCTTGCCTAATAACCCAGAGTTTGATTTCAATTGCAAGTAGAAAGGATAAAATCTTTTCGCAAATTAATCACAAGGGCCCAACTGTTACACTCACTTCCTACTTTTAAGAAACAGCACTTCATTATATTTTTTTTTCTACATATTGCAGTTTTGAAATCAGTTTTAACTTGTCTATAAGTTAACTCTATCAGTCTAATTTGATAACAAAGCAAATTTGGTAGATAATGAAGTCATTTTGTATCAAAGCCAAATACATAAAATATAGTGTCGAGTGGCGACTCATTTGTGTCTAATTATTTACTGCACCATCTCTCCCTTATTCTCTCTGGTTCTCTGTCTGGTACTACCCATAATGATCTCCTTAGAATTGCAAGTGTTTTTTTTTTTTTTTTGTGGAAGGCAAAACAAAACCACGCCTGAAATTAGTGTGGAAATTAGGGATTTTATTTTCAACAAATATATTCCTATCTGTCAAAATAATTTTTCCCGCAATGATCTTCTGGATGCACTCTTTAATAAAAGTTCCATCCTTTACTATTAAACTATTATCTGAAATCTATATCATGGAAGGCATCTTGAATGGATGGAAATGGATCTTCTGTTATTTCGCTCTGTCTCTTCTGCCTTACCCCTTGTTTTTAAATTGGAAAAGCTAGGTTGCTAAGTTGCTTGAGCCATGGTCTGAATTTTGGCAACATATTTGTGCACTTTATGCATGCAATACAATGATCTGAGTGTCATTTTTCAGGGAATTGCGTATGTCGGTTTATGTCATAACATCTTTTCTGGTGGTTGTTTGATTACTGTAGGTTGAAATGAAATCACATCCACACCCTGAAAGGCCAGATCGTCTTCGAGCCATTGCTGCTAGTCTTGCTAGAGCTGGTATTTATCTATTGCAAGTATTTTTTGTGATTATTCCTTTTTGGTCATATCAAAATTTACAACTTAGAACTGCTACTGATTTCTTTTCAATTTAAATTTATGCTTAACAGTATTATGGACCCACTGCATCAATGTGCCAATTTTGTGTCATGCAGGTATATTTCCTGGAAGATGCCATTCAATTTCTGCTAGGGAAATCACTCGAGAAGAACTTACTATGGTAATTAACATCTACTCACACAGAGATTAAACTTAAATTGAAAATAAACAAAAATGTTTGCAATTTATTATTCACACTTAATATTATGAGTCAACATTTCCAATATAAAATGCATAAGATTTTTGACAACACAAAAAAAAAAACAATTTCATTATTTTGCATTTTCCTTTATTCAGAGAGCATGCACCCCATGACACTGACCAAAACCCACACTTCACCATGGCCAACTGTGTCCCTCTCCCCTTTCTGCACTAAAACGTGCACCATTAGTCCATTACAGCTCCCCTCTTTGACTGCTGTCAAATCAGAGAAGTTGAACTTTCAGTCTGGAACAGAGCCATCAAACGGAGATGAAAACCATAGCATGGGTCAGTTTAGGTTTTCACTTAGGTCCTGGGTCCGGGGATCAACCTGTTATCACGGGCTGCTGCCAAATCCAGAGAAATTGAACTTTCAGTCCAGAATAGAGACATAAAACGGAGATGAAAAACAGGTGCATGGGTCAGTTAAGAAGTTCACTTAGGTCCTGGGCTCAACCTGTCATCATGGGTCCTAGGCTCAACCTGTCATCATGGGTCCTAGGATCAGGTTGCCCAACTTGTGAAGGTTGGCGATTCCACTGATTTCACTATCTTCCCTGTTGATCCCACACGATCCTACCAACACATGATCTTTTGTGCGAATGGGATATGACCTGCAATTTTGACAACCTTGCTAATAATCACTACTATTAGTAATAGTATTGGTTTTTCATTAGTTCCAGCTCAAAAATGTCAATAGAATAAATTGTTGCTAGTTGTCTTTTCAGATTCTGTGATCATGCTAATAGGACAACTATAGGTTTCAATTTCTGTCTCCTCCCCTTTTTCCTTTTACTAACAGTAAATCCCTGAAGTAACAATTGGATTATCACTAAATTTTAACCCTTTAACATATTGGAATTGAAGGTTCATTCCTTGGAGCATATTGAATCTGTTGATGTTACAAGCAATTTATTATCCAGGTGTGTTAATCTCTCTCTACCTCTCTATCTAATGCATACTTTATTTCTTCTTCCTTTTATCCTTTTGATGTAGATGTGTTGCTTTTAATACAAATGTACTCTGCTTGGTCCTCTTTGCTGATTTTTATACCTAACCAGAAATCTCCACTTGCCATTGAGTCAAGTCCCACATGTTCCTTTTCCTGGATCCTGATCCTCTAATTGGTGGCAAATGCTTTTTTGGATTTCATTAAATGCTTTAGTGTTCAGATGATTAATGCTCTTGCTTTATGTGGGAGCATATTTTAATTATGATTAATATCTCATGCGTGATTGCAGTTATTTCACATCTGACACATATGCCAATGAGCATTCAGCATGTGCTGCTAGGTTGGCAGCTGGCTTATGTGCTGATCTGGCATCAGAAATTGTTTCTGGGCGTGCCAAAAATGGATTTGCTTTGGTATGAAACGTTGAGTTGCTGCTGATAACTGTCATCACACCAAACAATTTAAGATTTGGTATTAATAAGTTAATGCTTGTTTCTAACTAAATCAGGTTAGGCCTCCTGGTCATCATGCTGGTGTAAGACATGCAATGGGATTCTGCCTTCACAATAATGCTGCAGTGGCAGCATTGGCAGCTCAGGCTGCAGGGGCTAGGAAGGTGCTAATTTTAGATTGGGTAATGTCTTAACTCATGATATGTCAGTGAAATTTTGTGATTTTCCTGAAGGCAGTTTTTAACGGGGCATGGACTAAGTTATTGAAGTATGAGTTGATTGTTCATGTTTATTACAGGATGTTCATCATGGAAATGGGACACAAGAAATATTTGATCAAAACAAATCAGTAAGTGAGCTGTGTTTAATTATTATTTTGTTTGGTCTTTTTCTCTGCTGTTTCTGTGAAGTTTTAACAATGCACTAATTTTATCCAGCTTTAATGTTTTCCACATTAATGTTTTTCATTCTTCTTTTAAAATTTGGTTTTATTGTGGCTTTAGGAGCTTGGCCATTAACATTTTCATAATTTTACTGGTGCTGATGAGTTTTATTTGTTCTGTAGGTCTTGTATATATCGTTGCATAGACATGAGGGAGGAAATTTTTATCCTGGTACTGGAGCTGCTGATGAGGTATTTGACTGAAGACATTTTCAAATTAAACTGCTGCTGCTGGCCAACTCAGCCAGGTGCTTTTTGGTCTGGTATTGGTGGAAATATTATTTTTTATGGGGTGAAGAGTTTCTTTAAAAACTAATTGGGATGAAGAAAGTATTGTATCAGCAAATGTTACTAGGGTAATCTTGAACAAGTGGGTAGACTTCAGTCTTGTCCTGTACATATGGTTATTAATTTTATAGGTTTTATGGATGAAAATTGGTTATTTAGAGCTCAGAGTGATGTTCCCCATAAACTTCTGGAAGGTGATCTGCTGATATGAATATACCATTGAGATGCTTATTATTGAACTTGTGACCTGATAATGTTATGTCTGTTATTGCCATTTGCTTTAGGTCAAGTAGATTTTTAGTCTGTCTCTTGTATCTGCTCCTCAACTCTTTTTGCTGGACACTTTTTTGGGTGTGGAATGTCCAGAGATCTTTTCATCTGTTTGGCCCTAGTATCTTGTATTTCTTGTTCAACCTTGACAGTCTTTTGACCATTGTATTTCATGAATTATAGGAGGAAAGCTGGCTAATGTGTTTGAATTCTGAGAAGTGGTCGTAAGTTCATTTTCATCTTTTCAGGTTGGTAGTATGGGTGCAGAAGGATACTGTGTGAATATTCCATGGAGTCGAGGAGGAGTTGGTGACAATGATTACAGTTTTGCATTTCAGCATGTTGTCCTTCCTATAGGTTTGTATATATTGTGGCCTATCAAAATTTATTTTATTAGATTTCTAGAAGCTGGATTTGTTAATAATTTCAGAACCATGCCTTTTTTGAAGTGAATAAATAAATGATGACTTAAGTCTATGTTCAACACTTGGTATTTTATTCTTTTCTATTTTTCGTCCCCCTTTGAAATATACTATGTTTTCTGCTAAAAACATTAATGTTGAATTACATGCTTTTCCAGCTTCTGAGTTTGCTCCAGATTTTACCATAATATCAGCTGGATTTGATGCTGCAAGAGGTGATCCCCTAGGATGTTGTGATGTAAGAGTTTTATTAACACAATCTTTATCTCATGTTAGCCTTTTTCAGTTTGGTTCAACTGCTTAATTGGATTAAAATCACTGGCAGGACTATGCAATAAATTACATCAATTTACCATATAATGAACTTAATCTGCATTACTGTTTGATTTTCTATTTTTGAACAATCTTCTGTTTATTGAGGTTTAAAAACATTAAATATACTTAAATCAAAATAACCTAATTTGACTATAATAAATATGCATTTTATGGGGTTTACATTGAAACTTTAACCAATGATGCAGGTTACTCCCTCTGGCTATGCATATATGACACACATGCTAAATGCCCTTTCTGGTGGAAAATTGCTTGTTATTCTTGAGGGGGGGTTTGTAGCTCATGCCTTGAATACTTGTTTATTCTATCAGGCTCTAAATTTCACTTCCAAGTTGATTTAAATCCATTTCTTTGCAGGTATAATCTCCGTTCTATATCATCTTCTGCAACAGCAGTGATCAAGGTACTGTGGTGATATCTCTGCTTGGGGCATGCCTCCTCTTTCATTTCTTTCCTTTTCCCTTCTCAGTATAAAGGGTCTAGTTGGGTGGTCTTTTAAATTTTTCATGTAAATATGTAATGTATTGCTTGATAGAGACACGTGAGGATGAAATATCAGAGCTTATTTCTCTATTTTTTTTAATTCTGACTTGGGTTCTATTGGATCAGGTATTGCTGGGTGAGAGTCCTGGATGTGAACTAGAAAATAGTTTCCCTTCCAAATCTGGCTTGCAAACTGTTCTGGATGTCCTCAAAATTCAGATGAAATTTTGGCCTTCTTTGGGACCTATCTTTTCAAATTTGCAGTCACAATGGAGAATGTACTGTCTTGGAAAAAAAAGTGAGTTGTCTGTTATTTATTGAATTTCAGTCTTATTTATTTTGGAAATTGTTTTATTTCGATATATTTTGTCTAGCTGGGGAGGAATTGTGGACTGGGATTACCTGCGGGGAGGGTGAAGTTTTCTATCTCATCTCCTGCATTTCTAAAATACCGTGTACTTCTGGAAATAGATATAAGAATGTTGTATTTCTGGGGAAGCTTCATTTCTAATTGCCTGATTACTATTATTTGCAGGAAAACAGATTAAGAAGGGACGCCGAGTCCTGGTACCAATGTGGTGGAGGTGGGGGCGAAAAAGTTTCTTATTCCACTTCCTGAACAGCCATCGTCATGTAAAATCAAAGGGATTTTGTTGAGCTGATGAATTTTGAAGTACAGGAATACCTAGTAGTTGTCAGCACGTGACAATTAGCCATCTTAGTGTAAAATCAAAAGGGTTTTGTTGAGCTGATGAATTTTGAGGTCCAGGAATACCTAGTAATTATCAGCATGTTGTATATTCCATCTTGATTCTGGACAATTTGCAAATGGCAGATTTGTGCGGGAGGTTGAGATAGAAATTGGGAAGGGGGGGGGAGTAGAGGATGTAAATGACTTCCCAGTTATTTGTTTGAATATTTTGAAAGCTACCAATACATGGGTAATAGACTAAGTTAGAAATTAAATAACTTTCTAGTCAAATTTAAAATTAAAAGCGAACTGGTAAACGGTAGTATAAACTTTGAAGAGATGTGGGGTGTCCTGTTATCCTTTGTTTTCATTGCCTCTCTTGTTTGTAATTCAAAAAGCTTCTAAATAAGTTAATTTTAAATCATTTTCGTTCAATGGTTTTCGTAAAGCTTCACCTTTCAATTTGAAGCATGCAGAATTTCCCATTCTTGAATGTTGTAGTGCTTGCATGTCAATAGTAATCCTTATATATATAGAAAAATATTTGAAATGAAGGGATAGTTGCCCTAATTTAGGACTTGGCAGGTCTTAGGTCGAATGAATACGTGGGATTTACATGCCTTTGTCATGTGCCTCTAGTTAGGACCTCCTCTTGGAACAGTAAGCTTTATCTACCAGTTTTGCATGTATAGGTAATGAAAGGAAGCTTCTAACATTTCTGAGTTAAGATGACACAGAAGCAAGATGCTTGATTAAGCTGTTACTTAGACATCCCAAATTCCCAATCCAAGCAATAGCCAATTGATGTAATTTGCAAGAGGTAATGATTGAGATAGTAATATTAAGTGGTAATTTGAATGGGTCTTGGGGTTGGGGGAATCAATACATCTTTGGTTACATCTCTCTGCTGTTATGAAGCAGCTTACAATGGAAGCAAACAGTTTGACATGTCTTGTTTGGCGCCCATTAAGATGAAACGAACTTTATTGAGCGATATATATGGATCTTGTCTGAAATGATTTGGAGTTTGCAACGTTTCTTGTATGAGATGCAATGCAATGAGTGAGAAGATGGAGATAGAAGAGCAGAGGAAGACATGGACATACGTAGTTGTAGACATAAAGCCACCAATTCCTCCCCTCTCTTCTCTGATGTGTGTAAAACATCTGTTCTTTTTATCATTTTCATTTTTTAAGATTAAATGGATACATAACATTAATGTATATTGGACTTAAACATATCACACACTTAATGTATTCATTTAAGTACAATGGTGATATAAAAAACTAACCTTTTGTTTTGTTTGTTTTTTACTCCCTCCATTCTAAAACTCTCATTGTTTTAGTATTTTATTTATGTTTCAAAACTCTTATATTAGAAATCCAAGAGTAATTAATTTTTTTTCTAACTATACCCTTATTTAACATTATATCTCTCATTATTTTCTCGACTAATTAATCCAAGGCTATAGTTTTTCCCCAACTATAATTATATCTCATGTCCTCTCTCTTAAGATAATACATTAGTCTTTATGGTATTCTCTTTCTTTATATGTTTCCAATGCTCTTTAATGAAATAGGTGAAATATAAACGAATGTGTTTTTAGTAAAGATTGTATAAATTTAGACACATTAAAATTTTTCTTAATCTGTGCATAATCTTAAAGAACAAATGTTTGAGTAATAACTTGAAAAGGACAAAATAAACTAATGGAGAGATGAACAAATAAAATAAAAATTCCAAACTAAAACAAACTAATTTTGTCTATATTAATTAAATGGAAAATGATCGGTTCACACATTCACGTGTACCCGTGGATAGACAGGAAATGAGGAAAAAAAATTATAAATATGATAGGTGATATGAAAAGAATGAGATAGAGAAAAATGTGGTGTATCAATCGTTACTCTAATTAAATAATCCCAAGTAAGTGGCCACTCTCACTCATTTCCTTGCTTCTCTACCAGTCCCATCTTCACGGCATCTATTGCCTTCTCTCTTTCTCCTTTCCCTTAAGTAAAAGTCATCCTAGAACCTTGAATGGTTAGGAGAGTGCCTAAAAATATGTATTTCAAGGCTTAAAAAATTCTGTTTATTGGTATCTCTGGACTCTGAAAAGGAGTGAAAGGTCTTGAGGCAAAAGAGACATGACAAACTTAATTGCTTCAATTCATTGGTATCTAAATTCATATTTATTTCCATATGTACAATTAGGAAATTCTAAGCAATACATCCACCACCAACCAAGGGGGAAGTTACAAAATTAAACCAACTAAAATATAGTCTATTTTACATATTAACTCAGCACCATTGGATTCAACAAATTCTTGGCATAAACTACAGTACAATTTAACAAAACAGAGTTCACTTTCCACATAAAAGAAGCTTCCCTTGAGTCCATGCTAAAACTAACTACACATGAAAAAAAAATTGTTATTGGTGCATTGTTGGAGGTGCCATTGGGTAAGCAAGAGGGACAACATAAGGTGGATGAGGATGGGGATGGGGATGGGGGTGAGGATGAGGGTGGGGTCCAGGAGGAAGCATGACTGGAGTCCCAACTGCAGATGCCATATGGCCAGGAGGAGCAGCCACAGGATGCCCAACTGGTGTTCCATACATGCCTAAACCAGTTGGTATATGGGGCTGATGTACTCTATGCTTCAGTGATTGTCCTACAGCCATTGTACTTGAAGGGATTGTGCTACTATGCTGTCCTGTAATTGGTGCCTGATTATTAGCCACATCTCCATTGTTTACACTTGTAATATCATGTATACTAGACCTCCTTCTGTCTCTATTCATGGAATTCAATCTTATGAAGTACTTCTGTGCATGACTTGCCACTTGAGTTGGAGTCCTAGAAATCACAAAGTTCCTTGAAATGCTTCTCCAATCTCCTTTTCCAAATTTGTCTAGACCAAGTAAAAATAACCTGAAAAAATAAAAAAGAGAACTTGTTAATTACCCATGTTACCTGAAATCCCATATGCTGACATTTAGTACACACATAGCTTATATGGCTAATGGAACATAATCAACATATATCTAGATATTAAATATACATACATGGAGCATATAAAATAAGAGGAGTATCTTATTGTAGAGTAAAAGGAGCAATATGAATGATTGAGTCTATTTTAAATGTAATTAGATTATTGGGAAGTACCTGTGCTCCTCCTCTGTCCATGGAATTCCTTTTCTCCTTTCTTGTTCTGATGACCTTGATAATCCTCCTTTACCACTATGTGTGGTGGAGTCATGTCCTAATCCAGAAAACCCACTTCCATAATTACAATTTGATCTCTTATCTGAAGTTGTAGACTTGGAAGAGCCATGGAGATCCTTATTTGAAGATGTAGTTTCCTCTACAACATAGTTTGGAAATGATATATGACCTGCCTCAATTGCACTTACATCCTCTACAAGTACCTGGTAATGTTGCTTCACTTCTTCCATGCTTTTGTTAGGGACAGCTGAAGCAATCTTTTCCCATTGCTCTTTTGAGGCTTCATCAATCCAATGCATAGCGATGGCATTCTCAAATGCTTTTTCTTCTTCATAGCTCCAAATGGTTCCACTTGATGACATGGTGGCTCTTGGTTGGATTTGCAATTATGGTTCAACTTTAGAGGATGAGAATGGTGAAATTGGTAGATGGGTGTGTAAGTCATTTTTTGTTGTGTGGATTTTGTTTCTATATGACAAAGTGGCAGAAAGGGTGCGCAGGATAAGAAGGAGCATCACAATGTGTGTAGGATAAGAAGTAAAGTGGTATCAAACAATCAATTTTGAGAGGACCACTCTGTTATTTAAGGGATGTGTTATTTGTCATGTTCATTCATACAATTTTATTTTCCCTTTCCTTCCTGTTGCAAATTTCCATAGAAGAATTCTCTCTCTCATAGTTACACTGACCAAATTGTTGGTATTTTCTTTCTTGACCGTGAAGACAAATGGGCAATCATAGTATGTAGATGAGTATTAGTAAATTCTATTTACACCTTATAAACATTTCATAATTTTTATATTTTACACTGATAATAATGTGAAAGATAGTCACTTTTTTTATAGCAAGTGTGATCTTTAATTGATATAAAGTCTACTTGGTTTAGATATGTATCATGGGAGTTATAGGATTGTTAAAGAATTGAAAGAATAGGCTAAAAATGACGGATTGTATGTCTTAGGTCACCAAAATGAAGTTGAAGAAAAAGATTGTCACGTCAACTAACATGGTAAAGGTCAAATTAATAAGTTGTTAAGCTAGTCTAACGACGAGAATTATTTTAAAAAAGAATGATTCTGTGAGGATAAAAAACTACAAAAATTATTTAGGGGGACTAAAATAAAATTGAGTATATTTTGGAGAAACTAAAAATGTATTTAAGCTTATAATCTTTTTAAAACAATGTATTAAAATATATGCTTTCTTATTATATAAAAATAAAACGGTAACTCTGCCTATTTGCATTATATAGCCGGTCTCAAGTACAGAAAAAAAGAAGATAATCATGTTAAGCGGCCGACAACTGATTTAAATATTGTGACATTTAGAACTCAAAAGGAAATTTTTACTTTTTTTGTTATTATATTTTTTATTTTATTATCTTAAACCAAAATAGTATACTACTGAATATGTGAATCAGCTAGTAAGGGAATGTTCCCATTTAATCAGTGCTCTTGAATTCAAGCCATGAGAATGCAACTGTGTTAAATACTTAGAGGGAGAGTTTTGCTGCCATACTTGAACGTCCTACCCGTCTCAAAAAAGATTACTTTCTGTAAAGAATATCTGTGATTTTAAAAAAAAAGGAAAATAGTATGGTAAAATTTTCAATATACCAACTTCATTTCTCAATCAGTAAATAGTAGGGCCAATAGAATTTTTTTCCCCATACAATCACAGTCGAATGGAATCTCGACCATACTAATGAATAGACCACTGGTGACAAAGACAAGTTCAGTAAGGTATGAGTTCTTTTTTCTTTTCTTTTTTTCCTTTCTTATTCAATGATTCAATATTAAGTACTACCTATGATTTTCCAACACCACTTAAATTTTCTTGTCCCTTGTTCCTATTTAAATACCATGTTAAATGAAAGTAACAGTGATTGTATATCTGACACCGCTTAATTGAGTAAAGCAATTAATAGGAGAGTGATACATAAAGTTTCAACTTTTAAGGTCCATCAAATTGTTTCTTAACTAATGAACATTATATATAATCTATCAGGAAATGAAATGTCAAATGCTAATATGATATCATGATGACCTAAACGAAATTCACAAAATACAAAGCAAGCACATGGGGACATGCCCCTAAAACCAATAGAATTATAGTATTTTTTTTGTTTAAAGACAAACAGAAAACTATAGACGTGGCGAATTCTCCACGTCTGCTCTGCGATAATATGAACCACATTTGTAGGTTTCCCTTTTCGCAAAGAAGAACCTATTCATTTACATTATTACGAAGTCTAGAAGAATACTATCCACATCCACACTCTTATTTTGTAAAGTGAATACAATTAATGTTCACATAAAAAATGACTATACTATACTGTTTATATATACACACTGTCAAGTTGCACCAAGGTATATATAGAGAGAGAGAATTTAATAACTGTATACTAAAAATGAAAATGAATTTTATACAGATATGAATTATATTTCTATAATATGTCAGGTTATACACCATAAAAACTTAGAGTCTGTTTAACCTTCAAGAATTAAGTTTAAATAAAAGTAACAATTCTATTGGTTAGAAGTACGTTTGAAACCTCCCCAACACTGAAATAACCGGGCATTGGAACTTTTAATAATATTGGTTATCTTTTTAATTACCTGTGTTTTGGGGAGGAGAATCAATCACCTTTCATAAGATTTTTGCACAACAAAGTATATATTGACGGTGTAAAAAAATTGTTATCCAATGATGTGTTGTCGCATCATTTAATGAGTATGACACCTCGTGTGTTATTAAACTCATTAAATAATGTGGCAACCATTATTGGATGACCATGCAAAACAAACTTACAATGAGTTTTACACTATGACGTGACAATACATTATTGGATAACAGTGTAAATGTTTTTTACACTTAATGTACATTAATTAAACTCTATTTTTAATATCATTGAATTTATTTTTAAAGCTGTTTTTTAATCATATTAATATTTTTTGCACAATTTAGATATAGTTAACGAATTATGCACATACAAAAAAAAATCATAGATTTATATCACTGGTTTCTACTACTCTAGCATATATATGTCAGATGTGACATCCTGCACATACGTCTAAAAGTTGTACAATTTTATCGGCAAACAATAACAAAACATTTCCCAGTGATTAAGACCTGGTGATGCTCACAATATAACTACTTTGCATTTACCAATGATATAAACTCATTAATTATTGGGAAAGGAGGATAAAGGATGATGTGAATCAAAAGAATCAAGTGAGGTAGATAAGTAAAGGAAAACTTTGGATCATCTACAATAGAAAAATATCTCTCGCTTAAAACATATCACTCAAGTTTAAAGAAAGATTTTATTGTATAATTATAAAATCCATCTGAATTTTAACATTGGTTAAAAATACATATATAGAAGATTTTTATTGGAAATCATGACATTAATTATATTTGTAACATTAAATGTTACATACTACAATAAAAACTTTCTATTTTTTATTTTTTAACCATTGTCTCCGGACACTCGTTAGTTTTTTCCTTATAAATTTTGCAATGTCATAAACCACCTATCCCAAAAGTCTTTTGGGTAGAGAACACATGAATATATGTCTTTTTTTGGTCAACACATGGATATATTTCTAACACGTACTCTTACGCAAGAGTCCATTGGGCTTGATGCGTAATTAATGCACAAACCCATTTACTTTGTGCTGAAATTAAACATTTTTTTTTCGACAAAAAAAACATTTTTATAGGAATAATTGGGGTAGTAAGGATCAAACGGTTGACACTTGGTCATAGAGGCTCGGATACCATGTCATGAACCAACTATCCTAAAAGTTTAGTCTGTTTGATAGAAGACACATGAATGAATATATTTCTAACATGCAATGCAACATGGGACTAAATATTGTGCAAAAAAGTCAATAATAAAGTAAATTAATAAGATAATAATATTATCATGGATCGATGTTTCATAAGGCCAATGGTTCTTATTTATTTAAGAAGCGGTGCTAGAAGTATTTGCACGATGGAGCACCGACACTTTTCAGTTCTTATTTTAGCATCGATGCTTATCAATGCTTAACATTAAAAAATTATTGTGTGGTGTATGATTGGTTGGTAGGTGAGTTGAGGGGTCCATTTAAGAAATTTTTTAGACTTGTTAAAATAGAGATAAAAATTGATTAGATTGCTTAAAGTAATAAAAAACAATATAATAACATGAAAAAGTGTAAAAAATTATAAAATATTCATTAATGAAATTTTTTATAATTGATGAGATAAAATGACATAAGCCATAAGGTAACGTATTATCAGGAATATTAATAATTAAATAGAATGTTTGGGTAGTCTTATCATTCGATAGAAAAGATAATAGAGTCTATCATCTCAATTGGTTTGAGCAAGTGTAATGAAAATCTATAGAAACATTGATAAGGAGGGTCAAATGAGGGATAATTCAACAATTAAAAGTAAAAGGAGATAAAGGAAAACCATAAGCTAAACCATTAAAAGAAATTTAAAGATAAATTATTTATCTTTAAACTTAATACATAACAGGTATTATAGCGTCTTGTGATCCATATAGCCCCAATTAGTGGGAAAAGGTTTGGTTACTATTGTTACTGATAAACTCATATTGGGATACAACAAAGCACAAAGTTGAAGTCATCCACTTCTCAGATAAAACTAACACCACACATTGTTTTGAGAGGCTCATAGTTGTGAGTAATGCTATAGAGGTGTTAGTGTTACCAAAGATTGGTTTCACTATAATGCTTGAGTTGCGTTAGTCCAAGGGAATTGAATTCCATTGCAGTTGGTAAGCATAAACTAACTTCAAATTTTTCATGTACCACTGAGCTTCACCTTTCTTTTTCATCAACAAATAAATCTGAGTCATAATCTGTAGTCACGCCATATAACAACACCAGGATGTAGCAAATCGAGCATTGAAGTGACAAGTAAGTGCCGTGGTTGACACATGTCATGGCCATAATAAAAATCATCTCTGTCGTCTTTCATAGACTTTAAAGTGTTACAAAGAGATATCTCAACCATTCAATATTGGAAAGGAAAATTTAACTTCCAAGGTCTACCTTCATATTCAACTTTCATTTTTGCCTCAAACACAAGTTCTCTAATTCCCTTTTATAGTTCTCTTGTTATTGTAAACTGTATTAACATAATTACACCCCTTAACTTCTTCTAACTGGTTTAGCGTTAAAACTGGTCAAACTCAAGTTTGGATTCCCCAACGCAACTATTTTCAGCATTGGAAACGTGAATTTACCATGTTTAACCACTAAACCAAACACACACTAAGAAAACCTTTCTCACATGATTATTTGCTTTAATTAGCTTTTGCCAGTCTCAAAAGTGAAAACCTTTCACTGAAGAGGTCATGACTCATGCTAATCACTCTATCAATGAATACTTGTAAGTTGCTAAAAGCAGTGTGAAACTATACACAAGACATCCAATTTATGTCAAGCATGACAGTCCACTTCAAAGCAAATGAGTGTTTCCTTGAGAAACAATGCATTGCATAAATTGAGAATTTTGGAATTATATATAAAAACCTGGAATAGAGACCTCTGCTAAAAGCTAACACAAATTGAATAACTTACAGCTTGGTCCTTCATAATAGAAATGTTATGAAACCACAATTTCAGCTGAGAAAGGCAATTACCAAAAAAAACCTTGCAAATTTAAAACAAATCAAATTTCCATGTATGTTTGTCAAGTGGCATATTATCCCGTCTGCTTCTTGATGTGGACTGATCAATCAAATTGTGGTTATTGCTCAGCTGTTTATTTGAAAAAAAGTAGGAAAATAAGAAAATTTGTTCTATTGAAAGGAGTTTCTTGATATATACAAAGGAAAATAGGATGTCTGTGAAAATGAATCTTACCCCACAAGTTTTCCAAAGTCAGAGTACTTTCTCTCAATCAGACAGAAGGAGGCAGTTAATTAACCAGAAGCCTGTCCTTCACACCATAAGAAAACCATATATACCCAAGACTGCATGTTTCGTGTTTTTCCCATTACCCTGATGATGTAGAAGATATATCCCCAGCTTGTGTAAATGGATGCCCTGGTGATGTAAGTTTTGTTAATTCTGGGCTACCTTGCAGAAGGGATGCCCATTGTTGATTTGAAAGCTTGAGCTGTTGCATGTCCTTTGAAAGTGTATTAAAAAACTGCCTGAAGATCTCCAGTTAGTTCCTGAAATGTTGATGTGGAATCAACAATGTCATTCTAGATTGCTGCAGCTGATAATTGCATTTAAGAGACAAATGAAAGCACTTTATATGTTTCATTTACATCTAAAACAACCCTATTTTAGGCATATATATAATATCCTGTAGCACAGTTATGCAATGAGTAAATAATGTGCAGCCATGAGCATAGTATACTGCAAAAAGGCTAATGAAATTATTGGAACTATGCATGAGTCTAAATAATGGTATGCCTGACCTATGAACATCTAAATGATAGGTTTTCTTATAGATAACATGGAAAAAACTTTCGCCTCTAAGCACCCTGTAACCCTAGAGCTAATGGTATCTGTCAAACGATCTCTTCTTTATGACAAACCGGATGAATGATACAAGCAAGCATTCTCCTGGATGTCTGTTTCTCCAGTGTCCGGGCTAAAATAAGCTATATTATCAATAACTTTGGTGTTGAGCATCAGTCTTGCTATTCAATTTGATCATTTGTCTTGTTAGATCCAAAACCACATAAAAATTGTTAGAAAAGGAAAGGGTTCAAGTCCTAATGTAACACTTTCTAAACTTGTGACATATAAGTATAAAACAATGTGTTTGCTCTTGTCAATGCAAATGAATAAAATGGAGTTTCAAATCAATGTGTTTGGTCTTGTCATGATATCGATTATTCTTTGTCAAGTGAATAACACTCTGGCTATCACAAAACACAGCAAGAACATCCTGTGTTAGACCAAGTTCATTAACTAAACCTCAAAGCCAAAAAGCCTCTTTCACACCCTCTGTCGTTGAAATATATTCTTCTTAATTTGTAGATAATGCAACAATAGATTGAAGTGTAGCTTTTCAACCGATAGCAGAATTACAGAGAGAAAAGATATATCCAGAAAGAGATCTTCTACTATCCAAATACAACCATAATTCAAGTCAACAAAACCTACAACATAATCGGATTATGGTGGTGATTTTGACAGAAGAAGATCTCTTTCTGGATATATCTTTTTTCTCTGTAATTCTGCTATCGGTTGGAAAGCAACACTTCAATCTATTGCTACATTATCTACAACTGAAGCAGAATGTATTTCAGCGACAGAGGGTGTGAAAGAGGTTCTTTGGCTCTGAGGTTTGGTTAATAAACTCGGTCTAACACATGATGTTATTGTTGTATTTTGTGATAGCCAGAGTGCTATTCACTTGACGAAGAATAATCATTATTATGTCAAGACCAAACACATTGATGAGAAACACCATTTTATTCGAGGTATTGTTGTTATTCGTGAAGTAGCGGTAGAAAAGATTCACATGTATTAGAATCTAGCAGATATGCTTACCAAGTTTCAGCATTGTTTGAACTTGGTTGGTCACTACGGCACTTGAGTTGAGCGCCCTTTGGGGCTTTATTGATGATGATTTGCAACATGCCAAATTCAAGCCAAGGTGGAGATTGTAAGTCAAATATGGTGGCTTAAATTTGGCCTATAGTTTTCACTCAAATTCAACATTTGTTAGGGCACTGAATCCATAGCCAACAAACCAGTTTTGTGTTCACACCTAAATCATCACAAAATTATTCATCAAATTTACCTATAAAAGGCTAGAAGCAAACAGTGGTTTTAAGCATAAATCAAAAGTGAGAAACATTTTTCCTCATAGCCTGTGTGACTGTGAGATTTGAGAGAATATTTTAGTCTACTGAATTTTATATTGTGAGAGAAAATTTTGTTCTCAATCCTCACCATTATAAGAGGATTTCTTATACTGACTCTTTTATAGTGGATTAATTTTGCTCGTAGTTTTCTATAAAAATCTTGTGCTCATCTTCTTAGTACTCTCTTTACTTCTCTTTTACTCTAATTGATTAGATCCAGTAATACCATAACAATCAGCATTAAGGGTTCAATAGTTCAAAAATATGGACCAAAAGGGGCCAAAAAATTAGTAATGAGCTCCATGAAAAGCCACCATAATATCTCATTGTTAACAACTGACATTAACTCCTCAACTCTTGGTGACACAGCAGTCTCTATAAGCCTAGTTGAAAATTAGTTGTGGCAGAATAGGTTCCCCAGATGGCTTCTCTATGGTCTTTCATGGGACAAAGAGGCCCATCTCTCTGTAACCTTCAGGTATACTAGAAACTCTGGCAGTAGAAGACCTAGTTGAAATAGAAACCTGTTTGAATTAGGAGGTGGGCTTCCCACTGAGACAATGTGAGGGATGTTATGAGAGCTTCAAGGAAGAAAATGTTTATCACCCCTAACACCATTGGAGGGAAGATTTCTCCTTCTAGAATTGAGTTCAAGAGTGAAAACTCAGGGTCATGGATATTGGATGGTAAAATAACCTGGAAGTCAACACTGCAAAGTAATGGTGCAACCAAACTCATAAGACTGGCAACAGCCTCACAACACATGGGAGGTGTGGGTGCAATGATGGGAATGAGTTCATAACTACCAAATCTACAATAGAAGGCCACAGAAGGTACCAAAAATATCTGAATCAAGAAAAATGAACTGTGGGTAGACTGATTATTAGGAAGAAAAGGTGTCACAGGAAATTCAAACCCATCAAATGATACTCCACTTTTTATGGACAAGCTAGGCGCAGTGGCAAGTTCACTTTAAGAGTTGCATTCCCAGTAGGAAAAACCATTAGCTTACCAGGAACAATAGCAGGCCATGTTGAAACATAAGCAGCAATAAACTCCAGTGCTTTCTTACCAATGTCAAAATATAAGGGACCTGCAATTTGTAACAAAGGTTTGAACACACTAGAATAAGGACTGTGGAACAAATTGACCACAGACTTCTGCTCCCCTCCTCAGAGAACTCAGAAGCCTGACAAAGAAACATAAAAACAATGCAATAATTTGTTGGTAGATTTTGTTTGTTGGAAGAAGGAATTAACAAGAAACTAGTATGAGCCTATAGGTGTACTTCAATGAATAGCGGAAACCCAAATAGAAAGATAGCAACTATTATACTTGTAAGTTCTTTTTTCTGAAACACTGTAAGAGCTGGAAGTCCAGTTCAAACGACGGTGCTGAACTACTTGTCTAGCTTTGGCTAAGAAACAAACGAGTTTTCAGAACAAAAGCTTATGCAAGAGCCACAATTTCACGCAGTTACATTTTCTCAGCAACTAAATTAGGAACCAAAATCATGGTATGGGAGTTACAAGTTCAATTTCAACAAGATGCATCAAATGGGTACCTGAACGCATAGAAGTTAGGAGAACGGACACATTGACACAGTCCCTGGGAAGAACTCATCTGGGTGTGATCGAAAACAATGAAATCTCCAAGAAAATCAAATAAAGTTGGGAGCTTTAGGACTTGGACCTACTAACTGACTTTATTTTGGAAAATCAATGTTCTTGTCACTTTATAATAGACATTGATGGTGATAAGTAATTACCAATGAACCTTTCAAAGATGTTTTTTCTCTCTCAGACTTTGAATGTCATATATAAATATAACTAATTTTAAACATCTTATTCTTCTTTTTTAATGAAGGATCATTTTATTAGGAAACAGAACTAACCGAAGCTAATGTACGTCATTCAGAACTATATGGTTAAACGGAATCTACAACAGAGAATGCAAGTTTTGTTATTGCATCCTCTACACTGTTCGATGAAGGCTTAATAAGTTAATATGGGAAAGTTTGAAAGAAAGAAAATTCGATGAGAGCATTTGACAATCAAGTAAGATCTCTCAGAAGTATGCTGTTATCTTTCTTCTTCTCCAAATTTATGTGATTGATTGTCATTAAAAAGTTTAATTAATATATATGATAAGTGAAAAAAAAATTATAGTCACCCAATGATGTGTTTTTACATAATTTAATGAATACAATATCTCACGTATTATTAGACTCAATAAATGATATGTCAATACAACATTCAACATAGTGTAAAATAATTTTACATTGACAATGTATATTTATTAAATCCAAATTTAAATAATAGTATTTTAAGAAAATAATATAAAGTGATATGTTCAATATCAAAGGAGTAGGTGCTAAGAAAGAAAGTAAATTAAAGAAGTCATCGCATTCAAGAATGATGACTCATTTAAATATAAGGATTAAATGATGATTGAGCAAAGAAAAAAAGAAAAAGGGAAGAAAAGGAAGGGAAGGCTACAACACATTACATTGATCACAATCATTTTAGAGCCTGTAGATATCTAACCTAGTATATATATACAAATTACAGGAGGGAGTAAAAGCAAAAGAAAATGAAATGCAAAATCCAAAGTATCACCAACCGGATTCTCTATTCTTCCTACCCTTTGATGTGTATTAGACAATGAACATGTTGATGTTGAATTAAGGTCACTGCCAAAACTGTACCAAATATTCACCTCACCCTGTTAACATTTTTCTCACTTTCTCTTCTCTAGTCCCTTTCTTCTATAGTCTGGTCTTCCACAAAAAAAGTTAACACCTAAACATCATACACGGGCAAGCGCTCCCCAATAGGGTCACGACAAATTGGGCACTTCTTACACTTCTCTGAGCAAGAGCTGCATGAAGTTACATGCAATAATTAAATCATGCATAAGGCTAAATAAACTATGAATGCAATGAGACATGTTGTTGTCTCTTTGACCATCACATACATATTTGATGTTATCTTACCTGCAAAGGACACGATGCCTGCATGGGAGCAATACAACACTAATCTCTCCCTCAAAACAAATTCTGCATAACACTTTCTCCTGATACACACAACATATTAATTAACATAAAATTTGGCCAAATGAAACTTACTAATAATGAATCTAAATAGAGAAGGGACAACAACATTTAGAAACTTCATTTTAACCATAATACACAGCTTAAGCACAAGCACGTGACTAGAAAAAGTACTCATAAAAGTTAGAAGTTTTACATTTTTAAGTCTTTCATATTCCTGTTGGCTGTATTTTGTAATTTCTGTCTGCTCACCAAGTGCTGCCTGGAGTCTCCAAACCTGACACAATAAAATTTTAAGTATGCCAATGAAGGAAATCAGAGATATATATATATTACAAGAGCTGCAATTACCTCCTCGGCAAGATCCCTTTTAGGCATTTTCTTAACAATCTCAGGAGGATAACCACAGAACGTATTATACCTGTGCAGTGGGAAGTCGAATGTGCGAAGATAATTAGAAATTACTACTAGGTGAACAGTTAATAGTTAATTGAAAATAGCTTATGTATCTTGCTTCTATCATAAGAAGCGGTAAAAAGGATGTCTCGATATAGTATCTGTATATAATATAGTTAAATAAGTTCCAGTGTCAAACAGAATAATAAAGAGAAACCTACTATTTTGATCCTTAAAGATAAACATCTGCTCAATTTGCTTCCCCAAAGTTAATTGTATCATTTAACTCATCTCAATTTGGTATTCGCATAGGAATTCCATACACCTTAAATATGTATGGCGGGACTTAAAAAGATGGAATAGGCAAGAATGAACTCTAATTGATAAAATAAGACTGCAACAGATCAAATTGAGAAAATGAGGATCTTTCAAAGACCAAAATGGTACTGTTCTGAAAATTAGACATTCACAAGCAAGCTGAAACAACTGTTTATAATAGTTTTTGGTTGGAAAGGTATGCATCCGCATGAAATCATTTTTATGGTTTCTCTCTGGTGTTCAGCATACCATATGGTCATTTTAAGGATATATTGGACAGCTCTCCTATAATGATTGGCATTTAGAAGTTTCTTTTCTTTGTTTCTGTTCGTTAATGAAATTTCTTCTTTTATAGAAAAGGAAAACAAAAGACATTAAAAGTATTACTAACATGACTCATGACCATGGAAGTACAATCTGTGCCACCAGTGCCATTAAATCGTAAAGTTACCATGCCCAGTACCCTAGAAAATTCCATTCTATTAAGGTGTAAATATGAATCACATTTTTGTTGCAGTCACTTGCAATCCTATTGCAGCCTTTTGGGGCATACATAACATTAGCAGCTTTTGTATTTCCCTCTTTTTTGCCATTTTAAAAAATTCAGAGGCCAGATCTCACACTTATAAAAAATTGCTCCAAGAGGCACTGCATGGTAAATGTACAGGACAATATATGAATTCCTTGACAGTACACATAATGTTGTGATAAAGTAATAATGCTTACCCAGATGCTCCCTCATGGTACAATCGTGCCTGTTCTTCCAGACTCCCTTCATCAATTGACCACCAACCTAATAATCTGATTCCATGAATTGTCAGATGTAGTGCAGAAAATTGCATGCATATGTTAATTCAACAAGATCACAGCTTCCCTTTCTGAAAACTTTTGACCTCAATAGACACTGGATTTGTCATCTCCAATCATAACAGATTGACAGTGGTGAAAACAATAAGGAAAATAATTCAGATTACTCTCTTGAGGTTTGGAGATATTATGTTTATGTTTGTGCACTGAACCATTAAGAGCATCTTTTTGAAAAAATTGACCCCAATAAACATTGGATTTGGATAGAATACGGTAATCAGGGATTTAGTTCCTGGCCCTTGGGATTTGGATACATCCTTAGGTAGACATCATAGACATATGTTCAGTTTGTGAACTGAACCAATAAGAGCATCCAGTTGGTTTCACAAATTCTACAAGAAAGAGACCCAAATTTAAAAATGTTGAACAAATTGTCACATTCTATTGCACCGAAGGATTTTCCGAGGGTCTTATGTGATATAGCTTTGCAACCTTGCAGTTTTTAAAGAATCACTCTATCTTTGACCTTCATATTCCTAACATATAACTGAGTTGTTTCCATCCAAATTTAATGGAAAATATCGGTGAATAGAATATGATAATCAGGGATTTAGTTTGAGAAAAAGCTATGGGACAGGAGTTTTATGTCAATCATATGCCACTCATATGTTAAATTAGTTATAAATTGGACAAATGAGCTCAATATTAAGTGATAACAGAATAAAGCTCAGAGGAACAGAATGACAAAGTGAAATCAGGCCAAACAACAGGGTTTTAACCTAAAGTTTTAACTACTACTACTAATAATAATAATAAAAGAAAATTCGTTACCTAGAACCATGGTGCAAGAACCCCAAGCAATCATGAGCTCTTGAAGAAAATCTAAAATATATTCCTCCACCAGCTCCACTTCGTAGTAGAAGCACAAGTTTCTCCACAAATTTAGATACAGATAACAATACACCAGTGCCTTGCAGTACGAAAAGGGGAGAGAAAATAACTGGAAGAGGTATATATACAGCACAAGCAGGTGTTCCCTGAAATGCAAAACAGCTCAGATCTCCAACTACAACATTTCAAAGGCTGACTAAGCACACAATTCAGTACTACATACCTCTAAATACATACAAAGAAGAATCTGGAATACAATAACCGGTACTTTCATGAAATGACCTCCTATGTCTTGCAGGCTACACATTCTCTCCTGACGTTGATTTTCCTCTGAAGAAACCATTAAGCCACTGTTCCAGTCAAGATATCTAACTGCACTAGAAGATGAACTGGCTTCTCTGGAATTTCTATGAATGACCGGATTGGACCACTTTGTACATACAAGAAAACTAAAGCACTCGGCAATACTGCAGAATAATACATTATAAAAACCTTATATAAAACTTTCAGGCCAACATTCTAAGAAAACACAGCTAATTATCAAAATACATTTTAGCAGTGCTAAAGACAGAGAAACATACGCAAAGTTAATAAATAAGTCCCACCAGCCAAGAGCACCTACATCACCTGTATTAGACATGAAAAACAAAGCCACACTTAATGAAATGAACTCATGTAAAATATATTAATATATTAATCATATAAAAGCAAGAGTAAGAGTAGAGTAACCAAAATGTATTAATAATCATTTAATGTCATCAAAAATTCCAAGAGTGTCAAATTTCATGACATGGACTCCATATTTGTTTTCTTTGAATGAAAATGTCATCCTGACATTGTAGGATCATCCAATACTACTCTTTGTACCAAATATGTACAATATCCAGTCCATACTAGTAGTAAAAGTAAATGTATATTTGCAAAATTAAAATGTATTTACAATAAACAATATTTTTTGGGGTATATTTCAAGTTTCTATGTTAAATATAGATAAAACATGAAGAATTGACCATTTTGGATCATATTGTTCATGCCACTCAAATAATATCTCATAACATTTGGGGGGGGGGGGGATAAAATAAATTCTGCTTCATTGTTGAGTAATCACACCTACTTCAACCCAGAAAAAACTGAAAATTTGTATTTATTTATTATATCTTCTTTTTTTCTTCTGCATAACTAAAAGTCCTACCTTGTGTATAACAAAATATATTGTCATCTTTTCAATAGCAGTACAGGACAATATTTCACAATGGATCACAAGATCACAGCATTGTTATCATGATATTTGAAACTAATGATGACAGAATTTATAAAGAATAAATGAAAAAAATCATCTAACTTTAGAAGAAAAAGAGTTACCACTCAGTTTTAGGATTGTGAAGATTGTAGCAGCTATGAAGAACACCATAGAGATTGCAATCCAAAAGTGCTACAGACGACAGAATGAAAAACAGTTTCAGTGTAAGCAAGCTTTAACAATTTCAAATTATAAAATATTTTAATAATAAAAAATGCAAGTCAGGATCATGCTAGAAAAAACATAACAAACATCACGGAACTTTTAACTGACTCAACCAGCAATTGCAATCAGGTAAATGTTATTAAATATCAATAGTAATAAAATGAGAACATGAAAATTGAAATATATTACGGTTATCCAGGTGATACTAAGCATGGAGTATCTATTAAAGACAGACACAAGGACAGCAGAATGCTAGAAACACTCTTGACTAGAAAGAATCTTGATAGTGAGAACAGCGTAATTATTTCAAAAAATAGATAGTTACAAGTCCTTAAACACCTGTATGACCAAAAAAAAGTTACAAAAAAGGAAGTCAACCAACGTAATCCTATATGTCAATAGACTCAACACCAAAGCTTCAGTTCCAAGAATTTCCCTCCAATATTTGAAGAAATATTACTTAAAATGTAGAGAAAATAGAAGGCATTTCATGTGATATAGAAAACAAAGGAGAAGAGAAAAGCAATATTCCTGCTTGATATTTCAAATTGCCCTACACTCTAAAACTGGAAAACACCTTAGTTCAATTAATTGAGAGATAAACTTAATAGATGCTCATTACACATCAGAGTACACGCATAAACAATGGAAATTAGAAATATTTAGATGCTAAACAATTGGTTGTTAACTTCTTTTTTTTTCGTACAATGGTGGCAATGAGGTTTAAACTTATGACCTCATACAAACTATCCAAACCCCTCACCACTAGCCCAATCTTAGTGGCTTTTTAACGACTGGTTGTCACATATCAACAAAAGATTGATTGGATTATAAGTGTCAGAGTATACCATCACAGAATATTTCCTAATAAAAGCATTCCTTAATTATTTGATGCACGTCACAGTCAATTATCAAAAGAGAGTACTGCACTGAATTTGTGTGACATGACAAAGATATCCTCAAATGTAAACTAAAGCATAACAGAGCTCTTTTGTTAAACTACTTTAAACTTTAAAGTCCCAAAAGTACAATATATGCAAACAATTTATGGCACTCAACTTCAAATAACTTTTTTTAAAAAAAAGGCAATAGCATTTCTCTGCAGCACACTAAAATATCTAATGTTAAAAGAGTGTAAATAAAGGGTTAAATGGAGACTTAATTGACACTAAATTCATCTCAATTTCACTCCTGTAACAATAATCTGAAAACCCTTCATCATACAGATTCCACACATAGTTTTGTGATGCAATTTAACTGTGGCAGGTAAAAATGGATAGAATTATTCCGGTCTCTAGATCGCTTTTCCCCATATAAAATTAAATCATTACATTATCAATGACAGAAGTGTTGAAGGCTTGAACACCATAAGACCAATATTCCTTTGATTTCTCTTTTCTGTTTTAAATGGTTAGTTATATTAGAGAACCCAACAAAGACCATGAAAAACAAGGTGATATTTAGGACATCCATTAAAAGAAAACAATGCACCCAAAGCCTATCTTTGCTACAAATTATTGATATAAAGCCTTACAGGAAGAGTTTCCCATATTGCTTCATCACTCATGCTTTCTTCATCCCCTGGCATTAGAGCCCTACACATTCTGCACAGGAAACAAACATTGGTCGGTTACAAATGACTGAGAAATATTCGATGTACATGAGCCCGCACCAATGAATCATATTCAACGGCTTCACATTCATCTCTTTGAAAACAAAGCATATCATAACAAGCCCAATGATGTGCACCAATGATTGAGGTCTAAAAATTTTCAAGGAAGTAGAGAAAGAAAAAAGACAACAAAGAAATTTGCTAGAGTATCTAATATGGCTGGTGTAAAGAATTCGGAAGATTACTCATGTAACCATTGTTTTGCCTAACACAAGAGAACAACCCAAAAGAAATTATGGTTTATGTTAGTTATCCTAAAGAAATTACCTGAAATTGTCAATGAGAATAATGATTTCAAATGTCAGTAAGGGAAGGAACACAATCTTCAGATTGACTGCCGGAAAGCCACGAACTGTGCAAGAACTAATGCATTAGTATAATTTGAAATCTTGCAGAAATATCATTGTGGAAATTTTGAGTCTTCTATTGTGACAAAAATCTTTCATTTCACAGATGCATGTATATGGTAATATGCTCACAATTCTATAGAAGGAATTTGTGAGCATCAATCTAACTAAATGAACAACAGAACAAGTCATGCCGACTTAACATTTCTTTAGACAGACAACCGAAATACATATTGAATGCAAAAATAATGGGAAATTCTTAATTCTGAAAACAATAAGACATAGAGTCGTAATGTACCATATAAGCTCTCGAGATATATACAAAGGAGCAATTCAAATGCAATAAGCAACGGTGTTGCAACGACGGCATGGCACGGTGCCCACTGTCACAACATAGAAAACAAGTATTGTATTTATACCAGAAAGAGAAAATATAAAGAGCTATAAACCTTATTTTAAGGTTTTATCCACGGTAGCCAAAGAACAATACACAAACTCATAGTTCTGAAGTCAAATGGCCCAATATCCACAACAACCAAACTAAAAATAGAAACTATCTCAAATTTCAATGAAGAATGACAATGGCATACATGTCGATTACGTGGAGCTGATGGCGCAGGTAGTGAAAACCTTCCACGAGCGACAACGCCATGGAACATCCAAAGAGGTGTAAATACTAACCTGGGTATTAAAATTGAAATCAGTAATTTATAATCATCATCATTTTAGAACCCAATGCACACTACACCTTCCCAAACATCTTCACTACCAAAAAATTTCCATATTAACAATGTTTAGACAACATGATAAGCCCCAGTATCCACCATTTTCTCAGAAAACCTTATAAATTTTATCTATTTATTTTGCTAAAAGACAATGAGTATTAATGAACTTGCACCAAGTTAATTACATAATATGTTCTTGATCATCCCCTACACTGAAGGGTATTGACTACTGAGAATAGTGGACTATGTAGCTTTGTTAATAATTTCAGGAATGACACTGCAATTATTTTAATTGAATCCCATAATAACTTCCAAAAACTTTTGACATTTTGAGGCACAACATCACAAAACGATATGAAGGCACTTTACATCTACCACTTACAGAGTCTTCTAATCACTCAAGTTTTGACCTTAGGGTAGGGCCAAATTTGAGTTTGTCACTTAGTCATTTCGGTAACTTCCAACTCCAATCAAAGCAAAAGTGTACTTATTTTCACTCAACTCGACTCCATAACTTTAGTTCATAATCATCTTCACCCCATTCTCCATTTTCCACCTGCTTAAGGTCAACCAAGCAGACTCTTCTCCTTGTATGAACAATTTTATACAGCAGAACACAAAAGTCATCGCTGAAATAAAACTTCTCCAGCCACACAGCATACAACAAAATAGAGATGGAGAAAGGAATGAAATTAACGAACTCAACCACGTCTTATCTTACCAGTAGCACAACTCTTGTGACTAACCATTTTTTATGGTAAAAAAATCCCTTAAATTACATTACATTACACACCTCCACGTGAAACAGCCACCAACATTGTCAGTTTGTACTCTGCATGTGTTTCCAAAAAAAACAAAAGATTTTTAATCAAATTAACCTTGCCAATTTTGGGTCGATCACAGAGGCAGAGTTCAGAAAGAAGAACCACAATCCAGTCATGATTAACATAGTTATTTTCCCACACCACAAAAAACAGTGATGGTAGATAAGGCATTGCATGTGGGGCCAAACCCTTCTTCTCTTTCTCAAAACACACTCATTCGGGTAACTTTTTCAACCCCAGTCGCTCCAAAAGGGGAAAAAATTAATTAATTAACTAATTAATTAAATAATTAGATAAACAAACCCTCAGCTTGAAGCAACAAATAAATCAGATAAGGAAAGAAAATCCTGATAGCTTCACACTTCAATAAAAACCATCAAAACGAAAACTTTGTTAAATTTGGCATCCAATTAAAGCAAAATCAAAGACCCCACAAGTCAATTAGGGAAAAAAAAACTAACCACCAAGAGCAAGAGAGGTGGTGATCGAGCTTGAGAACGAGCAAGAGAGTGAAGCAGAGGAGAAAGGTGTGAGCAGCAAGTGCCTGCGCTGACTTCAAAACCCTGCGCCAGCTCATCTTCCCTTCCTTTGATTTAAAGCACACAGAAACCAAATCACAATCCTAATCCTAAAAGAGATTTTATACAGTTGCTGCTACACAACAAAGAACAAATCCCCCAAAAAAAAGCACTGAAGAATTTTCTCTCTCCTCACACAAACACACGCACGCTTTAGTTAAGCAGAAGATTCATAGAGAGATTGATTGAATTGCTATGTTGGGAGATGAAAACCCGAGGCTTCATTTACAAGGGGCGCCATCTGAAACGGGAAAGAAAAGCAAAGAGACATGTCAAAGTTGAAAAACATTTTTTTTTTCTTTTTGGGTTTGAAAATAAAAAAATCTGATACCCGAATTCTGAAGGCAATTTGAATTGAATTGAAGGAAGGAACAGTAGAGTGATGAGCGTTGAGTGGAGTAATTGTAATTCTACGTCAAACATTACTAAAAAGAAACCAAACTCCTACCACCGAAAGACTCGAGCGTTGGTCGTCATTATTATCATTAATTAATTAATTAATATAAAAAACAAAGGGGTCTTATTGTTATCAATTTAACTTTTGAGAATTAAAAAAAAGAGAATGATAAAATTTAATATATTTGTAAGAATTTAAAAGATATTTTTTAAAAAAAAAGATATTTTTAATATTTGTTAAATATCTTAATAAAATCCATGAAACCAGCTTCTCTCTTTACTGAAATTGTTGAGTATGTGAGAGATAAACACACATAATATATGAATTCCAACAAAATCTTTTAACCCAAAATTTATCTAGTAAATTAATATTTTTATCTTCGAATTTTACGACATCTTATGGTTTTGTTTTTTATTTTTTTAAAATAACACTTTAATACCTATAACATATACTTTAATCCTTAATTTTATTAAAAAATATGTATTTTAATTCCTGAATTTATTAAAATACATACACTTTTTTAAAGTGCATTTATTTTAATAAAGTAAGGCACTAAATTGTTACTTTAAAAAAATAAAAGTAAAACTGTAAAACAACGTAAAAGTAAAATATGTGCCCGTTTGGGTGGGCGTTTGAAAAAACAAAACCTAGGTTTTGCATAATTGATTTTAAATCACTTCCGTCCAACGTGCTTCGTAAAGTGTGCATCACTCATCTCAACCATTCATTTCTAAAATCAATTCTGCTCAACTGTAAACCAAACGGACCCGAAATTGCTAGTTTCTTCAAAATTTTCTCTTTTATTCGTTCAAGTGGTAGGCTTGGCTTTTGACGCACGCCAAATGGAAACGGCAGCAAAACAAAACCTGTTTGGTTTTTTATTTGGGTGCTTCCTGGTTTTGGTATTTCATAAATTTTGAGGATTGAATTACCATGTTGTCCTGTCCCCCTTTTTTAATTTATTATTTTATTTTCTCATCGTCAAAATGAAAGGCGTGTGCACTAACCAGTAACGAGTGATCTGAATCCGCACGCACACGCTACGCAAAGCATACATGCTATTAAATAAATGTTGAATCCTCCTACTTTTATATGTCGTTTTAGAGTCTAAAATTTGTTTCTAAATAAGTGTCATTTTCACACAACAATAAATGCTAATTTTTTTAACTTTACATTCTTCCAAATTTGTTAAATGGTGGTGTGTTTATTGCAATGACTAGAAATGATGGAGAACTTTAAATGTTTTAAGCAGAGAGAGAAAGGGTATATTTGTAAACAATGAAGCTAAAAAGACACATTTATTGCATTCCTTAATCTATGTGCAAAAACCTTAAACGACAGATAAAAAGGAACGGAGGGAGTACAAATCAATACTAAATAATGGGTTTGGTTTATCATTTCAGCTAGTTAAAAGTTGAAAATAATAGCTGAAACATTAGCCATGTTTGGGAATGTAACTTTTTTGGATAGCTACAAGCTTTTCTTAAAAAACTACCTGGGTAGCTTTTTTAAAAAAGTTCCAATTTTCAGCTACTAACTGAAAAATAATTACATGTTTAGCCATCAATCACCCCAACTTATCATTATTTAATAATTAATATTGTTCTTAAATGTCATTTTACCATTTTCAGCTAGTTTTACCAAACACATTCAATAGTTTTTCAGCTTTCAGCTAGCTTTAAGTTTTCAGTGAGCTTTTCAGCTTTAAGCTAGCTTTAGAGTGTGTTTGGTAAAACTAGTTGAAAAGCTAGCTGAAAGTTTAAAGTTAGCTGAAAGCTGAAAAACTCACTAGCTTAAAGTTAACTGAAAGCTGAAAAACTATTGAATGTGTTTGGTAAAACTAGTTGAAAATGGTAAAATGACATTTAAGAACAACATTAATTATTAAATAATGATAAGTGGGAGTGGTTGAGGGCTAAACTTATAATTAATTTTCAGTTAGCAGCTGAAAATTGGAGCTTTTTTAAAAAAGCTACTTGGAGTAGCTTTTTAAGAAAAGCTTGTAGCTACTCGAAAAAACTATCTTTCCAAACACTGTTGAAATGGTTTCAGCTACTATTTTCAACTTTCAGCTAGCTGAAATGACAAGTCAAACACTCTTAAGCTTTCAGCTAGCTTTTCAGCTAATTTTACCAAACACACTATTTGGATTTATAAAAAGATTAATAGGCCGTTTGTTTTAAATTATAGTGGAACAAAATCATGGTTTTGAAAATTAATTTTAAATTACTTCCGTTCAATAAGCGTGCATCATCTATCTCAACCATTTATTTTTAAAATCAATTATACTCAACTGTAAATCAAACGGAACCTAAATAATAATAAGAAGTTTCATAATTATTGATATAAATATGATATGATTCAGTTTATTTACTTTCCATAATCCCATCTCTTGCTTTTTTAATGCATGCATTACATGCTATGTTTCTTATCCCTTCCACTGCGCATTTTATGAACGCATGAAGCTTGATAATGTTCAAAATTTTAATACATATTTATTAAATAGTTTAAGTTTTTAATAGTATTAAATATAAGAATATTATCTAAGTAATCAATTTTAATTGGAAATGAATAAGATTTAATTTATATTTTAAAATAACGGCATAAAAATAATTTAATTAATAGCATAATTATGTGTAAAAACTCAGTTAATTTAACAGCATCTCACTATAAATTGGTATAAAAATAGTTATAATAGTCATAGTTTTTTTTTTATCAAGCTTTATCTGAATGAATGGATTTTTTTTATTCAAAGTATATAAAAATTGACTCATGTACAATGAAAATGTCCCATCAACTTTGTAAGCCTCTTTCGTCAAAAAAAAAAAAAAACTTCGTAAGCCTCTTTAAAATAATCGTATTTTGTCATTTTTAAGGTTGCTTTGTTTATTTTTAAGTAAAAACAATTTTTTAATTCAAATATTTTATACTTATTAAATAAGTTGCTCATTTAATACCTGTTTGATTTACATATGAATTATGCTTTACGAAACATGTTCAACAAATATATTTAAAATAGAATAGAATTAATTTTTGAAAATTTAAACCAAATGACTATGAAAATGTCACATCAACCTCCTAAGCTTCTTTAAAATAATTGAACTAACTTCTCTATTTACGTGGAATTGTTTTTTGTAATTTTAATTTCTAAAGTTCATTTGTTCATTTTTTAAATAATTTTTTTAATTAAAACATTTTATAATTATTAAGTAAGTTAAAAAATAAATTAAATATTTTTTATTTTTTCTAAAGGCATTTTTTAGTTGGGTCATCATTCTCGGTACTAGAAATGTCTAGTTGAAGAGAAATAGATTCATACATAAAGTTGATAATTCGGGTTACTAGGCCCGATCCGGCCCGATGCGGGTAGTGGGTTTTATCGGATTTGGCTCAAAGCTCGAAAGTTATTCGGATTTCTACAATAAGTACTTGAGCCCTATATTTTTACGGGCTTTTGTGGGTAGCCCGATATTTTTTGCAAGTTCTATCGGGCTACCCGACCTTTTGTGGACTTTTGCGAGTAGTGAGCTTTATCGGGTTGGGCTAAAAAGTCCGGAAGTTATTTAGACTTCTAAAATAAGTGTTTGAATCTTAATTTTTTGTGGGTTGGTCTGTTTGGGCTAGCTCATTTTACCGACTCTACTTGTACACATGTGTGAGACACAGTTGCATGACATATTTGTTATAATTTTTAAATCATAATTGTTAAAAAATGTCAATGACTAACAACTTAATCAAATACACAATAGTTTGTTAATTTTCTAAACAAAGAAGTGTTTAATTATTGAGTTTAATTAGTATACACTGTCATTTTTCCCGTTGACATGGAAAGAAATTCTCTCCGGGATCGTGAGAAGGCGTCTCTCCGATAGCCATCTTTTCTAGCTATCGTGAGAAGTTTAATCTTTGTCTTTCTATCATTTTCATTTTCCTTTTTCTCATGGAACGCTTAACTATCACGGAGGAAGAGGAGGAGCTAGAAGTGCAGGTGGGGGAAAAACATGGGGAGAACCAACAGATCAGTTTCAATCCAAAACTTTGTTTGGTGGGTAGGTTCATCACTGACAAACCTATCCGTACGCACATAATGAAGGAAAGAATGGCTGGAGTTTGGCGTCCAGGGAGAGGGGTGGCTATTAAGGAGGTTAGTGAAGGCAGATTTATGTTCCAATTTTTTCATGCTCTGGATGTGCAACGGATTTTAAAAGGAGGCCCATGGTCATTTGATGGTAACATGCTGGTGCTGGGAATTATGAAAGAAGGAGAAGTCCCAGAAGAAGTGCAACTCTATGAGGTCCCGTTCTGGATTCAGGTACACAACATTCCAACAGGCTTCATGTCACTAACAGTTGGCCAACACCTTGCTAGCGGAATTGGGGAGTTATTGGAGTATGACGCAACAAACAATTCAAATTTTTGGAGGGCCTTCATGCGTATTCGAGTCCTTGTAGATGTGAGGAAGCCCCTTAAGAAATCAAGAAAAATCAAGAAACCAGGAGGAGAAGCAAAAGAAGTACATTTCAAATATGAAAGACTAGGACCGTTTTGCTACATCTGTGGCATCATGGGACATGTGGAAAATTTCTGTGAAAGATTGTTTACAATGGAACAAGATGATGGGCACAGGGGTTGGGGCCCATAACTGAGGGCTGAACCTAGGAGATCGCCGGTTGGAGGTGGTGGTAGGTGGCTGAGGGAGGAGGGGCAGCAATCCTGGATAGCGCCAAATCAGGGATGGCGTGAGAATGACATCAATAATGGCACCAATCAAGGAAGCACGAATCAGGGTCAGAATACCCGTAGTCAAAGCTCATTGGCGGCTTTTTTCAAAAATCCAAACGCACAGATTCCAACAATAAATGCTCCAATTATTACCGAATCAAGTAACAAAGTCAGCGCCAATAATAGCGTAAATGACATGATGGAGGGGGACGAGGATGATACGGGCGAAATAGAAGGCGACAAAAAAAGAAGAAGGGAGGCACAAGGGACGGTAGAAAGAGGGGGGTTACAAAGCAATAAGGGGGGTGAAACTGGAAATAAGGCACCAGAAATTCTAAACACACAAAATGGTCATTTTTTACAAGCAGGCCTTGGCAAAAAGGCCTGCCAAGGATCATGAGTATTCTAAGCTGGAACTGTCGAGGCCTAGGCAACCCAAGGGCAGTTCCAATTTTAAGGGACATCGTTCGGTCGCACCATCCGGATGTCTTGTTCCTGTGCGAAACTTTGGTGCATGCAAACAGAATTGAGGATATTAGAATGAAGTTGGGTTTTGAGGGGTGTTTTTCAGTAGATAGGATGGGCAGAAGTGGTGGTCTAGCATTGCTTTGGCGTCACCCTTTTGAGTGCAATCTCATCAATTCCTCACAGAATTTCATCAATTTGGAGGTGATGCAACATGGAGGTAGCAGATGGAGGTTTACAGGTTTTTATGGTTATCCAGAAAGACAGCGTAGGAGAGAGTCTTGGGAGTTAATAAAACTGCTAGCTGAGGATGATTCCCTTCCTTGGTGTATAATGGGAGATTTCAACGATATGATCTCCCATTCTGACAAATCAGGAGGTGTTCCCCAACCAGAATGGTTACTGCAGGGCTTCAGAGAAACTGTTCTGGAATGTCAACTAATTGATCAAGAGCTGGAAGGTTACCAGTATACATGGAGCAAGAGCAAAGGTACCCCTCAAGCAATAGAAGAGCGTCTTGGTAGGTGTCTAGCCACTCAAACATGGATAGATCTTCATCCCTCTAGCAGGCTGCATAATTTGATAGCCGGAAGATCTGATCATTCCCCTATCATATTGAAGCTTTTGAGGCATAATCACAGGCTCAGGAGGAATAGCTTCAGATTTGAGAATGCTTGGTTAGATGAACGGGGCCTGGAGGACATTGTTCACCTCGGTTGGAATAAGGATGAGCAGGCCGATATCATGCAGCGTATCAATAGCTGCACAGAGGAGATGAATTTATGGGGTAGGAAGTTGAGAGTCAAATACAAAGATGCTATCACAGATTGCAAAAAACTCTTAGAGGAGGTTCGGGATTGCAAGGATGAGAATTCATACCAGAGATACATTAAGCTGCAAGACAAGCTTAATTGTCTAATTTTGCAAGAAGAGGCGTTTTGGAGGCAAAGAGCGAAGGTTCATTGGCTTCATGATGGAGATAGGAACACTAGGTTCTTCCACGCTATGGCTAGCGTGAGGAAGAAGAGAAATACTATTGTTACTCTGGCTAGGGAGGATGGCAGCCATGTAGATAACCAACAAGGATTTTGTGAAGTGGTCAAATCCTATTTTGATAATCTATACAACACTAGCGGTTGCAATCCTTCTCTGATTACTGATCATGTAGAGGCTCGGGTAACAGCAGAAGAGAGAGCTCACCTGACAGGGTCTTTCACAATAACTGAATTTAGGAAAGCTCTTTTCCAAATGCATTCTGACAAGGCACCGGGGCCTGATGGTCTCAACTCGGCTTTCTACAAAAAGTTTTGGCAGCTGTGTGGGCCAGAAATTTTCACGGCTGGAACACTATGGCTGGAAAGAGGTGAGTTCCCACAAAATCTTAACGATACAACTATTGTTCTTATCCCCAAGACTGACCAGCCTAATTCAATGAGAGATTTCCGCCCCATATCGCTTTGCAACGTGTTGTACAAGGTAGTCTCAAAGGTGCTTGCCAACCGTCTCAAGAAAGTGCTTCCAAATATTATCTCGCAAGAGCAGACAGCTTTTGTCCCAAACAGGTCCATTATTGATAATGTTCAAGTGGCTTTCGAAATTATTCATCACATGAAAGGAAAAAGGAGGGGGAAAAGAGGAGAGGTAGCACTCAAATTAGATATTAGCAAAGCTTTTGACCGTATGGATTGGAATTATTTGGAGCAAATCATGCTAAAGCTGGGGTTTGGTGAAAAATGGGTTGGATGGATGAAGATGTGTATGGAAACAGTTCACTATTCAGTCTTGGTGAATGGGGAAGGAGTTGGTCCAATTGACCCAAAGAGGGGTCTGCGCCAAGGAGATTCCCTGTCCCCTTCTTTATATATTATTGGAGCTGAGGGTCTGTCCATTTTGCTTAATAAAGCAGCTGCTAGGGGCAATATTCATGGTGCCAAAGTGTGCAAGGGCGCACCCATTGTCAACCACTTACTCTTTGCCGACGACTGTTTTCTGTTCTTTAAGGCAGAGGAGAAAGAATGCCAATCAATCATGAACCTACTTCAAGTTTATGAACAAGCAACAGGGCAAGCCATAAACCTGCAGAAGTCTGAAAATTTTTTCAGCTCCAACACGCAACAAGCTATCCGTCAAACAATTACCAACATCTTGCAAGTAAATCAGATTCTGGGCAAAGGAAAATACTTAGGCCTTCCCTCTCTAATTTGAAGGAATAAGAAACAAATTTTTGGTTACCTTAAGGAGCGCACATGGAGAAGGATGCAATCTTGGTCAGGGAAGCATCTATCAAAGGCGGGTAGAGAGGTTTTGGTGAAATCTGTAGCCCAGGCAATTCCTTCTTACTGCATGAGTGCCTTCATGATTCCTATATCTCTGGGGGATGATTTACAAAAGATGATGAATTCTTTTTGGTGGGGATCTAATAGAGGAAATGGTAAAGGGATCAATTGGATGTGCTGGGATAAATTGACGATGAGAAAGGAATATGGAGGAACGGGATTTCGCCATCTGTATGCCTTCAACTCAGCTATGCTAGGGAAGCAAGGTTGGAAGCTCATAGCCAACCATGATGCTATTGTTTTCAAGGTGTTCAAAGCTAAATACTTCCCTAAAGGGGATTTTCTGGGGGCCCGGTTGGGTCATAATCCCAGCTATGTATGGCGTAGCATCTATGCTTCACAGGTATTAGTGAGAGCTGGAGCAAGATGGATGATAGGAAATGGTCAGAGCATCAAGGTATTTCATGATCCTTGGCTTAAAAATCATTTGAATTCCTTTGTCACAAGACCCGCCCCAGAAGGTCGAGAGGATTTGAGGGTGTCTCATCTTTTAGATGAAAACACCGGGCAGTGGAAAACTGATTTGCTTAGAACCATTTTACCTGCAGAAGCGGACAACATTCTCAACAGCATTGTGCCAAATCTAGGAGGAGATGATCGTCTGATATGGAAGTTCAGTAGAGATGGCAGTTTCTCAGTAAAATCAGCCTACCATCACATAACCGAATGCCTAATGGAAAACTCTCATCTAAAAGAACCTGGTGATTGGAAGACAATTTGGAGAGTGAAGGTTCCCAACAGTGTAAGGATTTTCCTCTGGAGATCTTTGCGGGGCTGTTTACCGGTTCGCATCAACCTACAGAAGAAAGGTGTTAACTGCTCAGCTCTTTGCCCTTTATGCGAATCGAGCCTGGAAAATGAATGGCACCTGTTTTTTGGCTGTGCGCATAGCATCAGATGTTGGCAAGAATCTGGTCTTTGGCAAAAGATGGAACCGGAAATGAGAATCTCTGGAGGTTTTAAGGAAACAGTATTCCAAATCTTAGCTTTGCTGCCTTCACAGGAAAAATGCATTTTTGGAACTTTACTATGGTCTTTGTGGAAGTGCAGGAACGAGAAGGTATGGGAAGGTAACATGAGGACAGTTTCAAGCATAGTGAGCCATGCAATTACCTCACTTAAAGACTGGGGAACAACGAACACGAGGAGGGGGGACAATCCTTCCAACATCATTTTAAATGATAATCTCTGTTGGTTTCCTCCACTACCTGGTAGGGTGAAGTGCAACGTTGATGCTGCTTTGTTTCCTCATCAAAACCGGTTTGGAATTGTCTCTGTGTAAGGGATGCATCAGGAGTTTTTATAAAAGCAAAATCAATCCCCCACTTAGGCCATCCATCATCGCAGGAGGCGGAAGCTATTGGTTTACTGAATGCTATCAAATGGCTTAGGGAGCTTGGCATACATGCAGTGGACGTCGAGTTAGATTGCAAAATTGTGGTGGATGCGGTCAACGAAGATAAGGGGTACATCAATGAATTGGGTGTCATATTGAATATATGCAAGGCTAAACTAAGTGTCTTAGAAAACTTCAGGGTCAGTTTTATTAGGAGACAAGTTAATTATGCAGCTCATCTATTGGCTAGAGAGGCAAAATTCTTTGCTTGTTCCCATGTTTTTGATAATATTCCTCCATGTATTGCTGAAATTCTAAATAATGAAATGAAATAAGTTTGTTCCTCTCAAAAAAAATTAGTATACACTGTCGGTGTAAAAAAAGTTTAGTTTTATGCTAACATCTAATATTATGTAATCACATCATTTAATGAGCATGACACATTATGTGTTTTTAAACTCAATAAATAATGTAACAACACAATTAAATCCTTAATTTTTACATCATTTGATTTACTTAACTTTTATTTATATTTACTTAGAACTAAATTGCCTTTTTAATCAACTTAAACTATATTAATTTAACAAAATAAATACTAAATTATAATTTATTAGAAAAATAGGATCATTTAATTTTAGAAAATATTTTTTTTATTTCTTATCTTTATTTTTAATTATGAAAATGTCGTATCATTTATTCATCTTGTTTAATATTTTGAGAGATTTGTATGGTTAACAGTGAAAACAATATAAAGTTATTTTAACCATTTTTTATATAACTTTAAACTTTTAAAGACATGAAATAAAATAAAACAGGATAATATTTTTATAATTAAAACTGAATAATTTTTATAATTAAAATTGAAAATAAAAATAAAAATAAAAAAAATTCTAAAATTAAACCACTTTTTTTTGGATGAATTAAACCACCTCTAATAATGTAAATTTGAGTTAACCTTTTAAAGAGTATACAGCCTTTTCTTTTTCCTTAAGAAACACTTGAACAGAGCTGCTATTTCGCATAAAAGCTTTTCTATGAAATCAAACATAAATAGTCTCTGACCAATTTGTTTGATGAAAATTATGGATAGATAAAGATTCTTTTATGTCAAATGTATTTATATCTCATTAGTCTCAGTTCATACAGCATTATTTCGTGACCTTTAACATTTTTCTTTCTTAAATCATAAGAAAAATATAGTGGGCAATTTTATAACTTTTTTTAGAAAAATTCACCTCAAACTTTATTTAAGGAAGTTTTTTTTTTGTGCATATTAAAGGAAACCGAGTAATGTGTAATTAAAAAAATACTTCACAGTGTGCAAGGATGAATGGTTACTAAATTTTTTTTATCTTTAATATTTTATCATAAAAGAAGCTATTTTAAATAGTTCGGAGCTTTTCTCCTTTTCTTTTTATTATTTTAAAGAATGGATCCTGATTAGAGTCAAACCTCTAACTCTAATTTCTAATTTATTTATAAATAAATAAAAAGTACACTGTTATCATGATGATGAATTAAAGGAATAATCCTACTAACGCCTGTATACCTCTCTAATCTACTCTTATAATTTATTTGACGGGTACTTTTTAGTTCCTCAATTAGGACATTAAATATAACATGGTTGATTCAAGTGGTACATGTTTGATTCCCTTTAAATAAGGTCTCGGGTTCGAGTTTTGTAGATGAAAAAAAATCTCCGCTGAGAGGGCTAGCCCAACCATGATGATGATGTAGATGTTCCCCGGCTCGAACAGGATTGTCTCCCGTGGAGAATACATGTGGTTAAAAATAATCAAAAAAATAATTAGGACATTAAATTTTACAACGAAAAATACATTTTACTAAAATATAGATTTTTAGTAAATATCTTAATAAAACACATTTACGTGAATATAGATAATTGTATTTCGTTAGGATATAAATTTTCATGAATAGTTAGAAATATAAATAGTTTATGGAATTAAGTAAGTTCACTTTTAATACAATGGATTTAAAATAAAATTTATTAATATTAGTTATGTTATTATTTATGCAATTAAATATTTAATGTTTTAAATTATTTTTATTTTTTTTTTATATATTTTAAAATTTATTTACTATTTCCTAGAAAAATAAAAAACTAATTAGATGATAAAATAAAAATAATAAAATTAAATCAACTTTTTTTGGTTAAAACTGATTAGTCTATATGGGTGACTTTTTCTAATTTTTTTTTATAAACAAAATTTTCATTGAAGAAAGAATTAGGGGTGTTCTAACCCAACTAACAAAACCAGATGAACAAGTCAAAAACCAAGCTATTACAAATAAAACCCCACTCACCAACCTAATGAAATAACATAAATAGATAAAGCAATCCCACGATCTTTTTCTAACTTATGGACAGTTCATTAGTGGCAAAATTATATTGGTTTAGCACTAAAACAAAAAACACCTTATCGATTACAGGTCTGATGGTGATAAAATCAAGTTTTCTTGTTCTTGAATATTAACAGTAAGTCGCAATCACGCCCCATCCCTTGCACAAAATTATTATATCCAGCAAACAACACGAAGCATAAATGCATAATGACAAGCAACCAAGGGCTCGAGTTTAGATTTGGATAAAAACGCTTAAAAGAAAAATGACAAATAAGTATCCACCACGTCCTAGCAAAATGACAAATATAATATCTTTTTGGTGAAATGACAAATATAATATCTAAGCAAGAAAAATACGAGCCCAAATAGATGTGTCTAACTGACATTTTTTGGCAAGGTCTATGTTTTGTTTATACTTGATTATCTTGTCATGTGCTCTTGTATTATTCTTAATAATATCTTGTTCAGCTGATATGACAGATAATTTTAAGACAAATCGATGGGGAATGAAAAAAAGAAAGGACATAGTGAAGGCAAAGAGCAACACCGAAATAAGACATTGACAACATGAGGCAGATATTTTGGAGGTAAGAGAAACAGATATTTATTACTAATTGGAATTGCACAACCTGCATTCATCTTCAATTCCAATTGAATCGCTCCCTTATTTATCAGGTCATACAATGACATGTTCTATGTGTCTCAACCATAAAATTGAATGGATTAATGGTCAAGTTTCTAATTTCCATACTTGAAGACAAAATAGGCTGTATAATCTGATCAGTAGCTGTTGTTAAATAAATATATTGTCCTCTGGGTACCAGGAGGCATACCCACATGGTTTCCTGCACGTTCTTAAACATTTTTAGAAACATAAAAAGCAAGCTAGATTAGAATATACATTTCTCTGTTCTGGCAGGGCTATGCCAGAAACTTTAACCTCCCCTACAATCTGCACAAAACCCCTTGGCACAGTTCTGTTTTTACTACAACCCATTGGACGCATGGTGTACATCAATATGCTCCTCAAAATTCACAACTTGCATAGATACCGTACCAACTACATTTTTTTCTTCAAACTACAAAAATTTTTGCAGCCAATGACAGTTTTCTGCATCCTTCTCTAAAGTATCTTTTAACTTCCTTACTTCTTGCAAAGCTTGCCTTTTATCCATGGTTTCTAGTGGCAAAGCAACAAATGCTTCAAGAATTTGGCGAGCCCTTGCAGCTCCTTGAGACATGTCATCAGGTTCCATTACTCTCTTACGTTTAGAACCCACCTGCACAATATAACTGCAAAATGTTAATGATTCATTCCATTGATGTAGGTTTCTTTAAAATAATGATAATTATATTTAAATTAAAATTTATTGCAATTGTGCAGAGAAAAGAATAAATTTATTGTAGAAAATATATAAGCTGCTATTTCTCACATTTTTTTTTTTCAAATTCAGACAGGTCAGACAACTGTTTCCAATATGTTAACTAGCCCAGCAAACAGTGAGGTACACATTCAGTGACATTGAAGCTTGAATACAAGGGGTTAAACTGTGTACAAGTGCAAGTGACATGCTCCCTCCATGACAAATAAGCATGAAACCAGTTTTATGTGTACAAGTGCAAGTGACATTACTGAATAAATTAAGAATGCTACAAGACATTTTATATATCAACAAAATACTATTTAACTTGTTAAACTTTCTCAGCTTAGATCTGCAAAGAGAGATATCTGCAAAACACAGGTAGCACTGGAATCAAACCAAAACAAAGCTATTCTAATTCAGGAAGCAACAAATTCTTTCGAGAACTGGGGAAACATGTATAACTAATAGCAGAATAAAACAAATAGAGAGCAGAGAGAGATGTCATATTTTATAGCTTCAAATTAGAATACAAACAAACAATTCCCATATCAATGAGACACAAAAAAGCTGTTAGTTAGTTATACCTCTTCTGTAGGATCAATTAAGGATATTGCAGAAGGAGAAAAATCTTCCAATTCTGCTGCCTTTTCTCTAGCTAGGGCAACAACACTTTCAGGGAAGTTTGCAAACTCAGCAACATGAATACCAAAACTCTGATCACAAGCTCCTGGTTCAACCTAAGTAGAATTACATGAAAAATAAGAATTAATGCCAAATGCATTGCTTTTTTACCACAGTACTACAGTTTCTGAAGTTTATGTCCAGACTTCTTGATAAGGTAAGAAGGAATAAGCTCACTGTCACATAAAGGTCATCTGGATTATTAACATCTTTTAAAGGATGCAGTGCCTAATCAACAATAACAAGGGTCCTATAAGATTTATGTAACTGGATTGCAGCATTGGGGCAGATTTCAAATGATGAAATACATAATCAACAATAACAATGTGTTTGCAGGTAACAAGATATGTAGGCAGAATGGTTAGTCACTCAATATCTATACATGGTGTTCTTGAGGAAACTGAGTCTCCTTTTTCCTTTCTTGAAGTATCTAGGTGATGATAAATGACACTGGATGGTTGTCAGTTGATTGTTCTCATTTCTGAACAATGGTCACTTTTGTTTGAAAAGATGTACTGTTGGCAAGAAACAAGAGGATTTTCCATTACAAAAATAAGACTAATTATAGTTTAATATGACTTTTATGCTCAAGGATGATGCATGCCAAATTGCCAATACATCATCTTACATCATCTTGCCAAATTGCCAAAACCCTATGAAGTTTGTTTCAAACTCATTCTTTTTCTTCTCACCTTCTGATTATTCATAACCATAATAGGAGCTCTACCAACTTTAAAACCATCTATTTTTATTAGAGATATCTGAAAGAGTTAAACAAGCAAACGAATCTAAGCCCTTTTCTTGTGCCTTTTTTGAAGAAAAAAGATTTTAAATTTTAAAAAACTGTTTAAAAAATCTGTGATAATTGGATAATTTTTTTAAAAAAAGTGTTCCCCCACCCCTAAATAAAAGGGCATTTTTAGTCATTGTCTCATGAATTAGAATGCCTAGCTTCTGAAAAAAGATCTAAAAAAGCTGCATCATGAAATCATTCTTTTATCAAAACTTGTCTAAACGTGTCCATGAGTTGCACACATCATAAAAGCCAATAGAATAAAAGGCAACTTGCCACATAAAATGAATGTTCAGAATGCATTTACCTTGTATAGCATGGTTAGCTTGCGAGTTGATGCATCAATATGTGCACTGACATGATAATTTGCCACACCAACAATTTGCTTATGTGGATCATTGCTTTTATTTTCAAGGGCTAATGCAGTCAGTTCATGAAAGTGGGTTGCAAACAAAGTAGGTGCTTTGATCACTTCAACAATGTGCTCACAAATGGCCCAAGCTAGACCTGCATATCACATACAAACTTGTTATAAACTCATGATGTACGGATATGTTTGTTAAGGGCTTTTGATCAACAGCCTATGTTAAGCCAACTGTTTCAAAACATGAGTTTATTAGGATATGTTGACACCAGCGTAAAACAATATACCAAAACCCACTTAATAATTTTTTCACAACGTAATTCTCATCAAATTACAAGCAGCCACCATGTTGATGTTGCATGTCAAATTTCAGAAAAATAGGATATCAATAAACTTATATCCATAGACAAGCATATATCAATGCATAAATTGGTCAATATTTTTATTTAATGTATGATGGAGATGGTAAATGTAGATCAAAAATCCCTCCTAGGTATTCAAGAGACCTAGACTCTCTTACACTGAAATTCCCAACCAAATTAGAAGTGCATCACTAACTCTCCCTCCTTCCTATTTATACCAGCCCCCCTTCCCCAATTACAATTTACCGCCTACTGGACAGTTACAATCTCTCCCTCTTCCTTGTTGATTCCTTCCCCTCACTATCTCAATAAACTGTCCACCTTTCAATTACTATTGTTAATAACTCCATGTGGCTCTAATATTTTGTTACCACTCTTCCTCTTCCTACTGTAAACCTTTTTAATGGGTGGTTTCCAACAGCTTCATATTAATATGAAAATTTGATGATATTTCATGTGATTTGAGCTCTTCATTCAACAGTGGTTTTGTTAAAAAGACATCTTAAAGAAAGTTATGCAATGGTGTTTCAGTGTTTGTGCCAAAAAAAAAAGTTATGTGATGGGGTAAGATTGAATTTGTTTTATGTTGGTATCAAAGATGCTAACCCACATATACAAAGCCTTGTTAAAAGTTCTTATTTATTTCCCTTTTCAACCTTTAAGCTGTCTTAGATTTTGGACCTGGGCCTAACTCAACCCCAAAAGCTAGCTTGTAAGGTGAGGATTGCCCAATGCATATACATTTATTTGGCATTATCACTAGTCAATGTGGGACTCTCCAACACACCCCTCACGTCTAGGGCTGGACATCTTGAGCGTGGACATCTACATGTGGGGGCCCAAAAACGGATCTAGGATGGGCTCTGATACCATCTTAGATTTTGGATCTGAGCTTAACTCAACCCCAAAAAAGCTAGCTTGTAAAGTGAGGATTGCCCAAGGCTTATATACATTTATTTGGCCTTATCACTAGTCAATGTGGGATTCTCCAACAAGCTGTATTTTATTCTACATTTGATTATACATACAACTCTGATTTAATATTCAACTTTAATTCTTCAAAACAACATTAAAAGATCTGAAATTTTCTTAATAAAGTATTAATAATTGTCTTTATCCCCCTCCCTCCAGTTGCATGGCATGTTATCATGCCAGGCCACCAGTGTTTTATTGGGACAAGAAAAGTTCAGTCAAGTCTTTCAATCAATGAATTTTAGAACACCCTTATGAATAGTCACTTTGTAAATTAGCAACAAAAAAAAACTGAATTAATGTTACCCTTCACAATGAAGGACTCTATGACAGCAGAGCATTTTCTGGACCATAAATTTTCCAAAAATGATCCAACTATATAAAGTAATAAGTGACTGAAGGCATCAAAAAGAATAGAAATAAATTAAATGACATGTAAATTTTATTATTTGGACAGATGAGGTTTACAAATATTTTTTATTAATTTCCCTTTTCTTCTTAAAGGCAGCAACTTAAACAGTTTATGAGACCCTATTTTAGGTTAAAGCCATTGTATGGGTCACTCAAGGACCACAATGTGAGAAACTTAGTATTGTCCATACATATATGCTGACAATTATGATTCAGATTTAAGAGACTGAAACACCAACACATCAAAGGAAAACTGAAGAGTGAAACAAACCAAATCCATCATAAGTTGATGTCCCACGTCCCAACTCATCAATGATTATCAAGGACTTGTCAGTAGCTCCTTTTAATATTGATGCAGTTTCAAGCATTTCTTGCATAAAGGTAGAAACTCCACGAAGCTGGGAGAAATAAAAAATCCTCAGAATTCATATTAATTAAAGATATAATTATAGATTAATAAGTAGCTTCAGACAACAACTACAGCAACCTAAACATTTTCCCACTAGGTGGTACATGAACAAAAAAAACATCAATTAAAATAAGCAGCTACAGACAATAACTAAAAATTGTAGTCTCAAAAAAAGAATAGAATATCATTCTAGATAGGCATTGGATAAAAGTGATGATTTGGCAGTTGGTATGGCAATACTATTATAGTCACCTTAACAATTTTGACAAGTTTCAAGCAACTCTGAGTCTCCAATCCCATTAATGTTATTAATTGTTCTAAAAAAGAAAATTAAATTGAAGTGATGTAAGAAGAAAGCTCAATTTTATGTATTTCAAACCAAGATAGCTAATATGAAGCCCATAAACTTAATACAGCATGGGTATGATGATACAATGCAAATATGAGGAAATGGGAAACTCTTGAAAACCCAAGATGCAATATGTCAAAACTAATTTATTAAAAAATATATAAACTTTACATAAATTCATAATATTTGTAAATAGATATTGATACAAACTCTGTCAAATTCAAGAAGTCCACCACCATCATGTGGATCATGTACATCTCCACTAATGTCCCACAACCTTGTCTCTCCTTGAGTATATCCTTTATCTTTCTTGGACAAAAGTCAGAGATTGGAATGCACATAAACTTAACATATCAAAGCCACATCCTAAACATACCAGTCAAAAATTTCTTTTAAAAAAAATTGGAGGATACTCCCTGGATAAGTATCTAGCAGTATAGTATGTGTAGCAGTATCGCATGCATGTACGACATTGACACTTTAGCAATTTTGGAGTATTTGGGCTTCATGAGTAATATAAAAAATATTCTACAGGTTGCTTTATGTTCAGTAAAAGTCTCAGGTAAAGCTTATTAACAAGGAAAAATGCCATTAACAGGAGCAAAGAATGTGGTCTAGGACTCACTTGGCAGTCACCTGCACCAACACGAGCAAAAATGCAATCACGAACAGATATGCTGGCTTTGTCACAAGGAACAAAGGAACCTACTTGTGCCATCAAAATATTCACGCCCACCTACGCATAGAGAAAACGTTATGCTAACCTCCAGCCTCAAGTAGCAGGGATGCAAGTATTGGGACTGTATTCAAGGACAAAAATGTCTACAAAAAGAAAGGTCAGGTGCCCAAATTTGATGGTCATGCTTAACATCAGCATAAAAGCAGAAGGATGGTGACTAATTTTTCCAATGAAGTGGTACAGAAGATAAGCACCTGCCGAATGAATGTTGATTTCCCACCCATGTTAGGCCCTGTTATTATTTGAAACCAACTTTTTCCTCTGATCTGGTTTGTTACAAAAAGCAAAATAGAAACTCATAAGTTGCCCCAATTTAAATGAAGAAATGCTTGTTACTTTACAGGGATCTCATGAATACTTACAAGCTTACAATCATTTGGTATGAAATTCACCCACTCCTGTGCCTCTACACAAGGGTGTCTGCTGCCTTCTAAAATAATATCTCCTTCGTCCTATTAAAGCCAAGATGACAATGTTCAATTCTAATCAATTCTAATTCTAATAAAGCACTCCCCAACCAAAATGGGGTTAAACAAAAAGGGAGGGAAAAACAAGAAGAAAACAATGCAGTTATAACAAGAATAGCCAATAACCATTAACTATGTACCGATGAAGTGATGTCAGGTCTTGTGTAGGGAGTAGGACTACTAGAAGCCAAATCAGCAAAGCTTAGTAACACATCCAATTCTGAAATTAATTCAGCCAAAGATTCAAAGATCTGCATAAGGAAAAAATCTTCAATCTAGAGCAGATGAAATAAATAATCAAGAGACAAAAACAGGTGTGTTTGTTGGAAAAAAAATCTTAAAATTTAATCTAATCAAAACATGCTACTATGTATACCCACCTCAGAGAAAGTTGCTGCAGTTTGAACTACTCTATTAACCAACTCTTTTTGACAACTCTTGTACTCCTCAAGAATTTGTTGATACTGGTCCCCCAATTTTTTGAGCTTTGTGTTGGTAAACTTCACCCCATCTTTACGGGTTTCTAGTACAATAAACTGGGAGTTAAGCTTCTTCCTTATTTTTGGCTCTTCCTTCTTTGTGATTCTGAAAACATGTCCGAATTGTGTCCCTTTGTCTAATTTTAATGCCTTATCTATAGGAAGATCAAGATCATCAGCAGTCTGTCTATGTAAGTTATGTATTTGGCTTTCTAGTAATTCTTGCTGCTCCTTTAGTTTAGTTAGTGTAGAGTCATAACTTGAAGAAATCATGTATTCCCTGTTCTCCAGTTGATCAAGGTCAACAGAAGCTTCTACAAGCGCAATGAATTTGTTTAGGTGATCATCATCAGTCCATGACTCAAGAGGTTCCAAATACCTGCTCTTCATCATTGAGGAAAATTGCCCATCATACCTTTCCAGAGCGATTTTAATGTAGGGTAATCTTATAGTAGACTGCACTCAGAAGACAATAATGGAGTTAAGAGCCCATATCATTAGCCAGAGATGGACAGTTCTATATAAACAATAATGTGGTTAAAGTGGATGTAAAGCAAGCTCCTAGACAATAAAAAGCATACTGCTGCAAGCAAATAAGAACTAAAACTCTTAATGATTCTTTATCCCAATATATTTTTTTTAAGGCACAAAGGCTATTATTTACAAAATATGAACAGCTAAAGAAAAGGGAACTGGCCAGCAGGAACATTATTACAGCTTTCAGACTTCAGAGGTGGATCACAAAGCAAGTACAAATACAATTGTAAGACAGTCATAGCAAAGGTAAAATTCTACATCTTCTATTAAAAGCTAACAGTAAATACAGATAAAAATCTACCTGATAAAGTTTAACAATATGTTGCAGACCAGCTCTTTGCCTCTGAAGATTGTGTACCAATCGCTCAATGTCTGATATTCTTTTCAGATGCTGCCTCAGATCTTGGCGAAGAACAGTGTCCTCCACAAATGCTTGTACTACATCCAGCCGGGAATTAATTTCTTTTTCATCTAATAATGGTTGTTTTAGCCAGTTGTGCAATAACCGTTTTCCCATTCCAGCTGTACAGGTTCTATTCATGAGACCAAACAAACTGAAATTTTTGTTTGCATCAGTTTTGCTTTCCAAGACATTAAGTGCCCTCACGGCTGCAGAATCTAACCTCATGTAACTGTCAAGATTGTACCTGCGAAGAGTATAATTTTCATAATTGCTTTCATCTGCAAGTAACTCGGCATAAGATAGTAATGCCCCCAAAGCACCAGGTGCAAATTCAAATCCAGACACTAAATCTCGAACTGATTCAATAGAACCTTTAACAAGCCTGCCAAGATCCTGTACCAGATCTCTGGTTTTAAACTCAGATTTCTTTCTCTCAGTTAACATCACACCACATTTAGTCAACACATCACACAACATTCTATTTTCAATAGATTTGCCAGACTCCATGGGAACAAGGCACTCTTTGCAACCAAGAGCAACCAAAGCTGACTCCACGTTTGTGAAGTGACTGTCATCAAGGAATTCAGCCATCCCAAGTACTCTCTTAGTTAGATCAACAAATCCTAACCCAATGGTGCACCCATTTTCACGGAAGTTAAGTGACAGTGCAACAACAACTGGAGAATCTTGCATTTCACTGTTGGCAAACAGAACATCTTCAAAATTGCCAATATTACCAGGTGTTCCACTTTTGACTAGTCTCCAATTAGAACCACTGCCCTCATAGACCTCAAGAGTATGGTCTGTTCTCTCCAAAAGTAGATCACGGGCAATTGTTTCAAACATGTTCCTACTGACACTTACACTGGAAAGAGCAACTGACCCACTACCCAGTTGTCGCAAAGCAGTAGTAGTATGGTAGTAAGTCTTGGCAATGAAAGTTGCATTCTCACCGTGAGCAGTATAATAGTCCTGAATAATTTAAAAAGGACATCCAATCCAATGATAATCATCATAGTGCATAAAATGAAGGAGGAAATGAAAATAAAGAACCCCATTGAGTCATTGACACAATATGCCAAATAAAAATTAACAAGAAGCTATACTGATAATTTATAACAAAAATTGTGGAAACTCTTCAAAAGATGAAAATAAGTACCAGCAAAATCATGGTTCATAAACAGGAAATTAGATAATAGCTTTTCCAGAAGTAGTACTTTCAGGCTTAATGAGCTTTAAACATCATATCTTTTAATTATGGCATGTATTATACAGTAGTTAACCCGACAACAAGAGCATAAAAAAATCTAGGACCAAGTCTTGCTCAGATTATTTCAGGATTATGAATTTTGGAAATTTTCTGAAGAATGTTACTGAGGTGAAATAACCCTCTTTATATACATTTATTCTTCTTCAGGAAATTCATATAAGAAAAATAAGTGAAGACCAAAGAGATTATGACATTTCAGATATCAGAAGCTGCCTCTCAAAATACCTCAAAGACATGCCATGCCTATGTGGAAAATTTACTACTTAGCATCTATTGAACAGAGTCATTAAAAACATAATAAAAGAAAGATGGATATCAGTCATAGACTTACCCGGCGATCAAAAAACCGAACAGCCCTTGGGTCCTGTAATAAAATCGCAAATTAACACAATAAATGGAAAACAAATAGTACCAACTTACAATCTGTGACAAAAGCACTAAACAAGGGTAAGTAAAGGAATAAAAAATAGATAGTGTGCATGCACACCTACATGCTTTTTCATCATGGCATTGGTTTTAAGTAATGATGAGGGAATGAGAAATTAATTAAACAACAATTTTGGACATTCATGACATGTAAAATAATAAATGTTGGAACAAGTAATATCAAATTTTTACTATTACGTACATAAAGTTGTGGAAGCATTGACACTACTTTAAAATTTTATATTCTTACAACACTTAATAACTTCAGGTAGAAAAAAACAATTTTGATGGATCAAAACAAATTAATGAAATTGTAACTAATTATCATGTAGCCATTGCATGCCAAAATTTAATATGTTTAATTTGTAGACACTTTAATGGAGTAAAAAAGAACAACGTCAGGCCAATGTGAACTTTTATGAGCATGCTGGAGTTTATGAAAGATGCTTTTCTTTTTCTTTTTGCATCCAGAGAGAAAAATGAGGGTATTCATATATTGCAAATAACACACTCCCAGCAGAGCGATGCCCAACTCTTAGGGAGATGATGGAAAAAAGACGAGAAAGGAAAGTACTTACGTCAGGTAGGGTTTTGAAAAATGATAGAAACCCTTGTGCTTGCTTAGAATCTAGCAAGTTACAAAAAAAAAAACATGAAAACTATTAGCAAACTTGAACCAATCACCAACAACAAAGAAAGAAAAAACAAAACAATAAACAAACTGATTAGCTCGTAATTTTTTTTTAAAAAAGTGTAATCTTTTTTTAGAAGGGAAAAAATGAAAATGGTGCATGATGTGATACCTAATTTGAGCTCAGGGAGTTTATTATTGAGGTCTCCGAGGTTTTCACCCATTGCAGCAGTTAGGGTTCTGCAGAGAAACAGCGAGGCAGGTTTCTGTGAAGTGTGAAGTGCGTAACAGGTACATGAGAAACAGAGAGTGAAGAGTATATGAATTATTATGAAATAAAAGTGTGTGTGTGGTGTTGGTGGCGGGAAATACTGGCGGGCTTTCGTCGAGGCATCACAAAGATCTGTCGCTGAAGCCCACACAACTTTGATAAGGGGATTGCTATTCCCACCCCCTCTTTGCAATTTCCGCCCCCTTATGTTTTTGTTTTAAATTTTTTCCCTAACACCCTTACCCTTTCCCCTTTCTCTACCCTTTCATCATCACGAGGGACGGCAAAAAAATTTGTACCCGTAGATATCCACTAATATACCCATAATAGATACTTGCATATTTATTAAATGGGTTGGGACGGATATTATATTACTCATCACGCGGTTACCCGCATACTTATTAAAAATATATTTTTTATTGAACATATTAAAATATTATAACTCTTTAGTATTTTATGATGAGATAAAATTTATTTTTTATTATTTAATAATGATATTTTTAATATATTAGCACGTAATGAGGGGATACCTATGGTTTATACCAAAATATAATGTTAATTTCTATTATATAATATGATATTATATGATATTTCCTCTCTTTCTTTCTATAGATTTTGATTTTTTAAATAGTAATGGATAACCGCTACCCGTATGGGCACCCGTTAAGTTTAACGGGTATCGATACGGGTAATTCGCCCCCGCCCCGCCCCGCCCCGCCCACACCCCTCACCACTACCCCCATCCCCACTCCCACCCTCACCCTGGCTACTGTAACCCCCCTCCTACTTCCTCTCCCTCCTTTTTCTCCCACCCCACATATGTTTTAAAAGTCATTTTAGCTGTAAAAATAAATTTGACTTATGGCCATCTGTGTTTGAAAGCTCGGTTTTTTAACAAAAAATTGACTTCTTGAAAATTGGCTTTCGAACATACATGTTTGTAAGTCAAATTTTTTGGAAAAAAAAAAACTCACAAACGAATGCGTTCATAAGGAAACCTAAAATTGGCTTTCGTACATATATGTCCAATAATTACAAAAAAACGACTTCAGGACACATGTATTTGAAAGGTAATTTTTTATGAAAAATAGCTTCTAAACACATGGGGTGGGAAAAAAAGGAAAGGGGGAGGGGATTACGGTGGATACGAGTGGTGCTGGTGGTTGGGGGTGGGTGGGGATAGGGGTGAAGGGGAAGGGAAAGGAGTGGGGGTAGTTGGAAAAAAGGGATGTGAATAGCAAAGGGCCTTTTGTTTGAACCAAGCCCGACTAAGAGAGTGAAAAGAGCAAAAACAAAACAAAAAGATGGTTGTGTTTCTATTTTTCTTAACTACAAACTTCAAGAATTGATTTCATTAATAAATTAAGGGGAGATGATTTTTACACGCACCTTTTCTATTTCCCAAAATATCCTTTTTTAATATTAAATATCTAAATCTATTAAATACCCTTTTTAATCCTAAACACCCTTTTCATTTTACTGCAATGCATATCTAGAATTTTTTATTTAACCAGTGTTTGTGTGTTATTTCAAGGCTTCCAAAAGTCAAATCAAGCAAATGTGAAAGCGAAAGCCAACATCATCTTCAGGTTCTTCAGGTTCTTGAACTGCAGACACCATAGGACCAAGTATTAGTTCACCCTTCAACACCATCTGCACAAACATCGAGAGTTGTGATGATTGAGCCAAGTGCACAACTTAATGTTTCTTCCTCAAAGTCACTTGCATTAACACATAATCAAATGGTAAGAGAATCCTTCATAAGTATTTTCTTAAGATTACTCTCGGTAATATGTTTTTCAAATATTGACAACTTGTTTCCGGTATAAGGAAAATGCATTACCGGTAATATGAAAATATAGAAAAATACTTGATAATATAAAACTCGATTATATGAGTTTTTTTTCTTTGATCAGAAATCTAGAAAATGATATTTGAGCTTCCCGGTCTTGCCCGGTGCGGGTAGCGAGCTTTGTCGGGCTGATAACAAGCCCGAGAGTTATTCGAGCTTTTAAAATAAGTGCTTGAGCCCTACATTTTTGCGAGCTACCCCGTCTTTTTTATGGATTTTTGCAGGTAGCGAACTTTTATTTGGATGGGATAAAAAGCCTAAGAATTATTTGGGCTTTTAAAATAAGTGCTCGAGCCCTACATTTTTTACAGGCTTTTGCGGGTTGGACCGGTTGAACTAGCCCATTTTGCCCGCTCTTCTGGAATCCCTCACAAATATAGTTGTGGGTTTAACCCTTGGGTCAGGGGTGGTGGTTAGGTAGAGTCATCCTAATAGCGCAATGATATGAGGTGATAGTATAAGACTTCATAAAATTTTAATACCACAAAATATTTTATGTGATATGATGTAATGTACTGATATAAGATATTATTATTAGTGAAACACTTGAATAAAGTAAGAATTAAACACTTTTTACAGAAGAAAACATTATATTTATTCAAATTTATTATATTGTATTAATTGTTGCAATTCACTCTTGCTTTCTATTATTTGCACTTACTTAGTGCGAAGGTTCATCCATAAGTCTTTCACTCTGATCTGGGTTCATAAGAAAAGATGAAGTTGTCCTTTTTTCAGTAGAAAAGTGGTTGGGTGAGACAATGGTTAACACCTGGAAGCACTTCAACAACAAGTGGTAGTTTTATCGTAGTAAAATTGTACAAGAGATGAATTGCGTACATGGTGAATGGGTTTGACCATTTATAGGTGAGAAATGACGATTGGCTATTCTCGAGTGGTGAACCATACTTGATCACCTTGTGTTCGTTGTGATTTTTAGTAAAAGGTTCTTATGCATTAATTTGGGACTAGAATCAAGTACTCTTGATAGGTTCTATAAGAGTTAAATGCACTAAGAAGTAGAAGAAGGAAAAAGAAAAGTCTCAACAGTAAAGTAAATAAGAAACTGGGAAATTAATTAGAAGGAAAAAGTATATTAAATGACGAATCTCAGACTGACATACTTCTGAAATCTTCTCAAGATAGCGAGTAGTCTGTGAATATATGTAGACAATGGGTGCTTTCTCCGGTACACAAATTTGCAATTTGTGTATCAGTACACAATATTTTTAACTACCACGTGTCGGTGTGTAAGTGATTCAATTTTTTTCTCGGTTACTTCCGCCGAAATCTGTTATTATATCCAGGGCCTTGCACTTGTGATTTAGAGTTTTTTAGTTTTTGAAGCCCTATCTCTATCTTTTTCAGCGACCGTCAGGGTGTGGAAGGCACAATAAATGCGTTTTTGTTTGTCCGGTCGCCGACAAGAAAGCACATTACAAAGGCGACAACGGTGTTTCGGTTTGAAGTCAGAGTCATCCCTGTTACATGAGTTGAAGTTGATATGCGTTGAACCACTGCACTTAATACGACCCACAACACCGTTCTACAGTCGCAGAAGGTGCCTTTTCACCTTTATTAGTTTTTCATATTCATGAAGATGAAGAAGTTTATATGATTAACATCATTTATTATTTTCTGTGAGAAACCAACTTTGATTGTTGTCATTCAGCGGCGTCTGTACAAAATTTTGATTCACGAAGACCTTACCTATAAAAATTTAACGAAAGGATTAATTTGCAATACAAAAAAAGTAGCACCGATCAACAAGGACTGCAACTAAAATATTGAGAAACTTTAAACTTACATGTCATTGATTAACCGGTCAAGATTATCAGTCGTCCATTTCAATATACATCAAATCAACGGTTATTAGTTGTTGTGTACCGGTACAAGTTTGCCAAACTTGTGTACCGTAAATTTTTCCGTAGACAATGTGCTTTTTGAGTGAAATCTTAGTATGCCGAGTGAAAATTGTCCCTTTGACTTCTGATTAATCCTACTTATAGATTTTTTATTCTAACGGCTAACTAATTTATAACAAACACGTGTATCATATTTTCAACTGCCTAATCTATAACCAGACAAGTGTCTTCCTTCTATTGGATATCTTCCACGTGTATCTTCCTTCTTCGAACTTTTGCTTCAATTTGAATCTTCGAGGTAATGTCTTTAAAAACTTTATAAAAAGTGACTAAGTTTCAATACTTTAAAATCTTTTCTTCGAATTTATCTTGAATTGGTCCTGAATGTCCATCTTTCGAATATCAACCTCCAACTATAAATTCAATTTTTCATGATCATCTCTGAAATTCTTTTAATCTTTACTTGGAAATCTCTTTTATTTTATCTCATGATCTTTTGAACTCATTCTTTCAAACTCCTTTTCGAATTTCTCTTTAATTTCACTTGAAAACCTCCTCTGGTTTATCTAGTCATAATCTTCTGAATTCCTTCTTTCGAATTCTTATTTGAATTTCTCTTATGGACTTGTCTTTGCTTTTTTGCCTCACGTGCTTTATTTTGCTTCTGCCATATGTCATACTTTTCTTGACCAGCTTGCATGTATTACGCATTTATGAATGTCTACTCATTTCAGTTTTGACTCTCTTCAGTTACCGGGTCGTTTTGCAGGTGCATTTATTTCACCGTTCACCATCATTTCTTATATAAATAGAGCTTCATTCTTCATTTTTTCTTCATCTCTTCTTCTCATAACAGAAGAACCTTTTCTCTAATCTTCCATCATCTTCTTCTTCCATCACTGGAGAAGCTGAACCTCTCAATCTCCTTTCTCTTATTTCTTTCAATTAAGTTTTCTTTCTCTTTTCATCTTCACATTTCAAATATAGAGAGGTTTCTGATATATTGGCTATTACGTTTGACCTAGTCTCTACTGGCTCCATTGTTGATTAGGTCGACATAATGGCCAATGTCGGAAGTTTTTCTAACTTTGCCCAATGATCCCTTGGGTCGAACGTTATAGCCAAAATAAGGCATTTATTAGGCATTCTTACCTAATAATGCTCTTGATTTCTCCTCCAGTCGGGAGTTCTCATATGCTTTGGGGCACTCTAACATCTTCCATATCATAGTTTAGCATCCAAGCGTTGGGAGGAGGAAGATGAGGCAGGAGAAAGAAGACCATGGGGGATGTTTGTCTTTTTATTGAAGACCTGTCGAAGACTATGGCTAAGAAGAAAAGAAGAACCAAAGACTAGTTTGCTATTTATCGAAGACTTAATCATAGCTAGGAGGAGCTCTTTTCTTTGTATCTTTTATATTTTTCCTTTTGTAATCCAAAAGAACATCTCTTGTAAATCGAACAATACCTATTATAAATACAACGTCCTTCTTTATTTCTTCGAGCGACTTTATAGCTATGACTTCGATTTTAACTTTTAATGCATATTTGTAAATGGTTCTTTTCAAAATCCTTCATAAATATAATTCGAAATCTTTCAAATATATTTACCAAACTTCTCGAATTTTAGTAAGCAATAAAACATACTTATCATGTATCCATGATCTTAGCATTCGAACAAGCTTGTGCTTTTCAGACAAATGAAGAATTCGAAATCATCATTCTTTTAATTGGATAAAATTCTAAGACATCTCTTTCATATCCAAGATTCGAATTCTTTATTTTTTTAATCAACAAGTATTTTCGAATTGATTTTTCTAAGAATACTTTTTTGATAAAAAATACTTTGTAAAATTTCCACCACACCAACACCTTGACACTAAATGTGGGTGATTTGAGTCATGATAAGATGAGAGAAATGTTCCGGTAAAGGTACCGTTAGCTGATGTTTGATGATGTGATAAAATTCGTGATCATCTTTGAATTTGATATAGCAAAATGTGCATTTTTCTATTTCAAAATAATTTTAAAAAATGCAAAATTTCAATATTACATAGTATCAAAATATAAAATTAATATCCTATTTCATAAAGCTACATGGTCATATATATATATATATGTTATATATATATATATACATAACATGTATATAGTGGATTGTATTTAAAGTCTTTTTTTTTTCAAATAGTTTCTTTAGATACACTTTATAGATATCTTTAACTAAAGTTATATATTTGAGGAGGGATCAACTTACACCAGTGTAAGTTACACCAAGTCTTACACCGCTGAATAACTCTAGATCGAATGTGATTTTATTAATCCAACCGTTGTATTATATTTATTCATCATCTTGATTATCTGTGTAAAATTTCATAAAATTTGAACAGTAATAAACCGATAATCAAATGGTCCCTTTTTTCATATATTTCAAATGTATATATGACGTTAATCTTAAGACATCTCAATGACATATCAAATAATTTCGGATTAAAGTAAAATTTTATATGTATGATCTATATGATAGTAACTTTCAATCCAACGGTAGATTACTTAATACAATGATATGATAAAAAGTTATTGAGCGGTGTAAAACTTGGTGTAACTTACACTGGTGTAAGTTGATCCCTCCTCTATATATTTTCATCATCATGGTATTTTTAAATTAATGCTCTAATTTACGATTTTATTGAAATGGACACAACAAATTATATATAAAATAACAAGAATTTGAATTTAAATATAACAAGAATAGATGGTACAAGAACTGATTATTACAAGATGATAAAATTATCTTAACCGTTTTACACTACTTACATACATATACATATATATATATATGTGTGTGTGTATATCATATGCTACTAACTAGATATTAAAACATGTATAGGAAATGATTAAGTGCATTTCATTATACTATGCATTTACATTTTTTCACAATTCAATATTGTTTTTTTTTTGTTTAACCACAGGTATCCTGTGGGAATCCTCATGTACCACTTGAACCAACCTCCGTTGCTTATTCAATATCATTTATGATCACTAACTTATGAGAAATATTATTTTGAAATCTTATTTTTCTTTTTTTTATTAATTTGTTTAATTTAGAAAATAAAATAGGGCGAGTCTAATAAATTGTAATAGTAGTATAAAAAGAGTATTGTTATTGTTATTTACACAATACAACCCTACAACATATATAGTAAGACATAAATTAGAAAAAGAGAAGAGAGAGAAATGTATGATGTAATGAACGATACGATGGAGAGAGATAAATAGAAAAAATGTGTGGTATGAACTATGAATTGTTGTATATTTTTATTGTATGAATTTACTTTTCCAAATAAAAAATACTACCTCATACATTACATAAACTTTAATAATAATAGTAATAATGCTTGTATATATCATAAAATATTACCAAATCAGCGGAATACTAATTGAGTTAAATTAATATACACTGACAGTGTAAAAAAATTTTACACTGACGTTTAATCATGTTTCTTCATTTATATGACTTTTAAAATATTAATTAATAAAGTCAATAAACTTACCCTAAATCAAGGGTTGTGATTAATCGTCAGTGTAAAACTTTTTACACTGTCAGTGCACAATCCCTTTTCTCATATACTAATTATATATATTTTCGTTTTAATCATAAAAAAATTATATTTTTGTTTTGTTTAAAATTTATTTATTTTATTTTAAATTTTAAAAACTCTATATTGATTTTATTTTTCATTTAAAATATTTGTATGAAAATAATAATAAAAAATTGACTGCAAAATGACGCAACATAAATGAAAATAAAATGAAACATACTCTAAATTTAAATTTTCATACCAATAAAACTACGCCGCAGCGCCAGTGGTTTTTGTTAACGAAAAAGATATAGAAGCTAGCTTGAATATTGAATTATATACTGAAATTCACAAGGTTAACTTTTAACAAATTAAAAGAAAGAAAAGTAATTCTCACCTGTTGAAGACAACAAAGGTTGCCAATTGGAGATTGCTGGCTGTGCGTGTATCCTGGCGACTTGGCGTTACGATAATACTTTTGTGCTGTTCTTCTCCTTTACCTCTTTGTTCTGAATTCTGATTATACGTACCAGTCCTAGCCTTCACAAAATGTAATCTTAAATCTAGCTAATTTAATTAGTAGATCTATTTTAACACATGTATGTTCTCAAATTCAAAACTACTAATATGTTCACCAATATGGTTTCTAATTTTCTATCATTATAGAACAATCCAAGAATTCCTTTATACCCCATCATACTCTAAGGGTGTGTTTGTGAGTTTAGAGATGAGGGAAAGAGAAGTATTGAAGGGAGAAGGGAGGGGGAGAAGAGTGGGAAAAGACTTTGTGAAATAATCAAACTCACAAACACAAAAAAAAAAGGAATTCCAATAAACTCTTCCATTCTCTTATTTCCCCTCCAAAATTCATCTCACAAAGTGTTCGTGAGTTTAGAGAGGAGGAAAAATAAAGGATTGAAGAGAGAAAGAAGGGGGAGAAGAGGAGGGAAATACTTTGTAAAATATTCATACTTACATACACAAATGGGAAAAAGCTTCCAATAAACCATTCACTTCTCCCACTTCTCCAAAATTCAACTCACAAACATTAAGGGAAGAAAAATTTTGTGCTAATACTTTAGCTAAGTAAGTGGTAGCTTCTTTAAAAAAAATTATATTCTTATAAATCCCCCTATTATTTATAGCAGCTGACTTATAGCTGACATAACAGAGAGTCTCTTTTTTTTTTTCTTTCTTTGTATAACAAAAAAATTTCAACACTACCAATTAAGTTTGGTTAATTCCCATTAAAAAAATTCAAATCTACCAATTAAGTTTGATAAATGAAAATAAATTTTGAATATATGATTTGATTCAAGCTATTCATCATTTTTTACAATTAGTTATTTATGTATGTTGTTCTTTGATGAAAAGATAAACGGTGGTATAGGTATTGTGGAGACTTGTGGAAGAAAGATAAATGATGGCAACATAAGTGCATAATCTTGCGGGTAATTAAGGAAAATTAAAAGTACATTAATAAAATCCAATATACTTACAAAATTAAGTTTGTTTCCACCAGCTTAAAACATTTTTTTATACTTCGTTTATTTCCCAGTTTCAACAGTATAATTACGCCGATGCAAAGCAAACATTGAAGCCCAATAATTCGTATATATGTTCTTCTACTTTAATTATATACCCATCGATCAAACTGTGTTTATTTGTTGAATATATATAATCTATACTTGTCCACGCCATACAACATGATTAATAATGAATATTAACTAATTGCATTCATTATGTGTAAGCATTTACTGCTGTGGACTATATATATTAATGGATTAAATATGTTTTTGTCCCTATATCTCATTTTGTTTTTAGTTCCCGTAAAACTTTTTTTTTGGTTTTTCATCCCTGTAAAATTTTCCGTTTGCCATTTTGGTCCCTGTCGTTAACTTTAAGCTTACGTGGCTAACGGAGTGCCACGTCATCCTGCCACATGTGATTTTTCTTCGAGCTTAATTTTATTTTTAGTCCCTATAAATATGGTTTTTTTTATTTTTAGTCCCTATATAATTTTTTTTTGGTTTTTCATCTCAATCTCATCCCCATCCAACATCACAATGTCCTTTTGCTTCTTCTATTGCATTGTTACACTTGAAATTCTTGAACTCCTCATGGTGGGTTTAAGGAAATAAATTCTTTATGTATTTAATTATTTGAAATCTATAATTTTATATTTGTCCACATTTTTGTCAACTGTTCACTAGTGGTCAATTCTTTTTTGTTCCCACGTGTCAAACTTTTTATCTTAAGTTGATCCCCACCCCTAATTAAATTCTTAATATAAATACTTAACAATAGACCAAATTCAATGTACTGCAAAATTAGGTATAATTGCTTCATTTTATTTATAATTTTTTTTGTACAAATATTAAAGTATAAAACATAAATATTAGACACAGAAAATGAAATATATCTACTCATTTAATTTAAAAACTAAGATAGTAAAACGTTATCATATATTTATTATATATGATATTATAAACTATACCCCACTTAAATTATAATCGAGCACTTCATAAAAAAAAGATAACTATTAACAAATGAATAAGAAACTAATATATTGTGAGGTAAAATTTAAATTAATTTTTTTTCCTCTTGGATACACAATGTTTATTATTATACTTTATCATTTCTTCAAATTAAATTATTTGAGTTTCTTCATAATTGATAATAGTAATTTAATAGGTAAACCTATTATCTTTATTTTTTAAAGTACTGTTATATATATATATATTCAATTGAGCATGTTTTGAAAAGTTAAATATGTCTTAAATTATAGTTATTACTTCCACTATTAATATAATAAAATCAATATCTATTACTCAACTAAGTGCTCACATTATTATTTTTACTATGTGTGGTGATGAATCAACAAGGACTTAAAACTCTTATTTACCGTGATAATTTTAAATTTTGTAATATTATAAGAAATATAGAGTACAAAGAGACAATTTAAAAATATAAATTTATTTATGCATTATGTATTAAAATTTTCATTTATACATTTTAATATATTTTCTATCAAATATTATTTACTTAATTAAACCCACCATAAAGAATTCAAGAATTTCAAGTGTAACAAGGTAGTAGAAGAAGCAAAAGGACATTGTGATGTTGGATGGGGATGAGATTGAGATAAAAAATCAAAAAAAAAATTATAAGGACTAAAAACAAAAAGACCATATTTATAGGGACTAAAAACAAAATTAAGCTCGAAGTTAACGGCATGGACCAAAATGACAAACAGAAAATTTTGTAGGGATGAAAAACCAAAAAATATTTTTACAGAGACTAAAATCAAAATGACCTATATTTATAGGGACTAAATACATATTTAAGCATGATGTATGATCTATATGCACTACTGGAGTAAATATTGGTAATAACTAATAACTATATACATAGGGTATTTAGGGCCCTAGTTCATCTGTTTATGACACAGAATGATGCCGACACAATACACTTTTAGCTTGATGTGCTCCTGGCCCCTCCTTCCCACTCGTCTGAATTCAAAGAGAAAATCAAGAAAACATATAAATTCCATATATTGTTTTAATGGAGAAAAATGTTTTTAATTTATTTGGTTAAATAAAAAATAAATACTTTTTTCTGTCTCGATAAAATGAAAAAAACCGATCTTATAAAGATGAAAGAGATAAACAGATTGATAAAATTTAAAAGAAGCAAAATTATATTTTTTTTACACACCGGAGCAAAACAAGAAACAAATAAAAAAATAAAAAAAGAAAAATCACTGGTTACTAGTTCATAATAAAAAGTTGTGATTTTCACACTCATATTTATATATTTTCTATCAAATATTATTTTTTTTATTTTTTCATTTCTCATAACATAAATTATTATATATTTTTTACTTTCTCTTTCTTCATTCCCCCTTTTTTAATTTTTCTTACCCCATAAATTCACACCTAATGAGGTGTCAAAGTATGATTTTCTTAATAAAAATTAACCTATTGCATATAGAACCGGTGTAAATTAATAACCTCTCTAAAATAATAATTTTTCTCGATCCTGACCTGGACCCAAGGTCTAAATTAATAAGATAATAATTTGTCGGAAGACCTCTATATAAATTTATGGCCCCTTCAATATTATAAATTAATAATTTTATAAAATTATAAATATAACTAGGACAATTTAGAAAATATGATTATATTGTTGTTTGTTTCTTCTTAAAATTTAAATCTAGTTGTATTTCATCCCTATTATTACAGTACAATGAACTTTTTTTAGGGGGTGTATTATATTTAATTAGTCACATTAACATCGTTTAATTAGTCAATACAATGTATATGTTTTATTCATAAAGAATAATGTAAGTTCGGAAAATATATCTTTAAATTAATAAATTATTAATTTATCGATTAATGAATACCTCTTTAAACTAATAACTAATAAAATTATGTGGTGCCGATATTATTAATTTATAGAGGTTTTACTATATATATATATATATATATAAAATACAATTGTTAAACTAGGAATCGGTTTAGGATGGTTGAAGTTTTAATTTAAATTTTTTATATTTTTGAAAAATTTTACTTAAACTTTTATAACTCAAAGATTAAAAATTGAAAATATTTTTTGGTGGTTTTAAAATTTAAAATTTTAAAATCACAAAAATTAAAAGAAGTAATTTTCAGTTTAGTTTTGAATTTTAAAGATTTAATTAAAACTTTTTATAGAAGAAAAAACTTAAGACTCGCAACCACCTTGAACAGAGCCTTTATTAAAAAAAATATTTTACAATCAAAATTTCCCTTTCTTTCAATTTTTTTCTCCACAACTAAATAAGAAAAAGTAATATATTTTTCTATTTTTTCTACTTATTTTTCTCCTCTTATTTTTGTTGAAACAAATTAAAAGAGTGCTTATTCTTTTTCCTTCTTCTTCTGTAGGTAAAGAAAGCCAATTTGGTGGATAATTTCCATTCACAAGCAAATCCTTAACAGTTGTTAGAAAGTTAATGGATGTAGCATCATCTTCTCTATGATATCATATGCAATATATGGTATTAATTCTTTGAAACATGGCATTTTTCTAGCTAGTTATAATATACATGGCGATGGCGGGTAGTTTTTGTCATGCCTAAAAGTCATTTTCTTGCTTTTGGATAACAGCATTCCATCAATAAAGAGTTGAATGTTCACTTCAAATTTTATTGATCATGATGATAAAATTAATGAGTGAGAGAAGACCTTTTGACTATGACATATAGAATATTTTGGATTAAGTGTATGCGTGCGCGTCAGTTTGTATTATAAACTAACTTTGTTTGAAATTAAATCTTTATAAGATTTTAATTATAAAATCATATTAAATACAAATAATATAATTAAACACATAAAATTAAAATTATTAATCATGAAATTGATTACAGTGATTAATTGTGCTGTAATTTGCCTGTGTATGAGACCAAGGAGAAAAGAACAAGGGGGAAGACAATACCTTTTGGTATATATAGGACATGAAAAGACAGAGTCCTTTAAAAACACCTCTGAATTGTCTACTAGTATTAACTTAGCGTGACACACGGCGTTCTTAATTGATATGAAAAATCCTCAAATTAGTATACTGTCCTAATTAGTTGAATTAATCGATTACTTAATCGTCATACATTAATTAATTTTATTATTGAGACTTTCCCCAACTGAAGTCACTCAGTAAATATGATAATGAGAGCATGTTTGAATTGGTTGCATTGCAGCATGCGAAATTTGGTTGAAAGATCTGGACGGAGATGTGCAGGCGTGCCATCACACCATATGTCAAGGCAGTAAGAGAGATATATATAAGTGCCGTCCAGCGTATGGCGGCTGTAACTATTTATCAATAAAGTCCGACATAATTGATAAATAGTTAGCTCTTTTAAACATTTTAATGGGGTTTTTTTTTTTGTTTCCCACCCGGTTCACCCTTTGGGCTAATCCGGATTCGGGGATCAGTTCTGTATGGTTAGGCTCTAGTCCCCTCCCAAGTGGTGTTGCGGGGGATCGAACACGTGATTCGCCCTTCCAAGTGCAGCCCCAATCACCACTGCACCAACAACTTTAGTGATGTGTATATAAAAGAATTTATTAAAAGAAATAAGGTCTATTTCGATAATTTCTAAGTTTTGATAGAAATTAGTTATTAGGTAAGTGATATACCCTTAGTTTAAAAAAAAAGGATAAAAGTTGTAACTATATATGTTTTGTGGAACGAGAAAGGGAGGAAATGACAATAGTACATACACTTAACACTCCCCCCTCCCATTCCATTTTTTTATTGTTTAATGTTATACACAAAATTAAAAAAATATATGTTAATTGATATATATATTTTATTAAAATATCTCATATATATCATATGGCAATTCAATCATTTTGTTTGGCAGTGCTATGGTTGGTTTGAATACTCTTTTGCTCTTCCTGTTGTGGCAGGAATACTTTTTTGTAACACATTGGGCTTTGTGGAAGCAAGCTTAATTAGAAGGGAAGGTTGGAAATGTACGTAATCTGTTTTGCTAGCTTGTCTATAGTCTATCAAGTTAGCTAGAGAATGACTTGTGTTTTTCAACAATTTCATATATAAATAGATTTTTGTCTACTAAATGGTATGTATGAACTTGAATATAGATAATTATCCATAAATGTGCATGACTGCAGGTATGATCTCTGTAATACCTAACTTGTCTCATAACCACAATATATATATTTGTATGTTTTATAATTAAGTTTTGAAATGTTCTTAAATATCTTTTAAATTAAGTTATATATATGTTATAGTTTTTGTTAATATTTTTTCTTATTAGTTTTTGGTAGAAGATTAATATTAAATTAAAGCAATGGTTTTATTTTACTAGTTTTTGAAAAGAACATATTAAATAGAAAATATTAACTACAACATGTATGAATAATGGGTTTAGGTATATAGATACCATATGTGGTTTGCTTGTACATGTAGAAATGGTTTGATTGAGCTTTTTCTAAGGCATGAACAGTATCTACCTTTCCAAATCTAAAATTTAAGTTTGACATATTTATTAAATTAATACATGGGTTTTATTTTAAACTTTGGTTTAGTTTTTTCAAAAGCCCAATCTAACTTAAAAAACCTATTTTTGTATATAATAACTTATTTCTGAATAGACTTATATGTTCAAAATTTTTAGATACAAAATAATATATTCAAATATTTAAATAATGTAAAAAATATATGATTTTAATTAACACATCATAAAAAGATGGACGATTCTACGGTGGACTAAATTTTATTTGGTCCACCTAGTCCAGCTTCCATATTTTTCCTTATAAAAGGTGAATAAATAATTTTATTTTTTATTAAATAATCTTTATATGGCTATTTGAGTTTAATTTAAGATAAAATATGAATTTACAATACAATATATGCTAATTTCGTTGAGGATATATCAATTTAAAGTTAAATGAAAAAATTTTACATTATATGACAATATTGAATTGAGTTTTTATTATTTTCAAGTGATATTTCATAAAAGCAACTTGAAACTATTTTAATATCAATCATTAATAAAAATGGACATTGAATTTGGTAATTAGAGATTTAAATTACTATATTTTTACATTTTGGACCATGTGAACTATGGTCCACCATAGATAGACCCTAAAAAGATATTATTATATTATTTATATTTACTTAAATAAGTTGCCCTCATATAAAAGATTTTTTTATTATAGGCTAAAACTTATCTTTTAACTAAATGGATTTTATCTTTAAAAAATCAAGGTCGGATTTATTTAATAAACTAGCTTGGCTTAGACTACATCAAAGACCAATTTATATTTTTTGAATATTTTTTAACTGAGTTAGAATGTTATACTTTTAGTAAAAACTTTTTTATTTTGTTGATTTTTTGTGATTAAATTTAACATTGAAATAGTAGTCTAGTTACTATTTTTTATAAAAAGACATGTTAGATCTTAGAGTCTCACATTGATTAGAGATAAAGTCATTTAAATAGTATATAAGCTTTGAGCAATTCTCACCCAATAAGCTAATTTTTGGGATTTAGTTAGGTCAAAGTCTGAAATCTAAGATGGTTGCAAAACTCCACGCTCCATATGTCCAGCCCTGGGCGTGAGGAGTCTGTGTTAAAGTTTCCATATTGACTAATTAAGGATGTGTTTGGTAAAACTAGTTGACAAGCTAGGCGGTAGCTGATAAGCTAGCTTCTAGTTGATAAGACTGCTAGCTGATAAGTTCCTAGCTTATAAAAGTTCTGAGCTGATGAGCTAGCTTATTGAATTAGAAGTGTTTGGTAGAACTAGCTGATAAGCTAGTTGGTAAATGTAAAATGACATATATAAAAGGACATTACTACATAAGTTTTATTATATAAATTTTATATGTGTTTTCTAGACAAAAATATATTATTATGTAATTATAATTTTAGATTTTTTAAAAAATAATTAAATACTTATTAAACTTTTTAGTGATAAAATATTTAATTAAAAATTGAAATAAATAGTGAAATTAATAAAATAAATAATATAATATACAAATAATTTCATAAAATAGTAAAAAGAAAATAAAAATTTAATTCTTTCGTTTTAAATTATTTATTATATAGGTAATAATAGGTAAAAATAAATTTAAATGTTTTTGTCACTAAAATTGAAAATAAGTAATAATAGGTAATATAAAATTAAAAATAATAAGGGAAATGTATATATTAAAATATAATAGACAATGATGGAAGAAAGTTAAATAACTAGAATCTAGAAGCCAGGTGAAATAGTTTGTAGGTTATAAACTAGAAGCTCATAAAATATATAAGCTATTTTGAGGTAACTTACCAAATACTTTTGTGTTGGTCAAACTAGCTTATTAGCATTGTCAAACACACTCTAAAAATAAGGCCATTTAGTATATAAGCTTTGAAAAATCCACACCCTAGCTAAGCTAAATTTTAATTTGGAGTTGAGTCAGGTCTGATCCAAAATCTAAAAGTAGAAAATAAATATCATTTAACTAATGCATGTGTTCACAAATTAATGTGGCCTAAGTGAATTTGTTAGCATTTCCCTTTTTTAATTGGGTTAAGGACACCGCTCATGTATTTTAAAGTTTTATAATGCCACATTAACCTTTGAGACACTAAATGTATGTTGTATATCTATCTTATACATTCCTCTTAACTTTATATACTATATATGTGTTAGATTACCTCTTATACCTAATATTTAATTTATGTTTTTATTTTGGGATGATTCTACGGTGGATCAAATAAAAGTTCAACTTCCATTTTTTCCATACAAAAGGTGAATGAATAATTTTATTTTTTATTAAATAATCTTTATATGACTATTTGAGTTTAATTTAAGGGAAAATATGAATTTACAATACAATCTATGTTAATTTCGCTGAGGGATATATCAATTTAATGTTAAAGGGCAAAAATTTACCTTACACGGTAATACCAAATTGAGTTTTTATTATTTTTAAGTGATATTTCATAAAAGCAACTTGAAACTATTTTAATATCAATCATTAATAAAAATGGGCAATGAATTTGGTGATTAAGGATTTAAATTACTATATTTTTACATTTTGGACCATGTGAATCATAGACAAACCCTTTATTTTGACCGATAAAAAAAATAACCTATCAATGAAAGGGCTAATAAGTAAACATCAAATTAAAACCTTTTTGGTCGATTCTTTTAATTCTACCAAGGTTAGAGGTAGCCTTAACGACCGCGGTGTTGATTTTAATCATCAAATTGTAGGCCCTACCAATTAACATTGATTTGGGAAAGTTTCCTAGGGTGTGAAGGAAACTTTAGAGCCATCTAATCAAATCATAGCAGAAAAAAATTATAATATATAATAATCCAAGAAGATCTTAATCTCAAACAATTAATTAAACCCTTAAGTAGCAGACAATTTTCTCTCATACTGGACAATGAATGGGTTTATTATGCTTTTCTATCAAATAATCAATTAGTACAGCTTCAAGCAAAAAAATCCAAAATAAGAACCAAACAATTCTACCTTGGTATCTTATGAACATAAACAACCTAGTCAAGTGTAGAAAAGCCAAGGGAATACTCCAATGAGAAAAGAACTGTGTGGCCACTCAGGTGCTAGCTAGCTAGGGCGCCCCTTCTTGTATGTAAAGTTTGCAGAATATTATATTAATATAAATGCCCTAATGACTAGCTACATGTCTTTTCTAGCTTCTGGCCCACATATATCATACATGCCTGGTTGGAAATCATCAACTTCAGATATTTTCAAGTAGAATTTGCATTATATATGGGCTTAATGAATTGCACAAAACTAAATGGAAACATTTTTTTTTAAAAAAAAAGGATAACAAAGATTCCACTGTCAATATAACATTTTCGTTTCAGTTTTTTTTAAACCACACATACATCCACGGGAGGCAATTAATGTTCGAGCCAAAAACATCCACATCATGGTGGAGTTAACTCTCCTAACATGAACTTTTTCCATTCAAAAGACTCGAATTTTAGACCTTATTTAACGGAAATAAAACATGTACCACTTAAACCAACTCTCGTTAGTATTTTTGTTTCAGTTCATTAGTCCGCACAAAGTTAGCAAGAATTGTTTTATTTTATTTATTTATTTTGAAGAGTACTTTAATTAAACTATGGATCCGTTTGATTTACATTTGGGTAGAATTGATTTAGATAGATTTATATATAGACTCAACAATTATAAATAAATGATGCAAATTTACGAAATACGTTGGATAAAAGTGATTTAAAATCAATTCCAGAATGAATTCTCAATATTGCAAACCGGTATCCAAACAAACACTATATTCTATATATGTATTTACATATGAGACAACATGCGCATCCCCTAAAACGTTTCTCTAATAAACAAATAAAAAACCAAAAGAACAATGAAATATTAAGATAAATGAGTTAAAAGCTTGCTGTAATCTCAACCACAGGTTTTCTGTTCCTTTTCTGGTACAGACAGAAAAAAAGAAAAACCATCCACATATAAATAAAATTAAAGCATATATTTGGGGATTAAAACGGTGAGTTTGTAGGAGAGGGAGGATTTTATTGTGCTCTTTCACAATCAAGCAATATTAAGCACTACACTTATAGATACATAATGTATGTATGTCCTACAGCAGTGCTTTGTTGTCATAGTTATCTTGTGGTTGAAAGCAACCCCAGAACCACCCCTTTTCTTTCTTTCTTTCTTTGCCATATACAACATATCGTGTGGTCCTTGTAATTATGCCAGTCTAAAGTGGTCTCGATGGAGACTGCTACTACTGCTAATGCTAAGCTATACAAAGAAAGATAAAGAAAGAAAGAAAGAATGAGTTTTAAGTGGGGAGAACGGCATGCATAAATGGAAAGATGAGAGACAGAGACAGAGAAAGCTTTCCTTTGCTTTGCTTTGTGTGTTGTGTGTACTATAGAGCTAGAGAGTGCTTTCAAGTGTGGATGGACTATTGCCATTTTGAATTCAGCTGTTTTTGGATCTATGGCAACTTGCAATTGGTCCTTAATTAGCTAGCTAGGGCTTTCAAATATGGCAAGTACAAGCACAAGTGCACAAACTCAAAGCTACCATTACCAATTGTTATATATATATTTTCTTCCTATACAAAGGTAGACATAGAAAGAGACTACCTAGCTATATATATCAAAGTATATGCAAAACCGATAAGCACGCATGGAAAGGAAAGGAAAACCAACAACAACAACATTCTCTAATAGAATAGAGTACTCTCATAGATAGATAGATACATCTATTTACCACCACAAGCAATAGAGATAGAGATAGAAAGAGAGAGAGAGAGTGCATCTCTTTTTGGTGAAAGTGACGTTCTGAGCAACCCCAGTCAAAGGGAGGGAACATTGGTTACCATTACTTACAAGAGCTGTTTGAATGGAAAATAATTGTACCTTATTTCCACCAATTATCTACTTTTAGGGTTAGACAATATGGACACGTGGAGGTTAATCTAAAGGTGAAGGGAGTGAGTGAAGAAAGGAAAGATTAGAATAATAATCATCACTCACGAGAAATTTACAGTGCTGATGTGAAAGGAAGAGAGAGATAAATAAAAAAGAAAAGAGAATAAAACAGAAATACGTGATAGATGTGATAAATGATATGATGAGAAAAAAAATGTAAAGAATTTTTATGTTATATATATATATATATATATATGAATATGATGGTTAGAAAGATTAAAATCAAAGAATTAGACAAAGGGAATAATAAGAAAAAGAAATTTATTTGTGTTATGTGAATCTTTCCATAAAAAGTCATGGCATGTGACATCCCACTCCTACGCACCATGCTATGTGGGACATGGATTTAGTCCATGCAAGGTCAATGGGAGAGGAAGTAGTAGAGAGGGTGTGGTGTGAGGTGGTGTGGGGTGGGGGAAACAAGCAAGCAAGTGTGTGATGAGATGAGAGAGTGAGAGGAAGTTGGTTTTAGTTTTCTGTCAACTCGCATCTGTGCCCTGCCCACCACGTGAAGTGGCACAAATTATAACTTTTTTCCCATCCACTCACTCACTTATCTCTCTCACACATAAAGAAGAAGAGATCACAACTTTTTGCTCAAAAGAAAAAAGGATGCTCCTTGTCTACAATAAATTGCTCTCTATTGTCATTGGCTTCTTTATTTCTTACATTATCTTTACTCACTTCTTCTTCTCCTCTTCCTCCTCCCTTCTCTCATAATTCAACCCTCATGCCTATAAGGTATTATTTATTGTCTATGTGCTGTCATTCTCACACTGTAGTACTTTCCTTCATAACCCCAATTGTACAATACAATCACTCTCACATATATATATACATACATACGGTGCATCATCATCATGAACATCTATAATTAGTACCACCAGTGTCCCTCTCACACACTCACACCCTTAGGTAAAAGAAAAGAAAAGAAAAAAGGAGTAAGATGAGGTTGTCTTTCTCAAATTATGTTGTTATGTGTTATTCCTTTTACTTGCTGGCTGCAGGGAACAGGAAAACAAAAATGAACTGAAAAGGATGGAATTGAATAGCTAGCTTCTCTCTTGTTCAAGGAGATAGATTGCCTGATTAATTAACATGTCATTCTCAGTACTCCCAATATCATCATCAAAGAGTCAGTCACTAACTAGCTAGGGTTATTTTATTTGGTGCAGTAGTTTCTTTCTTTCTTATTCCAGATATGTATTCCTCTCTCAACTCCTACCCTAACCAAACATTCTTCTCTACTTCTAGGCCTTTTTCTTTTGAAAGCAACCCTTCTTCAAAAGATATTGAAACCAATTATTGTTCTCCTCTTCCTCCTCTTCCTCTTCCACCTCCTTTGTCCTTTTTTCAATTCCCTTTTTCTCCCTTTGAAGACAACAACAACAATAACCACAATGAAATCTTCAACCACCTTGAACCACCACAACAACAACATGATTTGTTACTTCATCAATCTCTACCTCATCCTGAAGCTGTTATGAACATAGATGCTGCAGCTTCTGCTATGATGAACAGCAAGATTCCTGGTAAAGCTGCTACTACAGGACAAGGAACTACTGCAATGATGGAGCAGATCCCAAGAAAAAGATCTATTAAGAGAGATCGGCACAGTAAGATCAACACAGCTCGAGGACTCAGAGATCGGAGAATGAGATTGTCCCTTGAAGTTGCAAAGAGGTTTTTTGGCCTTCAAGATATGTTAGGCTTTGACAAAGCTAGCAAAACTGTTGAGTGGTTACTTAACCAAGCAAAAGTTGAAATCAAACAACTTGCTAGAGACAAGAATCAAAATAGTTGTAGCACTAGTGTTGGTGGTGCTAAGAGTGCATCTTCAACTTCAGAATGTGAAGGGGTGTCAAGCTTAGATGAGGTTGTAGTGAGTGAAATTAATCATCAAGAACAAATAGGGAAGAGGAGAATTAAGGTTTGTAGAAGAAAGAGTGCATTCAATCCTATTGGTAGAGAAAAGGCAAGGGAAAGGGCAAGAGAAAGAACAAGAGAAAAGATGATGAAGACTAAGAGATTATTAGTAGTTGATCATGATGAATCAAACTATTGGAATATTAATCAAAGTGTGAATCATCCCTCTTTGGATTTGCTTCAAGCTGAGGTTGATCAAGAGCCAAAGGAACATTCTAGAACTGTGGTAGAAGAAGATATGGCACATGAAGATTCTTTCTTGATTATGAATAAATGGAGCCCAACAACTATGATGTTTACTTCTCTTAATAACTCAGGATCAATCCTTCAAGAACCTGTAAGTTCAATTTAATTTCACATCCATCATCATGCATATATATATATAGATAGGTTATAATTAGGTAATATTTTTCTGATCATTCATTTGTGAAATTGTTATTTGCAGCATCAATTTGCAGAATTTCAGTCCTTGGGAAAACATTGGGAGGCCTATAACACTCGCATCTAATCTCTATGCTCGTACTTATTGCACCCTCTCATCTCATCATCTTTTTATGTGTCAGCAGAATAAAATGCATTGTGCTGTGTATTTTATTTACTTTCCTTTTGGCATGTAATGTGGTAAGGTATCTTCATATGGGAATTGAAACAATTAATTAATATTTCATAAATGGTTGTATGTCATCTCTATAAAATTTTAATTACTCACTTCTTTGTTAATTTTCTGCTCTGATTAGGACCTTCATATATAGTACAAATTCATTAAGAAAAATAACTAATTGAATCTGATTTTTTTTCAAACCATATATATGGTTAGATATATATGCATTAATTAAAGATTTTAGCTTTGGAATGAAGAGGTTTTCAATTTATGCTGCTATTGCTGTCATATCCATTTTGCATAATAGTCTTCCTGATGCTACCTGACATATTTCCACGTTGTGGTTGTTTTTTTATTCAAAGTCCAATCATCCATTGGAAAAAAGGTTAGGGTTACTTCTCAGATGTATGTGTGTTTCTAATTGTTTGTTGGTCCTAAGTGTATTGTAATGATGTGTGAATTCAGCTTATCTTTATAGATGTGACTGAATAGACACTTGGGTTGGGTGATCCACTATATATCCACTTCCAGGACATATATACATGTTTAATTAACTTATCGGTTTGAAAAAATGGTCCACATATATATGATTAGTTTGTTTAATTATAACATAGAATTAAGGAAGACAAAAGCAAAGCTAAACATGTAATAGAGAGACATGGATAGTAAAATCAGAAGGCTGGGAGGAATTAATAAAATCTATATCTTGGGAAAAGTTATGTAAACATAAATTTCAAAAATAGATCATTCCACATATACGAGTTGAGGGTCATATTTGGGGGAAAAAAAGAAAAGAGAGGAAATAATTAAAATGGTATCATGCAAATTTCTTGTGATGGGGTGATATGTGTAAATAAGAAAACTCATATTAATATTTTATATTAATTTGATAAAGCAATGTATTAGACTTAAGGAAATAATATTTTGGCACCCATATTTAGGGTATGGGAGGAATAAGGAAAGATAGATGAAAAGAAAAATGGAAATCAAGAGATAATTATTGATGTGATAAGAATAGAAGAGATAAATAAAAAACATGGAAAATTAAAGGGTGTAAAAGATATGAGTGTGAAGAAATTGGGTCTCCTAGCTAGATGTGTGGAGTGTATTAGAGGATCAGTCAACAAATCAACTATCCTATCTCTCTATATATTGATTAGTTGTTTAAGTGTTAGTAAAATGTATGATCTCGACTTGCTTGACTTGGTTGCAAGACATCATTTAGATTTATCAAACTTTGCCCATATTAATGTTGACCGGAAATCCCCCACATGTAGCAAATTCAAGATTTGAACCACTAATCTTGCAATTAAAGTCTACTTGGAGCCACACTTAAAATGGTATTTGGGAAAGAAGAAAGGAGAGGAAAATGGTCATAATTAAAATGGTATCCTGCAAACTTAGCTTCTTGTGATGGGGTGATATGTGTAAATAAGACAACTCATAAATTAATATATATACTGCCTATTTTCAGGGGATGAGAGGTATAAGAAAGATAGATGAAAATAAAAATGGAGATGAATAGAGATAAGATAAGGTGAGAAATATGATAATTGAAATGTGATGAGAAAGGAAGAAATGAATAAAAAACGAAATGAGGTGTAAGAGATATAAGTAGTGTGAAGAAATCAAGACTCCAATCTTCATGTGTCAAGTGTATTAGAGGTTCAGTCAACAAATCAACTATCTTTTCTTCCTATTGATTAATTGTTAAACAGATAATAAAATGTATGAGCTCGGCTCGCTTGACTTGGTTGAAGACATCACTTAGATTTATCAAACTTTTCCCACATTAATGTTGACCGAAAATCCCCCCACATGTAGCAAATTTAAGATTTGAACCACTAACCTTGCAATTAAAGTCTACTTGGGGCCACACTTAAAATGGTATTTGGGAAAGAAGAAAGGAGAGGAAAAAGATCATGATTAAAACGGTATCTGCAAACTTCTTGTGAAGGGGTGATCATATGTGTAAATAAGACAACTCATATATTAATATACTATCCATTTTCAGGGGATGAGAGGTATAAGAAAGATAGATGGAAATAAAAATGAAAATTAATAGAGATGAGATAAGGTGATAAATATGATAATTGATGTGATGAGAAAAGAAGAAATGAGGCGTAAGAGATATAAGTAGTGTGAAGAAATCAAGACTCCAATTTTCATGTGTCAGGTGTATTAGAGGTTCAGTCAACAAATCAACTATCCTTTCTTCCTATTGATTAATTGTTTAAAAGATAATAAAATGTATGATCTCGGCTTGCTTGACTTGGTTGCAAGACATCACTTAGATTTTAAAAATTTTACCCACCTTAATATTGATCGGAAATCCCTTTACTGGAATCAAATTCAGAATTTGAACCCCTAACTCTACAATTGTAAGGTCTGTTTGAGGCTACAGTGCACTTCCACTACAATTAATCCATGTTTGGTGCAGAACTTTAATTTTGAAAGCTATAGTATAAAAAATTATGTTCTGCTTGATCCCCCAATATGTTAAAGAAGCAAATTTAACACATACAAAAATCTAAGATCTATTGTGAAATACATACGAAATTTAGATGAAGTGGCCCAGTTAAAATTTGATATTAAAATTAAACAATTTCTAAAGAGACTCAATATACTTGACCTATGACTCTGAGGTTGAAACATAGTACTTCACATTCAATCTCAAACCTATCTCATAACACTTGTTAGTTTAATTTTTTATTTTATCAGCAATTGTTCGTTTAAATAATAAGAGAGTTGAGTTCTCTTGAGTAAAATCTTAGAGTCGAGTCTTACAAATAAAAAAAGATAGACATTTGGATATTTTAATCTCTTTAAATGAGTCCACTTCGCTCAACTTAAATTAGTTAGGATTTTATATGACTACTAGGTATTGAAAGTCTCAAATTAAGAGTTCGTTTGATTTTTAGTTGGCTAGATAATATTATGATGAAATTAATTTTAATTTTAAACTACTTTTCATTAATTTAACATGTTTCATAAATCATGCATAATTAATTTTCAATCATTAATATTATGTAATTATATCAAAATCAATCATTAATATTATGTAATTATATAAAAAAACTCAAACCTATATCTTATGGCAGAATGTATATTTTTAACTAGTAATTTAAGTTCATGTCTCATATATTATCAATACAAAGGGATTGCAAGAATCCAATGACATATTCTTCTATCTAAGAATATGAGAAGTTTATAACTTTTTCTTGTAAAGGACAATAATTATGCCAGATGCATGTTCTGTTCTTAACGTGTCTTCCAAAGTCTGTAACATAACAGGTCAAATGAGATTTTTTGTTCTAAGTCAAATGAAAACTGCTAACGAAATTGATTGCATAAATTATTTGGTATTTATATTGTGTATTTTTTCCGCATATATATCTTCCCTATATAGTCTATTTGTTTTCCAATTGTCTCATCTTTTGTCTCCAAACAGTTTTAACATTTTGGGGGGGCTGGGGGAAGTTGTCTAGTGTTTTAGTTTGTGAGAATGTGAATATTCAGTGGAAGGAGAAGGAAACTCATTAAGATCTTTAAGCATAAATATTTCTTCTCCCTCATATTTTCTTCGATGGAAACAAAAGGGTAAAGTTAGTTGAATCCATAAAAATATCTACCTAAACTACAATTTCATTTGATTTTTTTTCGTTTAATATAAGCAAATAAAGTAAAACATACCGCTCAAAGATATAAAAAACTAAGTAAAGCATACATTTCCTCCATATCCCAGCTGGCCCCCCGAAAAAAATCTCATATTATTGTTGCTTATTACATACCTAATTAACTAGTATTAATAGTACAACTCGATCCCTTTGTAGGCTTGCAATGAAATATCAAACCCCACGTATTCAATTTGAATTAATCCTCACTTTTCCTTCTCTTAATGAACCCCATATATGACTTCTTCTATATCAAACATTTTATCTTTTATTGTTTTTTTTAATATTTTTATTCCTTCTAAACATTCTTTCTTAAATTTAATTAATCATAATTTTTTAGATTATTAATGTTGAAGTTTTTCATAATTATAAATTTAAAATTTATAAATTTAAGTTTAATACATCATATCAAATTAATTGACAAATAATATTATTTTTAAAATTTTAAAAATAAAATAAATATACAAGATATTTACTAGTTATACCCAAAGAAATATATGGATACATGACTGTAACAACAACCAGTAAAAGGAAACATTCTTATTTATATATTTTGAAAATCTTATTTGGTACTTCTAGCTATTAATTGAAAGTTATAGGTGAATACTAATAACTAACATTAATATTTTATTGATACTTTTAAAATAATTTTAAAAAATAAAGTACAAAAGGATGATATATTTTAAAATAAAAAATTAATAAGAAAAGAAATTTTCAAACTTAAAAAATTCTTAATTTATTTATTGATTACTTTATCATAATTATGGTTTAATTAAGATAAAATAGGAAAAATAAAACTTCTATAATGATATGAAATTTGTATTTATAAATTGTAAAATAAAATAAAAAATTCACATAAATTAAATTAGGAATTATGTTAATTTGAAAGTTCTATCAAACTTAATATTGAGATAAATCTTGCTCCAACTATGAGTTTTCAAGGCAAAAGAAAAAATATATATGATTTTTAGTATTTATTATATAAGACAATTTTTTGGCTTGAGAATTTGTACATACCTATTGTGTTATTATATATTTATAATGAGAATAATTTTAAAAAGTTTAAAAATTATATAAAATAAGGTTGGTAAACATATATATAAAGATACAAATATATATAATTTATCACGCAATATAAATGTGAAATATAATATGTTCAAAATAAAAGAGATCCCCCTCCCTTTTGAGCTTTTTAATTCTGGTGGCCGGCCTGGGTTCAAAGCATTTGGAATTTTTATGTCAGATGTAATCATACTACAACCCTGGCCGGTATATTCAGTCATTTCATGAGATATATTCAGACAATATAATCAATCACACTTAATACTAATACTATTAATAGAGCTTAATAAAGTTTTGCTTTAATTTTCTTTTGCTTCCTTTATGGGCGGAGAAATGATAATTACTGTAGAAAATAAATCAATATCCCCAATCTTTCTGTTACTAAAAGATTGTGTGGTTCAGACTGAAATTGTGAGAAGAGTTTCTGCTTCAAACCTATAAAACACACTTTTAAAAGGAATGATGAGAGATTATGCACCGGAAAAGTTTGTTCCTATTATACTTATAATAAGAGATATATGTAATTAACGCTTAATTAAATTAATCCACGGGTTTAAGTGTTGGGTGTTACTTATATATATATATATATGAGAATAGAAATTCCAATGGGTGTCTGTTACTTATTATTGTTCCATTTTCATTTTCATGCGCGCGGTCAAAAGTCAAGAGTCAAAAGAGGAAAAGATAAGGAGAATCAGATAGCATAGCATACTAGCAGTCATATAGCTAGCTGCTAATGAGTTACTGTTTTGGCAGAATATATATCACCTTGCAGTGCCACTCTTTGTACCCAAGAGAAGAGAAGAGATAAGGAATCTAAAAAGTTTCAATTATTAGTTCAGTTTCATAACAGAAATTTTTGGGATAAATTTTTAATTTACCGAATAATCTATACCGTTTCATGTCAAAGAAATTAAAATTTCTCTTCATTTTCAAAGTTATATCTGTCTTCAATTAATTTTGTAACTGCATTTTGAGCTTTAAAATTTTAGATGGGATTTTCTGATTTGTTTAAAATTTGTGAATGGTAAATTTCTAGGAGACATAATTACTGTAGAAAACAAAGTCCAAGCTTTGCAAGGTGATTTACATGCCATATACCCTTCCAAAGCTATTCTTATTTTTACTAACAAAGTGTGAAGCAGTTGGTTGGCAGAAAATTAGGTCCCTTAAGTATCTTGACCAGGGTTTGATCCTAACGGTATGTATAGAAAAGAATTTATTGGGAGAGACAAAACCCACTTCGGTGATCTCTACGCCTCGAAGAGATTAGTCTCTAGCGATTGACTGAGAGATACTATGGTTAAAAAAAAAGCTATTCCTTTTTCTGTTTCCACTCATGTAAGATTTTTGGTTTGAGTACTTTTTTCAATATTTAATAATTGAAAAGTCTATCAAGTTTGTGTGTGTTTACTGTGTAAATCTTGGAAAAAATATGAATCATAAATATTTTTTTAAAAAAATTACATTAATTAACTTTAAGACGTATATAATGGATAAGAATTTTTTTCTCCATTTAACAAGAATAAAAGGGAAAACGTTATTTTAAGAGCATCAGCATCAGATGCTTGCACCGGTTCTTATGGTTAAGCACAGAGTGCTTACCATTGAAAAGCGATGGAGACAACATAAAATGGGTTTTTACTTATATAAACACCAAACACCATATTTATTTTTCTAAAAAATAATTATAATATGGTGTGAAAATGGTTGATAATAGGGTTATAAGGTCTATTTAAGAAATTTGTTAGAATTGTGATAAAAAGTGATTGAATTGTTAAAAGTAATAAAAATAATATAAATGTGTAAAAAATTATAAAATATTTATTTAAAAAACTTTTAAGATGTGATGGAATAAAGATAAAGAAATGGAATAAACTAGAATAATACCCCCAATTTCAAAGGACTGTTTGCTTCAAAGACCTCAGACTTAAGAAGAAATTATGTAATAATTAAATGAGGGTTAAGAATTCCAGCCCTAATCTGATCTGATCTGCCTTTAGAACTGTGTTTTGTTAATTGATTCTTAATTATAATGTCATCCTGTCCCTGTATTCTTCTCATTAATTCTGGCAGAAACAGGGAAACCTAAAAGATGAATATATACATATTACACCCTAAAACCAGAATCAAACCCAGAAACCCACCCAAGAGAGTATGCAAATCAAAATCTGAACAGTTATAGGCTAAAACCATACTGTCCTGTGATGAAACTCAAACTAATTAATGAGAGAATTTTTTTAAAAGAAAATATAAAATAAAGAAAAGGAAGAAGAAACTGTCTAGAAGAAGAGAAAGGAAGCCCTAAAGTAGAGAGGTGTTCCATAAATAGTAAATTAGTAACTTTATTGCCAGATCCATACCCTTTTGTTTTGATCCGCTATAGCAGTCATCACAGATAATACTGATCTATTAATTTCTATTTTAATTAGCAGTGAAAACAAGTTATAGATTGAAAAACCAAAAGAAGAATTTCCAGAAACAGAAAACCCTAGCTATTCTGCAAATTAAACCATAGAAATAAATCACTGAGAAAGACAATCACTTCGCCAGGAACTGTGAGGATTCAACATTTTCATGAGTTAGCCACCTGAAACCCTTTTTAGGCTTTCTCAATAATTAATTAAGGAGAAGAAAAAAGGAAGATATATATAAATATATATTATATACCTACCCGGACAGAAATCAGATATCATTCATATATATAATGAATGGCAAATCCTAAAATATGGTTAGACAGAGATTGAAGAGGCCTGAGGTAGCAAACCCTAATGGGAATGGCGATGGATGGATAATGGGTTTGTCTGTGTGCTTTGCACAAATGGAAAACACCAAAGAAAAGAAAAAGGCAGCTGGCCAGTGGTGTGAAAGATAGATAATGACCTCTTTGTAATTTCTTTTTGGGATATGAGTTGCAACCCTAATTCAAAGATGGATGGATTATTATTAGGGCAACAAAATAATTGAATATTGCACGCACCAGGACAATGATAGTGCTCCTTTCTTTTCTTTTTTAATTTAATTTAATTTAATTTAATTCAGCTCCTCACTTCTCAGTTCTGTCTGTCACTTTTGTTTTTTCCTTTTCTTAGATACCAATACTATTACTATTAACTCAAGAGAAGAGAAGAGAAGGTGGAAAATAGAGAAAAAAAAAGAAGAAAGCTAATGAATGGACAGACACATGTACTATATATATATATATATATATATAATATTCTTGTGTATGTATATATATCTCCACCAATTTCACAGCACAGCACATATATAGAGGAACAATATATATATAGTCCCATTGGTTTTATTGAGGGCCCCCCTGGGTTGGGAAGTGCTGGTTTCGTAACCAAAAATTGATCAGTCATAAGTTAAATTAAAGACCCATTCAGTTTTGATAAAAATTAAAATACTCGAAGCCTATTTCTTACACTTTTTTCTTTATGTAAGGATCAAATACTTTTTGCTTAATTATGGACATATTTTCATGAGGTAAAATAAAAACAAAATAAGGAAACTAAAGGGAAAGGGCATAACAAAGAATAGGGAAATTCATTTATGTTAATGGGGAATTCCTCTAAGTTAAACCACAATTCTACATTCAAGGTCCTCAATGTAAAAGTAAAAAAAGAAGAAATTCATTATTTTTAATTAACATATTTATTAAGCACAATTAATTGAAAACTTTTTAAAACCTGTCAAATATATATCTAACTCAATTTGAAATTAATGTCGACATATCATTTTATTACCTATTATTTTAAGACTAGATCCACACACGAATTTTGATATTTACGGTGGTGATTTAATCTTATATTAACATTAATATTATAAAAAAATTTGTGTTTTAATATTATTTTAGATAAGTTTAAAATAATACAATGTCTAGAAATTCACAAATATAAATAAATAGAGTGTTTAAAATTAGTTTCAAATTGTGTTTTATGTTTCTCTCAATCTCATATTCATTTCTTGCCTGGTCAGATTATCCTACAGCACCTTAATTGTTTCTGACCGTTTAGGATGCTGTTAATTTACTGCAGTTTTACTAAGTTTCTTTTTTAAAGTTGGTTGCTTTTTTTTTTTGGTCGAGAAAGTTGGTTGCTTTATCCATTGGGCTGTTTAACATATGGTGGATTGCTACTGCACCTTGATCAAGTTGGGGAGTTTACTTTTCCCACCCACCTTTTTACTATTCTCACCGCCATTTTCTTTTTTTAAAAATTTCTTCCCTAACTATCCTCACCCTTTCCCTTTCCCCCTCACCACCACCCCATCCTCACCCACTGCCATCACCACCCTCTTCTCCCACCCCATGTAAAAAGCTTCTAGACTCGTGTGTTTGTAAGCCAATATTTCGTTTGACCGACGCATACAAATGAGTGAATTTCCCAAATTTTTTGATATATGGATATAGGTGTCTGAAGTCAATTCTAAACACACATATCCTTAATCCAAATTTTTAGTTTGTCTTCTGCACAAACGTGTATGTAAATAACTTTCAGACACACATGTCCGGAAGCCATTTTTAAAAAAAAGGGCTTATGGATTGACTTATAGATATAATATGACTGAAAGCCAACTTTTTTGTGAAAATGACTTCCGGATACAATTGTCCTTGAGCCAAATGAACTTAGGGACACACATGTCCGAAAGTCATTTTTGCAAAAAAGATGGGAGAAGAGGGGAAATGAGAGGGGTTTGCGATGGGTGGGGTGGTAAAGGGGAAGGGGAAGGGATGAAGGTAGTTAGGGAAGAAAATTTTTAAAAACAAAAGGGGGTGGGGGAAAGGGCTGGGAAAAGCAAAGGCCTCATGTTGATTTTTTTTTTCGAGGCTACTTGAGGAACTAATTTGTATCATAGAATGCACTTTGTTTTTTATGTTTTACAATTGGATCTTCTGTTGGTGCCTGGTGATTGGTTCGGTGTTACGTTGCTGGTCATGTTTGGATTGGTTACGATTCTGTTTGATTGAATTACAACTAAAATCAAAATATGATCATATTTTGATTTTAGGAGTGTTTACGGTTCTGTTTGGATTGGTTTTGAGGTAAAAAATCATTTGATCTAATCATTATGATTTTATTATTTTATCATCTAATCGATTTTGATATTTTTTCAAATCCCATCAAATCCAATTCAATTAAAGTTTTCGATTCTCTGCAATACATGTCAAATAAAAGTGAAAAAATGCTACAATGATAGTAAACATTTTTATCAGAACTTATATTTACCCATAAAAATAAAAAATTATATAAAAAGAGAACATGAGACATGAAAATCAATTTAAACTAATTTAAAATTGTATTGAATGTGAACACCTCTCCTTAATTTTTACTAGATCAATTTCAATTTTTTTATTTTTGTGGTTTGTATTGAATGTGAGCACCTCTCCTTGATTTTAGTGGCTATGCTTATTTGAATTACAACCTACTATTCTAAGAATAGGACAAATTAATGAATTTACAACTAAAGCGGAAGAGTAAAAAAAAAAATGTATGTTTGTTTATTAATAAGACCAAAAGTGTGTTTAATTTGAAATAAAACTACGTTACCTACGTGTATTTGAACCAACACACTTACACGTTACTGAAAGTATAATTGACCCGGATCCATATTTATAACGTAATTTTGATGAAAATCAAACCCGCTACAAGTGGCCACTTGGTCCTCCATATCAAGTGTATCTAATATGAAACGAATGTTTGTTCGGTTAAAGAGAATAATATACAATAACAAAAGAAAAAATAAATAATATTTTATATTTGATTAGGTGATTTGAAAATATTGGAGATTAAATTATAATAACAAATATTTCATCATAAAAGTATAAATTTTTACATAATATATTAATTCAAACAATTTTATTTATTTAAATTAAAAAGTTAGTCTTTTAAGATAAATTAGTTAATAAATTGTGAGACATGCAATGAGAATGCATGGTTTCAGATCTCACGGCATATATTTCGATCGCTTCATTTTCATTCAATTACTGGGAAGTTCCATTCTTCCACGTCATTATATATCAATCATTAGTCATCACTCCACAGTCTACACACTCCATTTGACAAGATTATCGAAATAAAAATGATATTTCTAAGAAAAATCTAAGATCTTATACTGTACAGACGTCTATTCCTATATATTATTTACCATAGACCAAGTTAATCCTATTCCTATTCCTATCCTATGTGATTTATCTATCTTAATTAAGACGCACCAAACATATGAAAATTCAAAATTGGTGTTGTCATTTGAGTTTGTCCATTCTCCCTCAAATAAAGAAAGAAAAACTTGAGCAACATCTACATATATACAAACTAGCTAGGCAATAAAAACAAGAAACCTGGAATTAATGTATATGAAATAGCTAGAATTGCTCACAAACACAAATTAACTCAATTCAATGCAATTACAAGTTAGTACCTTGAAGAATGGAGGCGAAGTTGTGGCTCTTATTTTCCAACAACAACTTGTTATTACCAACACTCTGCACTCTGAAAAACCAAGCACTGCAGTGAAGATTAATTGTCATTGAACTAACCCTTTTTCTGTCTTTCTATCTTAATTTGTAGATGAATAAGTTGTTAGTGAAGAACTGACCTCACATAGAGAGAGCATTGGAACATTTTTCTCTCTAGATGATGGAACTTTCAGTTTCTGCAAATAAAGAAGATAAGACTTTATGATGAACACCGCCAGCCATCCAGAGAGAAATAAAAGTGGCCCGGTATTATATATATATGGCAGGAAAAGAGACAAAGTTATTTAATTTAAGGGAAAATGAATTGAATGGAATGGTAACAAATGTGTTAAAAAAAGGAAGAATGCATTTATGCTTTGTTTGGTGGGAGTAGAGAAATGGAGAGAAAAGAAATGAATAGAAGAGAAGTGGGAAGGAGAGAAATGAAGATAAAATAGAGCTGAAATAGAGGAGAAATAAGGGTTGTTTGGTGTGGGTGAGATGAGTGAGAAATAGAAAAGAAGTGTGAAAGTAGGTTGTTTGGTGTGAGTGAAATAGAAGAGAAATGTGAAAGGGGTTGGTGTGGGACCCACCATAAAGTGCATTTCTCCTCATTTCTATGCATTTCTCACCTGTTTTGTAGAGAAATAAACCTTGGTGTGAGACCCACCGTAATGCATTTCTCCTCATTTCCACTATCTCATCAAACAAGAGAAATATGTCTATTTCCCTCCACTCTCATCCATCTCACTTCTCTCCTCCCTCATTTCGCCTCTAACAAACAGGGGCTTATAGTTATACTTATGGGCATGATATGATATGGTGATGGAAACTGATACTTTACTTGCCTACAAATATATATATAAAGAGACAGAGTAAACACAGAGTACACAGTGCACATATATAGGGTGATCTAGTGGGTGTACGTAATGTAGCTAACCTAACTAATTACTATATATGGTAGTGGTAGGGTTTTGTTTTACAGAGTAGCTAGGGAGGGGAGAGTGACTGTAAATTAATTTATTAATGCCTCTTGTTCTTGTCACGTAAAGGCAGGACTATAACAGTAACCTCTCTACTACTCCTACTGCTACTATAACATACTGTTTCTGAAACTGAGAGCGTCTTGTCTTGTGTTGTGTGGCATAAAGTTAATTACCTTGGTGTGTGTGGTTTCTTCGATCTCTTCCTCACCATCTAATCTAGCTACTTGAGAGTTGAGATAGATAGATATAGATATAGATATAGATAGGTTATTAATTGGTCATGAAGGGTGGTAATCTATCAGCTTAATTAACTTCTTGAGGGAAAGAAAGGGAACAACAGCTACCAATTTGCTCTGCAGCCATGCTCTTTTGACCTTGTTATGCCGTTGGTAAGAAAGTGAGAGCATGAGAAAGACACATATATGTACTTCTCTTTCTCAATTTATCTACTGTGCATGTTGCTCAAGTTTTATTTGTTCATCACCTTTATAGAACCACTGCTTCCCCATAACTAGAGTTAGAAAAGAAAAATTAAAAAAAAAAAAAACATCACCTAGGGGTTATCTGGTGAAAGCATATTATCTGATATTTCAAGCATACCTGAAAATTTGAAACTGACATTTTTCTTGTGATAGTGCAAGCACAAGAACAAGATGTTTTCTATCAAATGCTGACACATGAATAAAAGTATATATACTTAAAATAGTGAAGCAGAGAATCTATATGTCTAAGTCTAACCAAAACTCACAAATAACAAGAGAAATCTAAGTGAGTGTTTGGTTTAGCGTTGAAAACTGGCCAAACTCAAGTTTGGATTTCCCAACACAACTATTTTTAGCGTTGAAAACATGAGTTTATGAGTTTATACGTTTCAACGCTAAACTAAACACGCGCTAAGCCCCTTATGGTAAAGAATATTTTTTAGTATGTATTTATTTATTCTTTCAAAACCTTTCATTTTGGCTTCCATATATAGTACTTCATTCATTTGTACACCTGTTGCTTAGAGACGTAAGTATTGATAGTTGGGTCTTGCATCTCTGCTTTCCTCGCTGAGCATTGTGCAATATTTATTCACCCTTATCTCATACATAGAGAAATCCCTTTCAATACACTTCAGTTTTAAGTTTAGTAACAGAACCATGTGTTTACCACACAGATGCTCACTCTGTACAAAAATATGTTTTTATCTAGGATGATCCTTTATGTATAACTAGATTACAACTGTTTTGTGGTTTTTCACCTAGAAATTTCATACTTTAATTTCCAATATTAAAGTCATATTCCCTGTGTGAAGTTAACCATTAAGATTAAGTCACTAGTAGTGGTCAGAGATTTTGTGTTTGTATAAGAACACATATTCAAACATCATTCACATAGTTGTATACAATATATATATATATATATATATATATATAAAAATAAAAGGTGTGTATGTATTAGTATCACAGTTTAATAAGTTGTCATATTGCTAAAAGAAAAGTTTTTTTCCACACCCAAAAGTGTACACGCACGGTACACTTTTGGGTGAACAGTACTTTTTTTTTCTTTTTTTTTATTTTTTTGAATGAACAGCAATTTTTTTTCATGAACAGTGACATTTTTTTTAATCTATAATTAACCAGACTGATAACATAGTTAACCAGAAAATTGTATAACATTAACCATAAATTCATTCTCAGTGATTATTTGTGTAATAATCATTATGATCAAATAACTGTTCAAGATGAACTTTGTTTTCAAGTGAACATGTGGTTAATACCATATAAGTTGGTGGTTAATTGTGTTATTAATCTAGTTAATAATTTATTTTCAAGTGAGCATTTGGTTAATACCATATAAGTTGGTGGTTAACTGTGTTAATAATCTGGCTAATAATTATAAGTGAGGCAAAAAATGGTTAAATATGAGTTATTATGTGGTAAAATAAGTTGATCGAGTGGTTAATAACAAAGTTAACCATATTAATAACATAGTTAACCACAAACTTATATGGTATTAACCACCTGTTCACTTGAAAACAAAGTTAAAGGTTTGTCATTAATAACTGTTCAAGATGAACTTTGTTTTCAAGTGAACATGTGGTTAATACCATATAAGTTGGTGGTTAACTGTGTTAGTAATCCGGTTAATAATTACAAGTGAGGCAAAAAGTGGTTAACTGTAAGTTATTATGTGGTTAAATAAGTTGCTCGAATGGTTAATAACATAGTTAACCAGATTAATAACAAAGTTAACTACCAACTTATAAGGTATTAACCACGTGTTCACTTGAAAACAAATTATTAACCAGATTAATAACACAGTTAACCACCAACTTATATGGTACACTTGAAAACAAAGTTCATCTTGAACAGTTATTTGACCATAATGATTACTACACAAGTAATCACTGAGAATGAATTTATGGTTAATGCTATACATTTTTCTGGTTAACTATGTTATCAGTCTGGTTAATTGTAGATTTTTTTAAAAAAAATCACTGTTCATGGGAAAAAAATTACTGTTCATTCAAAAAAATAAAAAAAGCACTGTTCATGCTAAAAAATAACAAAGGTACTGTTCACCCAAAAGTGTACCGCGGGTGTACACTTTTGGGTGTGGGAAAATCGGGATTGATTACTAAAAATGTATTTTTCAAAAGAAAGTGATTATTTTTTAGAAATGACAAAACCAAACACCAATTAATTAAAATAAAACATTTTTGGTTTTGTAAAATTAATTAATGTGGAAAATAAAATCAGAGGGATTTCCTATCCTATTTGTGGCCCCCACTAGAAGAAGGAAGAGCAGTTCTTCTTTTTGACCTTTTGGGTTACTTTATAGACCAAATTGTTGTGTGGACAAGATCCAGATCCTCCCAGTCCCAGCAACAGATATTGTAGCTGAGCTAACTGAGATAGATCTTAGCTTAGCTTAGGTATGGCTAGTACAAGGCTATGTTTGTGGTGTGTTGTGTTTAAGCAACGATGGCAATGCTTTAGCTTTACCCACCAAAGGCGCTAAAAAGAACACATGGCTATAACTCCTTTTTCAGAGAAAAATAAATCAGGAGAGGAAATTACGTAAATTGTAAGCAGATCTTAAACACTGTCAGACCATATATGATTCGTGAATCGTGAGTAGTTAGTCATCATTGTCGTATCCACAGAAAAAATTAGTATCAGAATTTAATTGCCCATGTGAATGATACACCACACCGACCCTGAATCCAACATCTTCAAGTCTCACTCACCTGCCGGATTTGATGATCTTGAAATAGAATAGGATGATAAACATCAGCAGTTGCAGTCAAAGGTGTTCCATGAATGAATTAGCTTAATTAGCATGAGTTTTTTAGCTTGTCATATTACCAATAAGGATATTTTTAAAATTTAAGATTTGTAAAGGATATATAGGGATAAAAATTGTAATATTCAAAATCAAAGCTCACATATTTTACATTGATTGAAAACATTTTTACCATACAAAGCATATTGTTATATCCACCAATAACCTTAATATTTGGCCCCTTTATACATATAAAATTAATCATTGTCCTTAAAAGAATATTCCTTTTACTTTTTACTTTTATTTTTAGTTAGAAAAAAATCATTTGAATTTCACCTTTTTACTTAAAAAAATATTTATATAAAAAATTATGCAAAATTTTATTAAGTTGACCATTTCTAATATACATTTGTAATGCAAAATATAAAAACTAACAAGTTTACAATGATCAATAAAAAGGACCGTTTTCTTTGTCTGAAATTTCCAGCAAAGGGGAAAAATATTAACTTTGAAAATTCAAAAATTATAATACCAGTTAAGTAATTTTATTTCAATTTTTCATAACTTGATTTTCACTTTGCTCACGTTAAAGCAAACAAGCTGTAAGACTACCTAGATTCATAATATAGACGTATGAAGCTACCACAAATCACATGAAACCAACGTACAGACAACAAATCGGTTATTCCAAGACATATATGATTATGAAGAACATTTTAGAAGCAGTCTATCATAAAAAAAATCACGATGGCGCATTGGCGCAAGCATTTAGTGCAAGATTTAATCTCTCGTGTCATGAGTAAGAATCTTTAGCATTGAGATCAACCAAACTTGAGTTTGGAAACCAAATAAAGATTGGATTCTCTTAATTATTTTTAGCGTTAACTAAACATAGCAATAGTGCTGTTAATTACTAAAACTAGTGGTACTGGACCCAGAAAGATAAGTCCGTCGGAATATTAAAACCGCAAAGGATCTGTGCATGATTTGACAATACCGGCAAGAACAATACTACAAAATTATGAATTATGAATTTACAACTAAAGCGGAAGTTACAAATTTACAACCCTATCCCAAACAAGGCTCCAGACACAAGATGGTTATGCGGCTCTTAAGCAAGCCAGATCCTATCCGTCGATAACAAAGCAAATATTATATGATTGAAATTGCAATCATATATCTCTAAAACCAGAATAAAGAACTCATTGAATTAATAATGTTAATTAAGATGGCCTACTATGCCTGATATTGAAAAGAAAAATACAACCCATAAAATATGAAGGGCGCTGTGATTTTCATTCTAACATCTATATAGTATTCTCTATGACTTGCTGAGCATTCGGTTTTTAATTTTAATTCGAATCTTTGGTGCACCAGAGGTACCTTCAGATGCCTCGGGTTTGGTATCAACCCTTCTGATTTCTGATTTAGAATTATACCCGCTGGGTTCAACGGGTTTAAGCTGTCTTACAGCGTCAACTTCAGGTACCTCTTTCTTACTTGACAAGTCTATAGATGATCTTTTTGCTTCATCACTCTGGAGTTTGGCCAATTCTTTTTCCTTGCGTTTTTTCTCTTTCTTTAATCGTTTTCGCTCCAAATATTCTGGATCATCTTGGTGTCCTTTATGACTGTCACGCTTCCTTTTCTTATCCTTGCCTTTATGTTTTTCTTTCCCACGAGCAGAAACTTCTTTCCCATCATGATCAAATCTCGCAACAGAAAGAGTTTGAAGGCTGGCATATCGTCGTGCATCAGCATCAATATTGTTATCCTGGATAATACTAGATGATGATGGATCTTCTGGCTGAGGTTGTGAGTAAACTACACTTGAATCAGCAGTGCATTGTAGTTCTTTGACTAATTCATCACCATCACTCAAAAATTTAGCACTACCAATGCTGGCAGTCATGCGAGAACCACGATCATGCCAAGAATTAACTTCCTCAATATTGTGATTACCAGTGCTGAGAGTCTCTGCAAAATTCCTCTGAGGAGCATCTACAGAAACTGAACTGCTAGCTCCACGATCCATTTCATTACGACACCCTAAAGAACGTTCAACCATTTGATTATCAGTATCAGCCCTACTGGTGGCAGAAGATTGTTTAACCTTGATTTTAATTGGCCGTTTTCTTTCATGGCTATTGGATACAGTATCAGCTTCCTTGGAAACTCCATTGGGAGCTTCAATTGGTACTTCAGGGGGAAATTCTGTCAGTACCTCTTTGGGAAATTCAATATGTGGTTCTTTGGGAGCTTCACAAATTTGGTCCTTAGGAGCTTCATCAAGTGCATCCCTCAAACCCTCTGTCATGTCCAAATCTTGTGTAAGATTCTGGGTAGAGCTTGGCAGTTCCAATGGTTTACTTTCTGAATCAAGAACAAATATGTTCCTCTGATAGTTGCAAGCCTCTGTAAGGCTCATATGCAATGTTCTATTTTCTCTGGGAATCCCATGTAGTGTCGGGGGTCTGCAGACAACACAGATAAAATTCATAATGGCTATTTTTTCCCCTTCTCAAATATGTAAACAAAAACTTCATAGCACACACACAAACACACACCATAGCATATAATGTTCAAGATTAGATTGATTTCCTATCAAACAAAATCATCAACTTCCAAATAGACCCTCCCCCCCCCCCCCCCCCCCCCAAAAAAAAATAGGGTAAAACATATGAGAATAATTACCCTAAAAAGACCCTATTAGGAAGTACTAACCCTTTTAAAACCATTAGTTATCCTTTCCAATTGAAATCAGCCTAGACTACCAAATTTACTCACAAACAACTTATAGAAATGCTCTACAATATTAAAAATCCATTGAATTCAATGAATTAATTACAAGAATGGACAAAGTATATATCAGTAAAAAGGTGAATAAAAAACGTAGGCTGGAGTGAGGCACAAAAAGAAAGTTTATGTCCCAACAAACACTTTTTTAGAAAAAAAAAATCACAAATAAAACAACTGGTGAGTTAAAAATCACAAATAACTGCTTTTGTTTTAAGTAGATTCAGGTAATATTTGTGCAACAGATTAGCTAGAAAAACGACAAGGTAGCATTTCATTTCTACAAAGAGAAAATAATAAACATATTTCTACCTTCTTGCAAGTATTTGTAATATGCAGAACAAGTAGTGACGGAGAAAGACATTATTAAATGCCATGCGCCCTTCCAGTAAACTGAGTAAAGAGACATAAGTTTGGCTTGAAATTTCATCATTTGAATTTGATCCATCTATCATCTGACATAGCCTCATAACATGGGTTGCCAGTTTTAACTGCCCTGCAGTCAAGGAATATAAATTTACCTAGATATAATCAAGGGGAAACTAAAGATAATAATGAAAGAAAAAACATATAAAGTAGAAAAATTATTCTTGCACAAGATGTAGTGAGTATTTGACTGTTTTCCAACCTTGAAAACCTAGACAATTGTATCACTGGTCAGTATACCAGATAAAAAGTTTTAATTTGGAAAGATTTTTATAGAGTTTTGATTTCACTGTTCTGAACCAATTTTCTAATTTGCCAAACAACTTCGTAGATTCTCTTAGGGAAAGGATTCACAACCTCTTAAGGAAGGTTCCTCCTCTACATATTTGATAAATAAAACCAGTGCTGCATCAATGCCCTTAGAGTGGAATTCAAGATCAAGGAGTGCTCGGTTTGCTTCAATTCGAACTTGCCAAATTGCCTTTAGGTCCCGGAAAGGCTTTACAAGTTCATACACTCTATCCTGTTGTAAGGCTTAAGCATTAGATATTTTCATGACAACCTTTGGTCAGCAGTTCAATACCAAACAAGAAGGCACTTACAAGAGGAATGAACCCAGAAAGCTTTAGAGCAATCTGGGTCAATGTTCGGATACAACTGACAGTCAAGATTCCGTTGTAGCTTGGCATGAGACTAGCAGAAGAAATTTCCAGAGATGTAAATTTTTATTACAAGTAAAATTGATAAATCCACCATAATCAGTAAGGAATGTGTCATTTTACCTATCAAATTGTAAAAGCCGGTCAATGCGTTTCAGGAGTGATGACAAAAGGAGAATACTCTGCCATCAGTTTTAGAGTCAGAAAGAAGCCTAATTGTCAAAATAAGGTTGACTAATGTTTACAAAGATTATGATAAAGGAAGTGAGAACCATATCTGATAAATATAAGATAACAGTTGATTAAACGTTACAGACTTCAAAATAGACAGCTTTTGCTTGTTCGTTATAAGAATGGATATTGCACAGCTCAAAATAGAACATTTTTTTTATCAACACAATTATCAACTCATTCAATATCTATTGTTTTGGTTAATTATAGGCTGCTCAAGTAAATCTAAAAGAAAAGTGACAATGTCAACTCAGTTCAGCATAATAATCTATGCAGGTAATCATGAGAATCGGCGAGAGTAATAGTCCATGAACCTGTTGCCCAAACTCAAGCTCGCCAACTGACTGGACCAATGCAGCAAGCCAGAAGACATCTGAGTAAGGATTCCCGTTGTTGTCATTGTACTGTAAAGAATAGGAGAATAAAAATGACATGGACCACAAAGCTGTCAATAGAATTTTTACATAACCAAAGCAAGAACCAAACTTCTAAAAATAGTAATCTTACTGCCAAACCAACATATCAAAATCCAAAGGACAGTGATGTATGGCAATGCAAACAATAAAAAATGGTGCAATATATCAACATCATAAAGGAACAAAGAACAGATAGAATAGCAAAAGGGCATTGACTACCCTTGTTTTACATATAAAAGAAGGATAGAAAAGGGGCTGATTTTAGGAACTCAGACAATTGAAATGAAAAAGAGATATAAAGAATCAAAATAATTGAACTGTTATATTGAAACTGTACAGAAAACGGAGAATGGAAATCTCCCCAAGGGTTTCCCCTTCACAAAGGATATATCTCCTTTTTTACATAAAAGCTTTTGAATTCCCAAATGCCCCCTTTCTGCATTGTCTCTGTGCCTTTTTGTTTGACACACCTCAAAGAAATTCTATGCTCAAGCTATCCAACCCAACAAGTTTGGGCCATCAAAACATCGTAGCTCCACCTTCTTAGCTCAAGATTGTCTCTATGCCGTGACAGTCGGTTCAGAATCAGAGTTGGCCTTTACCTCATTATTGTCAAAAACCGCGATCTTAAGCGTAGAATTGCATGGTTGTGTGATTTTTGGTGAGCTTCCCGTGCTAATCACCAATCTTGATCGCAAAAGCCCAAAATTTTTACCAATCTTAACCCTATTTTCACATTTTTAACTTCCCTCTCATCTGAAACTCCCAACCTATCTCTCACTCCTTTGATGAAACCCTGATCTCATTTACTCTCTGGGTTTGAAGTCTGCCATCTCCTAGCCCGTTTCTTAACTTCGCTCCTTATCTCTGTTTTTGGGTTCTGTTGGAAAGTCCCACATTGACTAGTGATAAGGCCATTTAATAGTATATAAGCCTTGGGCAGTCCTCACCCTACAAGCTAGCTTTTGGGGTTGAGTTAGGCCCAGGTCCAAAATCTAAGATGGTATCAGAGCCTATCCTAGATCCGTTGTTATTGGGCCCCCACCCCTTGATGTGTCCACGCTCCAGATGTCCAGCCCTGGGCGTGAGGGGGTGTGTTGGAAAGTCCCACATTGACTAGTGATAAGGCCATTTAATAGTATATAAGCCTTGAACAGTCCTCACCCTACAAGCTAGCTTTTGGGGTTGAGTTAGGCCCAGGTCCAAAATCTAAGAGGTTCTAACTCATAGGGTACATTGTCATCAAAGTCACACAGGTGGAATTGTTTATGGTTAGAACTTTGAAATTACTAGTTTGAAGATTGTGGTATTAGTCTGTAGGTTGTGGACTTGTGGTTCGAAGGTTCTGTGTGGCTCTGTGCTCTCTGTGATGAACTCGTGTTATATCTTATGAAAAACTTAGTTATTTTGGTTCTTATGATTATCAATTCAGTTTTAGTTTAATATTGTGATTTAAATGTTATTTTTGTTATGTGTTATCTCTGTTACATGAATGTAATAATTGATGTCATTGTCATTTAAGTTATTCTGATGAAGAAATTAATGCATGCAGTGGAAAGTAAGCAATAACCTTCAAGAGCTGTAAAACAAACTCGATAGCCTCTCTTGGGCTTTTCTTGTCGGCAGCTCTGACCATAGCTACAGCATGTGGAATGGCCTACAACAGCCAAACAAAAAATGAGATGCAAGTTTTAAATGAAAACATGAAATAATGGTTTATTATCTGACGGCAAGCAGAATATGCATGCCATTTTAGAATTATCAAAGGATGCACAAAGCTTACTAATTAAAAAAACAGATTTTAAACAAAGGCACCTACAATATTCAGTAGTGAAACACAAGTACACAACAAATTATTGACCAAGAAAAAAATGCAATCAATTATTTGATTTACATCCCAGCATTTCCAGAAAGAAATGAAATAATCACACATACATTAGACAATTGAAAATTAAAAAAAAATAGTAAAATTATTAAAATGGTTATTGTAAACTATGATGTTAAACAGGAAGTCCCCAGAACCTTGAATCTAAAGTAATGTAGGTTTTTTTTTGTACTACAATAATGTAGGTTTTGATTAGATGAAACACAAGATTAACAATTGAAATATTGAATACTTGAAATAGAAATATGAAAACTGTATTTGATTGATAGAATTGGCAAATACAACAGGGTATATATATACATGCTATGAGGAAATCAATCCCTTGATATTTGGGATTAGGATCAACCTAAAACAGGAAACTATACAATTAAATCAAAAGAGAATAAAAGAGAATAAACAGGATATACAAAATATATTTTCATATCTTAACACTCCCCCTCAAGCTGGAGCATACATATCATAGGCATCCAGCTTGTCACATATATAGGTTATCCTAGGACCCCGTAACGATTTAGTAAAAATATCTGCAAGTTGATCCTTGGAGCAAACTGAGGAAGTCTTGATGACACCGGAGAGAATCTTTTCTCTGATAAAATGACAATCAACTTCTATATGCTTTGTCCTCTCATGAAAAACTGGATTAGAGGAGAGGTATAAGGCTGACTGGTTATCACACATTAGTCCCATAGGGCCAACCTCGCAAAACTGCAACTCTTGAATTAAAGACTTTAGCCACAAAAGCTCACATGTGGTGTGAGCCATTGCACGATACTCTGCTTCTGTGCTCGATCTGGCAACAACACTTTGCTTTTTACTCTTCCATGAAACAAGATTACCTCCCAAGAAGACACAATAACCAGTTGTTGATCGTCTGTCACTTGCATCACCTGCCCAATCTGCATCGGAATACCCAACAATATTTGTATGTCCTCTATCACTGTAAACAAGTCCCTTTCCTGGTGACCCTTTGAGATATCTGAGTATCCGCACAACTGCATGCCAATGACTCTCACAAGGAGAGTTAAGGAACTGGCTTACAACACTGACAGGAAAGGATATATCAGGTCTGGTCAGGATATATTCTTACCTCCCTGGGTCAGAATAGGGCTCCCCCCTGGTTAGGTAGAAGCTTCACATTAGGATCCATTGGGGTGTCAACTAGCTTACAATCTGTGAGTCCTGTCTCCTCCAGAATGTCAAGAGCATATTTCCTCTGAGAAATAGCAACACCGGACTTTGACTGAGCAACCTCAATCCCAAGGAAATAGCGCAGAGGACCTAAATCCTTAGTTTGAAAGTGCTCAAATAAGTGCTGCTTTAGAGCCTTGATGCCCTCCTGATCATCACTTGTAATTACAATATCATCCACATAAACCACAAGATAAATGAATTTATGGGTCAGTGAGCATCTAAAGAAAACAGAGTGGTCTGCCTCGCAGCGGATCATTCCAAACTCCTGTATGACTTTGCTAAACCGACCAAACCAAGCTCGAGGTGATTGTTTAAGGCCATATAAGGACTTCCGTAATTTACACACAAGGGCAGACTCCCCCTGAGCAACAAAACCAGGGGGTTGCTCCATATAGATCTCCTCCTCCAAGTCACCATGTAAGAAAGCATTTTTGATATCCAATTGAAACAAGGGCCAATGTCGCACAGCAGCCATGGCCAAGAAGAGGCGAACTGAGGCCATCTTCGCAACTGCAGAGAAAGTGTCACTGTAATCCAAACCATATACCTGTGTGTATCCCTTAGCCACAAGACGGGCTTTCAATCTATCCACCTGTCCATCAGGGCCCACTTTAACATTAAAGACCCACCGACATCCAACAACAGATTTGCCGGACGGAAGTGGAACAAGTTCCCAAGTATGGTTAAATTCTAAAGCTGTCATCTCATCAATCATAGCTTGTCGCCATCCTGGATGGGTTAAGGCCTCCTGTACTGTCTTGGGAATGGTAATAGAGGATATAGCAGAGACAAAAGCATAATAGGTAGGAGACAAACGATGATATGAGAGAAAATTATAAATGGGATGAGGATTAGAAGTAGAACGTTTATGGGATGAGGATTAGAAGTAGAACGTTTACCTTTACGAAGAGCAATGGGCAAGTCAACTGGGAGAGGTGGAGCCGGAGTAGGTGAGGAGACTGGAGCAGAAGCGGAATCACACGGTGTACTAGGAGGTGGAACCAAAGTATGTGACCGACGCTCATAAGTTATCCTATATCGGTGTGGGAGACGACCAGACCCTGGTAGGGAAGGAGGAGGACACTCTGGTGGAGGCTCAGGTGTCTCTAAAGAAGCGGGTGGAGACTCAACAGAATCAAGAAGAGGAATAGGCAATACCTGAGAATAGAGATCGGAGTCCAGTGAAGATTCTGAGGTACTGAAAAATGGTGTGTCTTCAAAGAAGGTGACATCTGCACTGGTGTAGAACCGATGTGTAGTGGGAGAGTAGCAATGGTACCCCTTTTGGACACGAGAATATCCTAAGAACACACATTTGATAGCACGGGCAGACAACTTATCACGACCTGGGGAAAGATCATGAACAAAACAAGTACAACCAAAAACACGAGGGGGGACAGAGTAAAGAGAATCCAATGGATATAACAGGGAATGAGGAACTTGATCATTCAAAACAGAGGATGACATCCGATTTATTAAATATCCTGCAATAAGGACAGCATGACCCCACAATTTTGGAGGTGCATTAGCATTCAATAGCAGAGTACGGGCAGTGTCCACAATATGTCTATGTTTTCGCTCGGCAACACCATTTTGTTGAGGTGTATGAGGACAACTAGATTGATGTTGAATGCCATGGGAATTCATGAAGGAAGTGAAACAATCAGAGAAGTATTCTTTAGCATTATCACTTCGCAAAACACGGATTACTTTGCCAAACTGAGTTTTGATTTCTAAACAGAAAGTTTTGAAAATTGTGAATAACTCAGAACGATTTTTCATTAGAAAGATCCAAGTACATCTTGAAAAATCATCAATGAAAGTAACATAATACCTATGTCCTAAAATAGACGCAACACGACTAGGACCCCAAACATCAGAATGAACAATATCAAAAGGAGACACAACTCGACCATGAACGCTACTAGGAAAAGAAGTTCTAACATGCTTTCCTAGTTGACACGACTCACACTCTAAGGACTCCAACTGGGAGAGATGAGGTACCATTTTCTTCAGTTTATGTAAGCTAGGATGACCAAGACGACGATGAAGCAAACCAGGAGACTCAGTAGATGCACATATGGTAGAAGAAGAGGACTGAAGGTAGTAGAGACCATGTGATTCAGATCCTGCTCCAATCGTCCGTCCCGTACTCCGGTCCTGTATCAAGAAAGAATCAGAAGTGAAGGTGATGGCACAATTTAATGATTGAGTTAACTTGCTTATGGAAATTAAATTGAAGGGACATCCAGGAACTAATAAAACTGATTTCAAAGGTAGTGAGGGAACAGGTGAAATTTGGCCAATACCAGTGGCTTGGACTTTGGACCCATCAGCAAGGGTGATATGATGTGGAGTTTTAGGCGAGGATAAGTTAGGGAAAAGAGAGGCATTACCAGTTAGGTGATCAGAAGCACCGGAATCCAAAACCCAAGGTCCAAGAGGCGTAGAATGAGAGAGACAGACTGTAGAATTACCAGTGTGAGCAACAGTGACTGAGGAAGAGGTCTGTTGGGCTGCCTTCAGTTGAAGGTACTCCTTGTAATCATCAGCAGACCAGGAGATTGGATGATTGCTCTTAGATTCAATCTTGGGCTCTGAAGTCAGAGATTGAGCAACATTAGCTGTCTTGCTCGGAAAACCATGCAAAGAGTAACACCTATCACGTGTATGTCCATCTCTCTGACAGTAGGTGCAATGAAGGTTTCCTCTACCCCCTTTTCCACGACCACGACCACGACCTCGTCCCCCACGTTCAGTGGTACTGGAGACAAAAGCAGAGGACTCAGATGTTGTTTGAGATTCTGCCTCAGGTGAAGGAACCCGAATCAAACGATCTATGAGTTCTTCCACCGTAGGGATGGTAGGATTTGTCAAAATCTGATCACGAACAGATCCATAGTCCTTATGAAGTCCATGAAGGATAAAGACCATGAACATATTATCGAGCTTACTTAACACTTTCTGAAGATCATCACTAACCAACATCAGCTTCAGCTCATCAATGGTGGATTGAGCATGATTCAAATAAGATGGCAAATCATGATCAACCATTTGAAGTGTTGCTAAACCACGAACAGATTCATACAATCTCTGGATGTCATTGGCATAAATATTCCGAGCTTTCTTCCAAACATCATAACATGTCTTGTACGGGCGAAAATGCACCATTAATTTGGGCTCAATGGACTGCCATAATACAGATACAAGTTGATAATTTGCTCGCTGCCATTCATCACTCACGTCTTTATCAACCTCGGAAGCCTTCTTAACAAGGTGATCATAAAGACCCTGGCCTAAAAACCATATTTCAACTGCAGTAGACCAGTCTAGATAATTTTTACCATTCAACTTCTCAGAGGTAATAACCAGTGAACCAGAAAAAGCAATGGAAACCAGTCCCCTTTTAGAAGACTCAATTTTTGGATCCTCCTTATCAACTTTGGGAATCTCCGCCATGTGAAAAAGAAGGAGAACAACAACCAGAACACCAAACAGCTACTAAAAGACAGTCTTGCAGCAACAAGAAAACACCAAACAGCAGCAAGAACGTCAAACAGCCACCAAACAGTAGCAAGAACGCCAAACAACAGCAGGAACGTCAAACAGCCGCCGAAAAACGGTTTGGCAGCAACCAAAAAACGACCAAACAGCCACCAAAGAGTGTGACCCACGACCTGAAAGTGGTCAAAACAGACAGAGGAAGAGCCGACGAACTCAACGGAACAAGCGGCGTCGCGAACGGAGGCCGGGAGGGCGGCGCGTGGACCCCACGCGCCGGCGAGCAACTTGCAGAAAAACGGCGCGTGGCGGAGGAGGCGGAGGCGGCGCGCGATGGGGTGGCAGATCGGCGACTTCTGAACACTGTGGCGGCGTCCACACAGGCAGCCGTTGAAAAAAAAAAAAAAGGTGACCTAGGTGGGTGACCGGAGTATAAACGGTTCCCTGGACCAGAAGAGCTCTGGTACCAACTTGAAATAGAAATATGAAAACTGTATTTGATTGATAGAATTGGCAAATACAACAGGGTATATATATACATGCTATGAGGAAATCAATCCCTTGATATTTGGGATTAGGATCAACCTAAAACAGGAAACTATACAATTAAATCAAAAGAGAATAAAAGAAAATAAACAGGATATACAAAATATATTTTCATATCTTAACAGATGATAAGTATGTAAATAGATAAATCATATAGATCTCAACAGTTGGAGATGAAGGACATCCTCCATTTGTATTCCATCTTTAAAAACATCAGATCTACCTTTATTACAATCATATGTACCCCCTTCCCTATAATCAAGACACTCTTGGCAATGTTTTTCTTCATCACATCCTTCAGCTTCAAGTCTCAATCCTTCATTAATTTTAACACCATACTAAAATCTCAATCCTAAAAAATAATCCAGACCTTTTCAAATATTTTACTCGTCAAGTTTGATCTTGATAGGAATGTGGATAGTTAGACTTGAAAACAGACAGATCACAGATCTGTTTAAATATGAAAGTTCTACAGGGAGAGGTCATGATTTTCTTTCACTTTTCAGCTTATAGCTTGGGGCCAAAGGAATTTTTATCTTGACCAGGAGCATTACTCTTACAATTCTGCATTTCCTTCTAACTTTATTAGTGAACATTGCCCCTCTTTTAGATAGGAAATGTTTCCTGCCAAACATCCAGGCCAATTTTCTTATAGGACCACAAATGCATATAGCAACATCACAATCAAAACCCATGGATTTTAGCTTCCAGGCTATAATGGCTGCTTTTTCTTGGGCTGCAAAAACAGCATCCCATCCTAAGCCCGGCTCATACTATGATTTATTTTAGTCTGTCATTAAATAGATTGTAATATCTTAGTAAGATACTTATTTTAAATGCCTACTTTCTTTTTCTCATTAAATAGTGTATTGAAATTATTAATTTAATTATTTTACTTAAACCTAGGATTCAACCCATTTCCAAACCCTTGTGTAATGCTAGAATATTTAAAATATATTAATAGTTGGCACTTTTTTAACATTAAGAAGCTAATTACATTTTTAATCTACTCCACTTGTATTATGTAACTTGATTACTTCTTTTTACTGTTGACTGCTAATCTATTAACTGCATTGACTTTGTGACATGTTTTGTCAAAGCCATGCTTCCAGAATTCAAGCTACCGTATCACAAGAAGAAGGTCATGCATCCCACTGATCATTTACAAGTCACTTTGTGTGTCTTCCACATTTGAAATGATCTCAGGCACTCAAAAAGTATATTATTTTATCATTATATTGTGGACCCTAGAAACTTGAAAATTAAGCAACGTGCATAGTGTAAATTACATCCCTCATCGCGCAGTGTTGAAAAAGATGATAAAATGTAGAAGAAAATGATAGTGTATTCTGTAATATTAACTTGAGTAAATACAAGAGTTTTGAGGTTAATATATATACTGCTCAAGGCAGCAATAGCCTCATAACAGAATGCTGAGTCAGCAGGAATATAATCTATTCTAGAATCTATATCTGATACTCAATCTAAATAAAACTAACCACATGGGTAAACACCCACGCGCCTTCCTGAGGCTAAACAGGAAAGAGAAAATACAAAAGGAATAAAGAAACAGAAACAGAATCAGCTATTACTAATATTCACTAACATTCCCCCCTCAAACTCAGGGTGGTGTTGCAAGAGTTAACTTGTCAAACACCCTGAGTTTGGTGCGAAGAGCCTGAAATCGAAGAGGAGAAAGAGCCTTGGTGAGCACATCAGCAAACTGAAAGTCAGCAGGGACATGAGAAACCACAAGACTTTTGTCAAGAACCTTCTCTCGAACAAAGAAGATATCAAGTTCCATATGCTTGGTCCGAGCATGAAGGACAGGATTGTGAGAGAGAGAAACAGTACTGAGATTGTCACAATAGAGAATAGGAGTCTGAAAAGAAATTCTGAGTTCCTTGAGAAGAGATTCCAGCCATAGAATATCAGCAGCAGTGGAGGCCAAGCTTCTGTATTCAGCTTCTGTACTGGAGCGAGCAACAAGAGTTTGTTTCCTTGACCACCAAGAGACCAAATTGGGGCCCAGAAAAATACAAGAACCAGAAGTGGATCTGCGATCATCACGATCAGAGGCCCAGTCAGCATCAGAAAAGGCAATGAGGGGCAGAGAAGAAGAAGTACAAGGTTGCAGTAACAGTCCATGATGAATAGTGCCCTTTAGATACCGAAGAATTCTTTTGACAGCTTTCCAATGATCCTCAAGAGGCTGAGACATAAACTGGCAAACCTTATTGACAGCAAAACAGATTTCAGGACGAATGATGGTGGCATATTGAAGAGCTCCAACAATGGATCTGTACAAAGTGGGATCTGCAACATGATCAGCACCATATTTGGACAGTTTAAGATTAGCAACCATGGGAGTAGAGATACTATTGCATCTAGCATCTTAGCTTTAGCAAGGATATCCTTGATGTACTTGGACTGGGATAGAAGAAGAGATCCATTAGAGAGATGTTGAACCTCAATGCCCAAAAAATAGTCAAGTTTTCCAAGATCCTTAAGAGCAAACTCAGAGTTGAGAGTCTTGATAAGCTGCTGGATGTGAGACAAAGAGCTGCCAGTAATAATTATATCATCAACATAGACAAGGATATAGATGCAGTGAGTAGATGAATGAAGAAAGAACAAGGAAGGATCACACTTGCTGGAGGTAAAACCAAGTTTGACAAGAGTGGAAGCAAGTCTGTCAAACCATGCCCAAGGAGCCTGTTTGAGGCCATAGAGAGCTCTATGAAGCTTACAAACAAGATGACTGTCTGAAGATTCAAACCCAGGAGGCTGAACCATATAAACCTCTTCCTCCAAGATGCCATTGAGGAAAGCATTGTTGATATCAATCTGTTGAAGTGCCCAGCCTCTGGAAATAGCCAATGTGAGAATAGTCCGAACTGTGACAGGCTTTACCACAGGAGAGAAGGTCTCAGTATAGTCAAAACCTGGTTGTTGGTGAAAGCCTTTGGCAACCAGCCGTGCCTTGTACTTATTAACAGAACCATCAGGATTCTCCTTAATTCTGAACACCCATTTACAACCAATTGCTTGCCTACCTGCAGGAAGAGGGACTAAAGACCATGTCCCATTTTGCATCAGGGCAGAATATTCATCTTGCATAGCAGAAAACCATTTAGGATCTTGCAAAGCCTGTTTAAAGGATGTAGGTTCTAGATGAGTGAGAAGAAGTGTAGGATGTAACCGAGGTTTGACAATGCCTGCTTTGGAGCGAGTGATCATAGGATGAATGTTGGATGGGTGAGATAAAGTGGAGGCTGGACAGGGTGAAGGGTGAGGTGAATGATTGGAGAGGAATTGAGGATTGGACAAGGCTGAGGTGCCAAGGGAAGTAGGGGAGGAGGAGGAAGGGATGGGAGTGGAGGTAGGAGAGGAAGGTAAACCTGGTATAGTGTTAGAAATTGGTGCCGCAGATACAAATGGAATTTGGGAAGTAGGAAGGGAAACAAAGTTGGGTACCGAGACAGAAGTAGAAGGAAAGGAGGATGTATATGGGAAACGATGCTCATTGAAGAGGACATCCTTAGAGACAAAGATTCGGCCATCAGAAGCAAGACACTTGTAGCCTTTGTGATCAGAGGAATAGCCCAAAAAGATACATTCTTTAGAGTGAAAAGATAGTTTGTGAGAGCTGCAAGGCCTTAGGAAAGGGAAACATGCACAGCCAAAGACCTTTAAGAATTTATAATCAGGAACATGACCAAAAAGGATAAAATAAGGAGACTTGTGGTGAAGAACAGATGTAGGGAGTCTGTTGATGAGGTAGGTAGCTGTAAGAAAGGCATGATCCCAGAATTTGAAGGGCAAATTGGATTGAGCCAAGAGAGTAAGACCAGTTTCAACAATGTGGCGATGTTTGCGTTCAACGGAGCCATTCTGGTGATGAGTGTGGGGACAGGTTATTCTGTGAAGGATGCCAATTTCAGTGAAGAATTTATTTAAAGGACGAAATTCACCTCCCCAATCCGTTTGAACTGATTTTAATTTGGTATTAAATTGCAATTCAGCCATGTTCTTGAAGTGAATAAAGACTTGACAGGCATCAGATTTTAATTTAAGTGGATAAATCCAGGTAAATTTAGAGTAAGCATCCACACAAGTGAGAAAATAACGATGGCCTTGAGAAGAGAGAACAGGGGAAGGACCCCATAAATCACTATACACAAGTTCAAGAGGAGTAGTAAAGACAGAAGTGGAAGGAGAAGAGGGAAGTCTGTGAGCTTTTCCCAAACAACATGCATCACAAAAATCAAGTGCAGTTTTACTTGGTAAAGAAACATTACAAGCTTGCAAAGCTGTTTTCAGTACATCAGAATTAGGGTGACCTAGTCTACAGTGCCAAAGATGATACAAAGTAGAACTAGACTTATTTAAACATGAAACAAAGAAAGCAGAAGGTTCAGCAGAAGCAAGCTTGGTTGAAGAGAAAGTGGCAGTCCCGTGAGAGTTGAGCATATTGGGGAAGGAATAGAGACCATCCTTGCCAAGGGTACCCAAGAGAAGAGGTTCAGAAGTGGCCTGAGATTTGACAACACAAAAAGAAGGATGAAATTCAAAGAAAACAGCATTGTCTTTAGCAAATTTACTAACACTAACCAGGTTTTTAGTAATGGAGGGAACAAGTAAGAGGTTATTAAGACTAAGCTGTTTGTGTGAATTAAAGGGTGAAGAAAAGGAGGTAGAACCAATAGCAGTGATTGACAAACCTTGGCCATTTCCTACAAAAACCTGATCAGAACCTGGAAGTGGAATGCTGTCTTGGAAGGCATCACCATCAGCAGTAACATGGTGAGAAGCTCCAGAATCAGGATACCAGTTCAAAGTGGATGAGGTCGAGTCAGAACCAGTGACGAATGCTTGTGGGCGCATAGGTCTGGGAGTCCCAGAAGGTGCCTGATACTGATGAGAAGAACTAGTGATGGATGGAGGAGCCGGGGGATAATGAGATGGGGCTGAAGGTGCAGAATACCGAGGCTGAGAAGATTGAATCCAGCCTCCTGGAGACCATGGCTGAGAAGGATGAGAAACAGGCCCCATATCCAGAGTAGAGAGTCTGTAGTAGCAAATACTTGCATCATGACCCAGTTTGTAACAAATTTGACACTGCACATTATAAAAACGACCTCCACCTCTTCTCCCACGACCTCTAGAACCACCAAAACGACCACGACCACGATAATTATTGTTGCCTCTGCCAGAGTAATGGGGGTTGAAGGAGGGTGTAGAATCATGATTAGCAGAATCAGAAGATGGAGGAGGGTTTTCTGGAGTCTTAGTTTGGGTGAGGTTAACAGTGAGGACATCATTCAACACAGTCTTTTTGTTCTTCTCTATGCGCAGCTCACGAGCTAGAAGGAGGGATTCAAGTTCATCCATTGGACACACTTCACCTCTGCTATTAACAACATCAACCACTGAATCATATTCTTCCGGTAAAGCTTCAAGGATAATTTCAAATTGATCACGGTAGGGAATGGGATCCCCAATGAATAAGAGAGAGTCAGAAATGGCTCGAATTCGAGCAAAGAATTCGGAGATGCTGCGGTCGCCTTTGGTGATGGAACGAAGCTCGGAACGGAGCTGCCGGGAACGGTTTTTAACTTGATTATCAAAAAATTTGTGAATCTCCTCCCACACCTGCCAGGAGTGACGACAGACTACAACTTTAGGGAGAAGAGAGTCAGAGATTGTTGACAGAAGCCAGGTACAAAGGAGTGAGTCTTGCTGATCCCACTCGATGTATGCAGGATTTTCGATGTTAAGGTCTCTATCGGATTCCGAAAGATATTTCAGAGGAATGGCTGGGTTTGTGACAAAACGGTGAAGTTTATGGCCACGTATAACACCTTCGACTTGTTGCCTCCATTGCAGAAAGTTGTTTGCGTCTAACTTGACCGAGATGGTATGAGAGAATGTGGTTGCAGAACGCCCATCAGGACGTCCGCCATCAGAGAACGGATTTACAAGACCGGAAGCCATGGATCAAGCTCTTGATACCATGTTGAAAAAGATGATAAAATGTAGAAGAAAATGATAGTGTATTCTGTAATATTAACTTGAGTAAATACAAGAGTTTTGAGGTTAATATATATACTGCTCAAGGCAGCAATAGCCTCATAACAGAATGTTGAGTCAGCAGGAATATAATCTATTCTAGAATCTATATCTGATACTCAATCTAAATAAAACTAACCACATGGGTAAACACCCACGCGCCTTCCTGAGGCGAAACAGGAAAGAGAAAATACAAAAGGAATAAAGAAACAGAAACAGAATCAGCTATTACTAATATTCACTAACACGCAGAAGCAAACACGTGTCAACAACAAGGAGATGCTTATATATACTGCATACATTCAACTACTATGGTTATAGAGCCTATTTGTCAAAATTGTTTAAGATACATAATATGATACAAGAAAATTAAAGAAAACACACTGAAGATGCTACATTGAAAACTATCATAACAAATTACATTTGATTTTGAATGAGTGCATCTAACTGCCTAGAACATAGCTAAACAAGTTTAATAACCTGGCAACTGGCATGTGTACATACAATTGAAATCCATAACAGGATAAACTTATTGCAAGAGTTCAAAGGCAGATATAGACGAAAACAAATATAAGTGGTTGCATCACACATATCAATTGCATAAAATGCAAGTGTACTAAAAATAATTCAAAGAAAACATTAAACTACATATGATGTCCCTCCAAAAAAAAAGACTATTTCAGAACATGGGTAATCACAAACATGTTTCAATCACTTGACATCAGGCGTAACTTCATACACACCCTACCTCCTTGCATTACCTCAAGAACAAAATATTCCGCAAAATCATGAAAATCATTTGGCCTGGCAAGAGTAGTATACAACAAAAGAAACAGTCACTTAATATTTTCAAAGTTAAATATGAGAAATTGAAATACAAGTTTCACCAGTCTTACTTTGGGAGTCCAATGTCAGAATCAAACCTTCGACTCTTGTAAAATTTCACCAAATGGAGTAGACCAGAAAAATCAGTTTCCTGCTAGACAATGAAATGAAGTAAAAATTACCAACCAAGCCATAATGAAAAAGACAAAGCCATCAGCATTTCTTATCAAGTGTCAACATTAATTCGTATTTATGGTAGGTATGACAAGTTTAACCATAATTCAGATTCGTATCTCAATTAATTATATCCATGTCTCATGTCATGCAAGTGAGCAACAGTTAGTCAAATATTTGCAATGCACTTATTAACCTGACTTGCTTAAATGAAATTCAAATTTCTAAATGCAACCAGATGTTTAGGGTGGCATACTTAAACAACATAAAACTTCCATTTGGAGTTAACCATTGTACAGAATTTGGGGGGAAAAACAAATGGATGATTTTTCTCGTAGGTACTAAGAGTAAGATTTACTATCACAGGGCTTGGCAAGTTATTTGAAGTCCATAATTATATTAAAACCAGATCTGACAGTATATTTGATTTGCATTGTGCTCGTTGATTTAATATGTATTTTGTGATCAACTGATATTTTATTAAGTCATAATGTTAATAAGTATTCTAGCATTTGAATACCTCAGATGCTGAATTTGCCAATGCAAATGCTGCTTCGATTCTTACTCTCCAAAATGCCTTGAGGTAGGACCAAAAAACTCCAGATATTAATTAACAATTTAAAAGCATTTGTTGAATATATATCACTACATAAAGGAGTCAAACCTTGGAGTCAGTGAGAAAATTGTTTAGGGCATTTACAACAGAAAATGATAGCTGAGGTGATGCTTCAAGGGCTGCAATTGCCTGTGCCTGAGCAATAACATCTTTGTCCTTCTCTAATTGATTAATCTAAAAGAACATATAAACTATCTAGAATCAACAAATATAACCAACTACAAAAGATTTAATATAATAATAAAAAATATAAAATAATAACAACAACAAAAATGAATGACATGATTAGTTTCTAACATAGCCCAAAAACCAGATTAAAAAATTGCATCCTTGCATGATTTATGTAGTTGCCCTTTTTTTTCCTCAAAAGATTAAGAGGTTCAAGTCCTAGTGCCATGGTTCACACCTTTCAAAGGAAGGGTTAGAAATAGAGAAGGATAATTCAGGTTGGCAACTCAATCCCATAATTCACAAAAAAGACTTCACACCAAATTCATCCACTACTTGTAAATGTTCATGTTGTCAACTTGCTCAACTTCCACCATGAAGAGTGAAATAGGTCACAACTCACAACTATAATGTCAAATACCTAGAACCCCAAAAATGCATGACAGCATGCAGCTTCCACACATCAGCCCTTATAACAAATTGGTCCATGAAACTACATCATCCCCCTTGTAATAATTAAACCCTCCCAGGGACTTACAAAACCCTATATATTGAAAATTCTTCAGCCATGGAGGGCAGGGACATTTTCATGATATGCCAAACACCATCTTGCAGAAGAAAATATGGATAAACCTGAGCTCAACTAGTAATTTTCGCCACAACTATTTAAGTTTTATTTATTTAAATGACAGGTGATACAAGGAGGTCTGAAGATTAAAATGTGTCTTCATTCAATCAAACCTCAACATCAAATGAAATATTCAAACACCACAAATGGTGAAGACCAGACAAGGAAAGTATTAGGAATAAATTTTAATAAACGAAAACAAAGATATAAAAATTTGTAAGCATGGTAAAAAAAAAATAATTGTCCACATAGACACAAAAAGAGGACAGATATAAATATAATTGAACAAATGCAGTTCCTCTCATATGCTAGTAAAACATTGTCACCGTAACTCAAAAGAATCAACTGGCTGTAGCACTACCAGTCTGTTTGAAAAACTAGGGTTTATAGAATTTAGGAATGCGGAGAAAGAGAGAATCAGAGAGAGAGAGAAATCTGAACTGGTATCAATTTCATTGGATTAATGAATGAAAGAATACAGGGATGGATTTATACAAGCACTGAAGCTGAGCTGTGTTAGAAAAGTAAATAGAAATAGAATGCGAGAGAGGAAGAAATTCTAATATTTGATTTCTGAGATATTCAACTTGATTTGAATACAAGAGCTGAGAGGTATTTATACACTCTCTGGATAGTCTAATGGTGCTGTAACAGAATGCTGAGTCAGCACAGAATCTAATCTAATTTAGAATCCAAATCTGATATACAATCTAATTCTAACTAACCACATGGGTCTACACCCACACACCTTGCAGAGGCAAATAACAAAAGAATATTACAAACAAAAAAGCAGAATGAAAATGATCAGCTATCACTAACATTCCCCCCTCAAACTCAGGGTGGTGATGCAAGAGCCAACTTGTCAAAAACCCCGAGTTTGGTCCTAAGAGCCTGAAAACGAAGAGGAGAGAGAGCCTTAGTGAGCACATCAGCAAACTGAAAATCAGCAGGTACATGAGATACCACAAGACTTTTGCTGAGAAACAGTACTAAGATTGTGACAATAGAGAATAGGAGTCTGAAAAGAAATTCTGAGTTCCTTGAGGAGAGACTCTAGCCATAAGATATCAGCAGCAGTAGAGGCCAAGCTTTTGTACTAGAGCGAGCAACAAGATTGTGTTTTCTTGACCACCAAGAGACCAAATTGGGGCCCAGAAAAATACAAGAACCAGAGGTGGATCGTCGATCATCTCTATCTGAGGCCTAGTCAGCATCAGAAAAGGCAATGAGTGGCAGGGAAGAAGAAGTGGAAGGTTGCAGCAACAGCCCATGGTGAATAATGCCCTTTAGATACCAGAGAATTCTCTTGACAGCTTTCCAATGATCCTCAAGAGGTTGAGACATAAACTGGCAAACTTTATTGACAGCAAAACAGATCTCAGGTCGAGTGATGGTGGCATATTGAAGAGCTCCAACAATGGATCTGTACAGAGTGGGATCTGCAACATAATCTGCACCATATCTGAAGAGCATAAGGTTAGCAACCATGGGAGTAGAGATATTGTTGGCATCAGACATTTTAGCTTTAGCAAGGATATCCTTGATATACTTGGTTTGTGATAGAAGAAGAGAAGAGATGTTGAACCTCAATACCCAAAAAATAGTCAAGTTTCCCAAGCTCCTTAAGAGCAAACTCTGAGTTGAGAGTCTTGATATGCTACTGGAAGAGCTGCCAGTAATAATTATATCATCAACATAAACAAGGATGTAGATGCAGTGAGTAGAGGAGTGATGAATGAACAAAGAAGGGTCACACTTGCTGGAAATAAAACAAAGTTTGACAAGAGTGGAAGCAAGTCTTTCAAATCATGCTCGAGGGGCCTGTTTGAGACCATAGAGGGCTTTATGAAGTTTACAAACAAGGTGTCTGTCTGAAGACTCAAATCCAGGAGGTTAAACCATATAAACCTCTTCCTCCAGAATGCCATTGAGGAAGGCATTGTTAATATCAATCTGTTGAAGTGGCCAGCCTTTGGAAATAGCTAAAGTGAGAATAGTCTGAACTGTGACAGGCTTTACCACAGGGGAGAAGGTCTCAGTATAGTCAAAACCCGGTTGTTGGTGAAAACCTTTTGCAACCAGTCGCGCCTTGTACTTGTTAACAGACCCATCAGGATTCTCCTTAATCCTGAATACCCACTTACAGCCAATGGCCTGCCTACCTGCAGGAAGAGGGAGTAAGGACCATGTCCCATTTTGCATTAGTGCAGTATATTCATCTTGCATAGCAGAATACCATTTAGGATCTTGCAAGGCTTGTTTATAAGATGCAGGTTCTAGGTGAGTGAGAAGGAGTGTAGGATTTAACCGTGGTTTGACAATGCCTGCTTTGGATCGAGTGATCATAGGATGAATGTTTGAAGGCTGGGATGAATGAGAGGCTGGACAGGGTGAAGGGTGAGGTGAATTATTGGAAAGAGGTTGAGGGTTGGACAAGGCTGAGGTGTTAGTGGAAGTAGGTGATGAGGAGGATGTGTTGGGAGTGGAATTAGTGTTGGGAGTGGAATTAGGGGGATAAGGAGGAGGAGGTTGAACCTGGTGTAGTGTTAGAAAAGGGTGCTGCAGATAAAAGTGGAATTTAGGAAGTAGGAAGAGAGACAGAATTGGGTACCGAGGCAGGAGTAGAGGGAAAAAAAGGAAGATGTATATGGGAAACAGTGCTCATTAAAGAGAACATCTTTAGAAACAAAGATTCGGCCATCAGAAGCAAGACACTTGTAGCCTTTGTGATCAGAGGAGTAGCCCAAAAAGATACATTCCTTAGAGTGAAAAGACAGTTTGTGAGAGGTGTAAGGCCGTAGGAAAGGGAAACACGCACAGCCAAATACTTTAAAAATTTATAATCAGGAACACTGCCAAAAAGTACAAAGTAAGGAGACTTGAGTTGAAGAACAGAGGTAGGCAATTTGTTGATGAGGTAGGTAGCTGTTAGAAAAGAATGATCCCAGAATTTGAAGGGCAAATTTGATTGAGCCAAGAGTAAGACCAGTTTCAACAATGTGACGATGTTTGCGTTCAACTGAGCCATTTTGGTGATGAGTGTGGGGGCAAGTAATCCTGTGAAGGATGCCAAGATCAGTAAAAAGTTTGTTGAGAGGACGAAATTCACCTCCCCAATCTGTTTGCACTGATTTTAATTTGGTGTTGAATTGCAATTCAGCCATGTTTTTTAATTGAATAAAGACGTGATATGCATCAGATTTTAGTTTAAGTGGATAAATCCAAGTATATTTAGAGTAAGCATCCGCACAAGTGAGAAAATAACGATGGCCTTGAGAGGAGAGAACAGGGGAAGGACCCCATAAATCACTGTATACAAGCTCAAGTGGAGTTGTAAAGACTGAAGTGGAAGAAGAAGAGGGAAGTCTGTGAGCTTTTCCCAAACAACATGCATCACAAAAATCAAGTGCAGTTTTACTTGGTAAAGAAACATTACAAGCTTGCAAAGCTGTTTTGAGTACATCAGGATTAGGGTGACCTAGTCTACAGTGCCAAAGGTGATACAAGGTGGGATGCTATCTTGGAAGGCTTCACCATCAGCAGTAACATGGTGAGAAGCTCCAGAGTCTGGATACCAATTCAAGGTGGATGAGGTTGAGTCAGAACCTGTGACAAAGGCTTGTGGGCGCATAAGTCTGGGAGTCCCAGAAGGTGCTTGAAGCTGATGAGAACTAGTGATTGATGCAGGAGCAGTGGGATAGTGAGATAGGACGGAGAGAGCAGAATACAGAGGGTGAGGATACTGAGACCAGCTACCCTGAAACAACTGCTGAGAAGGGTGAGAAACAGGCCCCATATCCGGACTAGAGTATCTGTAGTAGCAGATACTAGCATCATGGCCCATCTTGTAACAGATTTGACACTGCACATTGTAAAAACGACCTCCGTCTCTTCTACCACGACGTCTGAGCCACCAAAACGACCACGACCATGGTAATTATTGTTCCCTCTGCCAGAGTAGTGATTAAAGGAAGTATGAGGGTTGAAGGAAGGTGCAGAATCATGATCACCAGAATCAGATGATGGGGGAGGATTTTCTGGAGCCTTAGTTTGGGTGAGGTTAACAGTAAGAACATCATTCAACATAGTCTTCTTGTTCTTCTCTATGCGCAGCTCACGAGCTAGGAGTAAGGACTCAAGTTCATCCATAGGACAGAGTTCGCCTTTGCTATTAACAACATCAACTACCGAATCATATTCTTCCGGTAGTGCTTCGAGAATAATTTCAAACTAATCACGGTAGGGAACCGAATCCCCAATGGATAAGAGAGCATCAGAAATGGCTCGGATTCGAGCAAAGAATTAGGAGATGCTTCGGTCTCCTTTGGTGATGGAACAAAGTTCAGAACGGAGCTGCCTGGAACGATTTTTTAACTTGATTATCGAAAAATTTGTGAATCTCCTCCCACACTTGCCAAGAGTGACGACAAACCACAACCTTAGGGAGAAGAGAATCATAAATTGTTGACAGAAGCCAGGTACAAAGGAGTGAATCTTGTTGATCCCACTCTATATATGCAGGATTTTCGATGCTAAGATCTCTATCAGATTCTGAAAGATATTTCAGAGGAATGACTGGGTTTGTGACAAAACGGTGAAGTTTATGGCCACGTATAACACCTTCCACTTGCTGCCTCCATTGCAGAAAATTGTTCGCGTCCAATTTTACTGAGATTTGATAAGAAAAGGATGTTGCAGAGCACACCTCAGGTCGTGCGCCATCGGAGAACGGGTTTTAAGAGAGGAAGCCATGGATCAAGCTCTTGATACCATGTTAGAAAAGTATATAGAAATAGAATGCGAGAGAGGAAGAAATTCTAATATTTGATTTCTGAGATATTCAACTTGATTTGAATACAAGAGCTGAGAGGTATTTATACACTCTCTGGATAGTCTAATGGTGCTGTAACAGAATGCTGAGTCAGCACAGAATCTAATCTAATTTAGAATCCAAATCTGATATACAATCTAATTCTAAATAACTACATGGGTCTACACCCACGCGCCTTGCAGAGGCAAATAACAAAAGAATATTACAAACAAAACAGCAGAATGAAAATGATCAGCTATCACTAACAAGCTGTACAAACTAACTATAACAGATTCAGTTAGGTACAGTTATTATTAATTGTACCTAACTGTACAAAATACACGGCAGTGAAAAGAACAGAACAGTAGAGTAATACAAATGCAATTATATCACTAACACAGTCTACCACAATCTGATCCTTACCCACATCTGAACTGGTTGATTAAAATGAACCTCAGCAAGGTACTCCATGTCAGGATCTGCTCTGATCCATAATAAAGGGGACTCAGTACTGCTATATCACAGAGAAAAATGTCAGAAACTCAATGACAATGTCACCGAATGATGACAAAGAAGATAAGCAATTGATATACCTGGAGCGCATATCCATGGAAGGCACGTCACCATTATCATCAGATCCATCAAGTTTCAAACCTTTCTTAGGCTTCTGAAAGCGTCTAGCAGCAAGATTTGAGTGGCATTGTATTTCCAATAGCTGCCATGCTTCTCCAGCCATCGGTAGAATTGGATGGTCATACATACCATCAAGTTCATATACCCTTATACTCATCATACCAGGCCATCCAGTATCTCCATCTCGATTTTCAGTATCTGGATTAATATCAAGAACAGATGTACTTGAAGTCTGCAATGCTGTGCATCCCCGCAACACAGCCAATTCCACCATATTCTTCCTTTTGTTATAGGAAAAACCCATCCTTAGCAGCAGCAAAAAGTAACAAATCAGAATATGATCGCAGGAAAGCATTCTAATGAAAAAAAAAAGAGTGAAACACAAAGAAATCCTTAATATACACCTTAAAACAGGACATCCACAAGTACCGACCCACCGAGGGAAGAAATCTTTAAGAAATGGACGTTCAAGATTTCCAACCTTATTAGCAAAATGTCGAAACTGCATATTAATGAAAACCAATTATCAGATCCACATTACAATTACATTGACAGGATCAAAACTGATTAGGATGCTTAAGCAAATACTGCATGGAAGATTAAACTACACTGGCATTTTTCAGCTTTAGTGAGATTACAAGAACAAATTTGTGAAGCATATCCTATCTTCCTTGATGAAATCAATTTTAAGGTAATCTCATCAATTAGCTTGTCTATCTTGGTTCATTTTTTTAAACATAGTCTTGATCTAGATGTCTAAGATAGGGTGACACAAGACATAAAGTCCTGCTTTAGAAATGGAAGAAGTTTGTTTCCGCCATCCAATATATTCAAGTTATAAAGGATACATATGATGGGGCAACGGCTAGTGAATAAACTTATTCAAGTTATATTCCTTTTTAACTTAGTATTAGACTTAAATACTCTGTACATCCAAGAGGTAATGCCAAAGCGAATGCCTTTTGCAGATAATATAGTATTACTTTGAGTCAATGCTAAACTGTAGTTGAAGAGAGACAGATTTTGAATCATAGAATTTTCAGTTAAGTAGGCATGAAACAAAGCACGTGGAATGAAAGTTTGATAAAATGTGAGTTTGGTGAAATTTGGAAATCTCAAAATACCATAAGCTTTGCACAATGAGTTCTTTACATCCATCTCACAAAGCAATGCAAAGATCGGTGGGGAAATCAGATATAATATTCAAGCTAGGTGAATGAAATGCAGAAATCCTCTGGGCTTAATTTATTATCTCAAAGTGCCTGTCAAACTAAACGAAAATTACACAACCAGTGAGTCTATGACAGAAAGTCAGAAACTGCTAGGCAACTGTTAGTGATGTATTTTGTATAGCCTTTGTATACCTTGCTGAGCACATGTATTTTCTGTATAGATCAAGGTAGTCAAAATCGCGATTTTAATCGTAAAATCGGCGATTTTACGATCTTTTCGAAGGTTAGCGATCTCGATTACAGAAAAGATCGGAGAAGGAGAAGATCGGTGGGATCGCCGTGCATAATCACAAAATCGGTGGAATCGTGCGATCCACCGATCAAAATTTTCTTCCTCTGCGAACTGGAAAATGCGACTCTGCCAACTGCGAAGTTCGTTTCTTCCTCTGCGAACAAAATTTTCTTCCTCTGTGACATGCGTTCTTCCGCTGGGTGCGTTTCTCTCTTCTGCGACTGCGTTCCTCCGTGTTCCTCTGCTGGGTGCGTTTCTCTCTCTTGCTTCATCTGCTGAGTGCTCTCTCTCTCTCTCTTGCTTCCTCTGCTGGGTGTGAAGTGCGAACTGTTTCTGCTTCTTCTTGCTGTTCTGCTTCTGTTTCCGACTGCGTTTCTTCCTCTCTGTCGTACTCTCTCTCCGTCTCTTCTCTATGCGTTTCTTTTCCTCTGCTTTAGTTTGGTCTCCATGGCTTCTGTTTGTGTCTGTATTAGTTTTTAAGTTTTTTTTTTTTGTCAAAAGTTTTTTTAAGTTTGGGTCTGTTTAAATAGAAGTTGATTAGTTTTAAGTTTTTTTTGTCAAAGTTTATTTTAAGTTTGCATCTGTTTAGAAATTGATTAATTTTTAAGTTTTATTTATTTTTGTCAAAGTTCTTTTTAAGTTCTTAAATTTTATGTATTTGACACTTTGTTTAAGACTTGTAGTTTGGTATTTTAGATTTATGTTATTATCTTAAAACTTGGTTTACATTTTGCATTTAAGTTTATGAAGAGTTTATTAGAATCTGAAGGGTTTATTTTTTTATTATGCTATTTTGTATGTATATATATAAATTTATATGCATACAACACACACACACACACATATATATATGAATTAAGTACTTCTGTAGGATCTTACAATCCGTGTTACGATCCCACGATTTACGATCTTGGGACCCCTTCCCGATCTTGAGTAAGATCTCGATCTTAACTACCTTGGTATAGATCACTGTGCGCATGTGTTAGTTCTCCGTTAGGCTTTAGTTAAGTTCTGTTAGATAGATTCTGTTTCCGTTAGGTTCAGTTAGTACCTAACTGAAACAGATTCAGTTCAAGTTTGGCTTCCAGCACAAGCTTCAGCTTTGTATAAATACCTCTGTTGTTCTATCAGAGAATCAATGAACATTTTCTGCAAAACACTATCAATTCTCTTTCTCTCTTATTCTCTCATCTTCTATCAGATTCTATGAACCCTAAACTTTTCTAACAGCAACTTTCTGCAAACAAGATCGGGGGAAGTGCAGAAGATTACTTTTACATTGCGAAGTGCCAACCTTCCTAACAGCTTAAGCTTTGCATGACTTGGTTCTTATAATTGTATCAGGGCCTTTCAGAAAGAGTGGTCACCCAGAACTCAAGCAAATTATTTCAAGGGGGCAAAATTATTTTACATTACCAAGTACCCTCCTTTAGAGTTCTTTGTTTTGAGTTCTTAGTGGAGTTGGGTATGTTCAATCACCTAGGACTTAGGAGTTTTATATCTTGTCAAATTTTAAAGGTTTTTACAAGAATAAGGATGGCACATGTTTTTTGAAATAAAAATGAGGCCAAAATACTTAAGAAGTGTGTGCAGTTTGTGTGCTTCTCCAGTGCATTTGGTTGAAGTGGAATGTTTGCATCTTCAAGGGCATCTCTTTGTCCTTGTAGGTGTTATGGGATAGGATAAAATTCATGGCTTCTCTTGGATGGCTACGCAGCTTCTGTTCATGGTTGATTTAAAGGACTTTCTCTGTTTCTGTTTCTGACTTACAAAGAGGTTGGACAACTTTGTTGCTTTGTAACCTCTTCTGTTCTGTTTTTTCTTAAGTCTATTTCTGTACACCTACTTTTTCACCTGAATATATTCTCTTCCAAAGAACAATTGGGTCAATCATTATAAGACCTTCATTGACAATTTTTTATGGATAATTTTAAGGTAATCATGATATAATTGAAGTCCTACTAGGATACTAAAGGACTAGTGAAGTCTTGCACGACTGCGTACTTGCCAGTCAAGTGTTATTATGCTTATAAAAGGGTTTGCTATGTGTAAAAACGAGATAAATTATGTACTTTCACTCATGTCTAGCAAATGGCTTTTCCTTGTAATCTGATGAATTAATAAATCCTAGAACTGTTATTCAATTATTCCACTGTTCCATGTTCCAACCTTGACTCTCTTATTTCTTCAACCCTAACTCTGTCTCATGCTACTGTCCGTGCTTTTCCCCTTTGGAATAGCTTGGTTGGTACCACGTAGAAATCTATATCCTACATCTATGTCAGATCCATACTTATGCAATTATAGATAGATCAACCCAACAGAAATGGCTATAACAGTAATATAATTCCTAGAAGTATTTATGGGATTTCCTTGAACAATTACACCAACCATGCATAGATAAATTGTAAAAGGCTCAGCATTATTATCCAAGATAAAGCATTTTCAGAGGCATAAAAGAAAATGATTTAAAAATCATTCCTTATAAATGAGCTACTCTATAAATAATCTAATTACAGAAAAACGTTTTAACAGCTCTATATCTTCAAGATAGTTTCAAAGAAGCGATGTGCAGGTAATAGTTCATAAAATGTATGGAACCAGAAGCCCATTACCTCCTTAGTACTAAGTGTTTTCATGGAACGTGATTTATCTTGAGCCCGAGAAACTATAGTTTGCAAAATCTACACATTGAAAACAAACAGAAACAAGAATGGCAAATCAAGACACATCCAGTACAAGTATTACAATACCCAAAAGAAAAAACAAATATACATGATAACCAAAGTCCAAAGACAGCACCAGTGACAAATCAAGACACATCCAGTACAAGTATATCTAGAATGGTCAGATTCGCCAGAAGGACAAATAGTTAAAGTATCAAGAACTCTTACTCTACGGAAAGATTCAGGACCCATTTGCTTTTCCAACATCTGAAGAACTGCCACCTGAACAAAGTATGGTTTGAAAAACAAAGAGGAATGATATAATTCAACACTAGACAAGAAAACACATCACTGTACTGGCTTATTGCTATATGATTGGGGGGGGGGGGAGAAAAGGAAAGGAACAAACTTACAGACTTCCATGATCTTATTTTTCCATACAAACCAATGCATTGTGTTCCATATAAATCCTTACAGGAAGCTGAACAGCTTAAAGCTGTCGCTCCACTATTATCAACTTTGCAAACAGTACAATTTGCCTGTAGATTGATTTACATGACCTTAATTAGCACATTAACTGCTGCACATTTCAAACTCAGAAGATAACGCTCTGCTGCTTCAACTTAGAATGATATCGACTACAATGTTTAACCATGCCAATCAAAGAGCATAACACATTAAATATATGATGAAATCCAACTGAAACTTTGCTACAGTCATTATAAGTCAAAATAGGAGAGGAAAATTGAAGCAGAAAAAGTAGAATGCCCCAAGCATCATAAAAATTAATAAACTAAAACAAATCTGCAAAGCAGAGAAAATAAAAATTGATTAATATTGATATTTCAGATTTCAAATCAGCGCCTTCAAAACAAAGGTGAAAAAAGAGGCCATTAGAAGTAACCGAACATAAGAACATTTATAAGACATACATGAACACTCCAAAATGTCCACTCCAAAGTAGCAACATTATGACACACATTTTCACACAGCCATAAAGTCCACGCTATCATTATTTGTAAAAGCCTAATGCTAGGTAAGTTAACCTATGCATAAATCAGATTAACCCAAAAAAAAACAAACCTTGTATCTCTGGTACCGTGCCTCATTATTTCCTAAATGTTTCTTAATAAAATAATCTGTCAAGAAACCTGCAAGCCCATCCAAGAGCCACTCTGCAACATGCAAATAAGCATTCACCAATCATGTAAGAGGAAACACGATTTCTGCAAAACTTACAAAGAATCAAATTAAAACTACAATAAAAAAACAAATTAAGCAGTAAAACAATATCCTTCGCTAAGTTACCATCATTTGGTGCTTCAGGAGTGATATACACACCAAACCACTGTCTTGCAAGGGCATATGCAAGCTTTACCCTTGAATCAATAGTCTGTCACAACAACACCATGAATTTATTATTCATTGAGCATTAAGCTGGCAAAGCAGCAAAATCATGAGTAGGAAATCCCCATGTGAAAGGAAAAAATCTTATTATTCACTCCGAAGGAGTTTGATTAAAAAAAATCAGTAAATAAAAGAATTTAAACAAAGAACTGACCTGGTCAATAACCTTCTCATCAAACAAAACTTGAGAACTAAATATACTCATAGAGGCTCCCAAACTTAATGATGAAACTGCCATCTCAGGCTCTATGAAAACTTGCTTATATGAATCAAACGGGAAGTCTACAGAAAGATAATCCTTATAGCAGCTGTTCACCAGTAAAAGTCCAAATATCCAATCCAATCATTATACAGTTTTAAGATAAGCAACCTGTTTCAGGCTAGTAAATTCGCAATTATGACATGACAAACCTGAAGGCACTATGAAAAAATTCCACTGTATTCCGCATCTTTGCCAGATTAGATGGCAAGCACATATGTGATATGAGACTAAATTGGTGATCAGGAAGAATTTCAAATGGGGCAACAGCCAAAGATATCCACCTTGCAGCAACTGGAACATCCAATTTATAGACATATGTTTTCCGAGGAGGATTGTCCTTGCTTAAGACCTGAAAAAGAAAGGAGATTCAAGTATAACCAAATTTAACTCTGCTAGTCATATAAAAATAAAGAATTTTTTTGTATAGAATAAGAAATTTTGTTAGAGACAAAAGAGGTGTGTTACAACGAGTGGGAGGAAATGAAATCCTCTAAAACAGGGGGGGGGGGGGGGGGGGGGGGGGGGAAAGCAAAAACAGAAAGTAGAACAGGCATAGTACATAGTTTGCATCTCATTACATGTAGAGAACAGCATCAACCAAAGGATAAAATAAAAAACAATAATTTTCATTTCAACTTTGACAGAAGGCATCCGCCTTTTCCCCTTCTCCTTCATGGCATAGAAGTAAAGGACAAAGTGAGAAGTTGCTTGAAACTTTTATGAAAACCAAATGTGCTCTTCAAAACAAAGAGCTATATAATACAAGTCAAATCCCATGGTCAGGAACTTTGGCTATCATAAATTCTTGACCCTAGAGATGCATGCGGTGAGCATGGATTGAACATGCGACCTTCAGATCTTCTCAATCTGACGCTCTCCCAATTAAGCTATCACCGCAAATCAAGCACCACCAGCCAGAAAACAAAACCTGGCCCGTAGCATTGCAGAGTTGTATCAAGCATCAACAAACAAAAAATTGGCAGTGATGACCATATATGCCTGACTGAGAGTAACCCCGCAAATCATACACCAGCAACAAATTGAAATCCAGGCCATAGCAAGTCAGAGAAGTATCAAAAGGACAGTTATAAGTACAGAAAAGGGTATTTTGGAGATGAATCATATTATCCCAAAACAAAGAAAAGATAGGGGGAAGGCTGCATATAATCCAAAGAAGAGGAGAAAAACGGAAAATATCTCATATGCTCAATCCTCAAGTGTTTTACAGGGTAATATGATAATATCCATAATATCTAATAACATCATATACAGGAAAAGCAGATAGCTATCCAAGTTGTACGATATTCCTCCTCTAATCTATTTCAAGGCTGTAGTGAATGAATTATAAATACATAGGTGGGAAAACGATAATATTCAGTATGTGAAACAAAGCCATGGCAGCACATTGAATTGTTCTACCAGACCACCCAAGTTTCGGTATTAGGTAGCACAAGAGAGTAATCACTAATCACTACATGAAGGGGAAAAAAAACTATTTCCAATATTTTTAACAGTAACCAATTACTTTGAAATCCATGTCTTCTGTGCAATGTTAGTGCTTTCTAGTTTTCTACAGTTCTTACTCTAGGCACAGATGCAGTGGTCACTAGTCAGAATCCTATGATTTTCATCAATGAAGAATAGCAGAGAAAAAGAATATGGAAGGATGTCACCATTTATCACCTCTGGATTATACAAAAGAAAAATTGAACCATACTCCAATTGCCCAGTGGTTGGAATTGAAGAAATTCAAATTCCCAAAATGACTTGACATGAAATTACATCAAAATACAACTCCTAAATATTATCAGCTTGTTAAAAACAGCATTTCACATGCTTTCAGATAAAAAATCCAAGAACATCGAGATCATTCATTGCTACCTGATATAACAAGCTTCCAGTACTGACAGCCACAAGATTGTGAGCCACAGTGAACTCCAGGTCATAGCTGAACATGAACAAAACAACGAAAATGACTTCAAGCTCATACAGTGAACGGTAAATACTGTTATTATTATAAGATGTGAGCATGCAACCAGTGCGCAGACATGGCCACACATAAATGGGGAAGTGTTAAAACAGTCCATACCAGCATCGCTGTGAATTGTCATCTATACAAGGGAACCAACATCTTGCTCTCCTTATCTGGTTGTCAGTATGAAGAACATTATCTCTGAAGTGGATTCCTGTCTCTGCCTTTTCTATCCAATAGTCAATACGCACAAATCTCACATTCTGCACCCAATGTTCAAATTTGAGTTTTTACTGTGGACTCGGGTTCATACTTCATTCATATTGACCTTACATGTGGCTGCAAGCCTATTTAATTTACATACTTATTAATTATAAATTATTATTAATATATCCATATTATAAAATTAAGGATATGTTAACTTTTTTAATTCAAAATTTAATAAAATTCAGTCTCAGTCTAATCACTTTTGATGATTCAAAATTGTGAAAATGTACATATTGTTACAAAATTAAGTTGCCATGTGTAGGGTTCAAAGTTTCTTGTAACAAAACTCAAAAATTGTTCAGCATCCGGCTCAGCATAAAGAGCAAGGGTGCCCAGACAGCAACTATAACCTGCTTGGGCTGCTCGGCAGAGGAGTGAAACCCATTTTCAGAAACGGGTTGATCCTGCTGTTCATTTTCAGTCTTAAAACTAGGTTTACAGCAATTAATGAGCAAATTGGGCACGAGTTCTTTCTCCAGAGCGGACAAGTACACTGACGCAGCAGCATCAGCAGCAGAGCTAGGAGAAGACACCGAGCTCCATCTCTTTTCATCCTCCATCTGCTGCTGTTGATGCGGGTAATACTCGAACTCCGTGGGCTCACCATCAACCCAAACACTTTCAATCCCTAAATTCTCCGCGTGCAACCCTACGATCCCAATCTCCGGCACCGCAATTTCCAATTCAGTGTACCTGAAAGTAAAATAAAATTGAGTTAAATTTTATAAAACAATAATAACGCCATCTCTTGATTTTGATTAGGTGATCTGAAATCAGATTCAAACAAATTCTCAGCACCAATAAAACCTAATTTAGAACCGTAGCACATAGCAGATGCTAATTTTCAACTAGTGAATGGGGAATGAGGCTGCTATGTATAGCGGAGGAGTGAAACGGAATTGAGAGGAAGGAAAACGAACCCGTGGACTTGGCGTTTGTCCATGTCGATGGAGAGGCAGAGCTTTTGGTGGTGAACTAGGGCACCTGAGTTTTCAGGTTTGGGGTCTTCATTCTTGGGCTTGCGAGGCTTCGCCATGAGGGAAAGAGTACTGTAGGAGCTAGCAAATCGAGGTGTCTCTCTTCTCCCTCTCTGTGTCTCCCTCTGGGCGAGCTAAAGTGATGCGTTATTTATAGAGGACCTCACCCAGTATGAGAGCGTGCTTGGGTCACACCAGGATAGACCGGTGACGATATAGTGCCCTATAATATACACGTTGTCTCTTACCCTATTTTTGCAATTTTTTTTCTTAAAAAAATCTTTTCACATCTTAATCTTAATTTTTATTTAGTTATCTTATATAGATTTTTATCATATCTTTCACAATAATGGGATTTTTTGGTAAATTTTCACAATAATTGGATACAATGAGATTCTTCTTTCCAATGTATAAAAAAAATATACATACAATGAGATTGAGGAATAAGGGTTGTTAAATTGCCGTAAAAACTCTTAAATTTTTATATATTGTTGTATATATAATTCATTATAACTTTTTTTACCTCTTTTTTTCCAAAATATATACACTTTTTAAAATTAAAGTAAAAAATGTGTAATTAACCAAGGAAATAGGTATATAACATCATAATTTTCTCATTTTTAGGAAACTTTTTAATCTCCTATTATATTATATTATATTATATTATATTATATTATATTATATAATATAATATAATATAATATAATATAATATAATATAATATAATATAATATAATATAATCAAGTTATGACAATTAATAAGTGTATTGTTTTTATAATAAAAAAATATTTATTATCTCAATTTCTATTTTATAAAAAATTGTTCCTATTCATTTGTCAACTTATAAGTTTAATGTAAAATTGAATTATTTTTTCAAATATATTCTTATATTAATTCTCCATTAATAATACACGTGTTCTACTATTAAGGAAGAATAACGTAAAATAGATAAATGGTATAATAAGAATATTAAAAGTAAGTTTTATGAGAATAAGAATATTCATTACATTTTTAATTTGAGGGAGTATTTGCAAACATGTTAGAAACATAATATGTATAGGTTTTATTTATGTTTAGTGTATTTAAAAAATTGAATGGAACAAATAACTAAAAAGCGATGTACTTTGGTTCTTCAAAAAATGATGGAACTAAAGAGAACATAAGCATTTTCTTATAATTCTTCATTGACAATACTATCTCTTTCTTTCTTAACCTTCCTCCCAAAATTATAAATTTCTCCATCACTATTACTTTCACTAGACACTTTCTACCACCCCCATTACCATCCTCCACCACTCTACTTAACACCTTTAATTATCACTGTGGGTCACACCTTAGAATGTTGTCATTGTCGCATGACCCCGTTCATTGCCAATTGACACCCTTCATCATCACATGACCATTTTTAGTACCATCATCGTTGATTAACACACTTAATTGCCTCCACCATCATTACCACTCGATGCCATCATTACCCTCAATCGCTATCACCATAACCTATATCATTCATCACTGTCACCGCCACTTTGGCACCCTCATTGTCATTACTATTATTTTCTAACGCCATTAGTCATTGCCACTGTTATTGGACACCTTATATCATCGTTGTCGTGCACCACTTGACACCATCCACCATTATCACCATAACCCCTTACCCTTCATCATTGTCATCACCGCCCGACCCTACACCACCGTCCTTGAGCAACGCCTCTTATTGTTATTGACATCTCATTACCCAACTCTACTCGACTTCCTCCACCGCTATCGCCACGTTGACACTCACACCACTACTTGACATTCCCGTTCAATTTTCCATTACTTGATTAAATAATTAATAAGACGGGGGTATACATGTAATTGAACACGTATATTTTTATTTTGTTATGTAGTTAGCAAACACAACATATAAGACATTATTGACTTGTTACATTATGTTTCTATCCAGTTTTATTTCATTTTGTTCTATTCACCTGCCAAATGTTACATGTGTTTTTTTGTCTAAATGGAAAAATAAATAGCAAGAAAGGTAGTATATAATTGATAGCAAGTATTTTGGGGGGAAGATTACCAAAAGTTTTCTCCTAGTTTTATCAACTCAACACCTAAAAGATTGACCAATTCACATGTTGCTCTAAATTTGAGCAAACTTTTTAAAAACTAGTTAATATTAGTTCCAAAAATTAATGTTGAGAAAATGTGTGTACCCAAATAATTTTCATATGTTGTAATTTTTTTTCCTAAAATTATATTCAACTTAAAATGTTAAAACTAAAATTTTTGAAAGAAATTAAGATCAAAAGAGAAAGAGTATGTGAAAAAAAGCGAGAAAAATACCTCATTTTGTAAACATTTGGATGCTAACCCTTCTAATTAAAAGTTGAATAGGTTGATGGAAACTAAGCTTAATAGTACAAGAAGGACAACTCAAGATATTGAAAGGGAGTTTTCTAAATTAACATTCTTTATGCATGAAATTCCATTTTCTATGCACAATTATATGCCACAAAGCATTATATGTTTGAAAGAACTAAACAATTTTGACAGTGCTTTGAAACCCATTGCATGGTTAGGCAAACCAACCAAGTTTGAGAATACCTTTAAACCTATTAGAGATGCATGTTTACCCAATTTCTTTAGACATCTTGACTTGCATGCTTTTCATGATGATTTGAATGTGCAGAAACAATTGGTTTGTATATATGACTTGCACACACGTTCTATACTTATATCTTTATTACATGATGATGAGTATTATGCTCTTGAACTAATATGAAAGAATAGAATTTGGGGCAAGGCTATCACATGTAATAATATTTGTATGTCATCTAAATCGCATGATGATTTGTCTCATGTTTTGCTTACTCATAGTGTTTCCTTAAAATGGTTCACCTTGCATGCAACACTATGAAAACTTTGTTATAAGTAAGGTATCACAATATTTGAGTAAGTGCATTAGTGTAAACATGCCCTTTGAAGTAACTTGTACAAACAAATTATGGCAGGACCATATGCAATATGCTTATAAATATCATAAACAAAATACTTGTAATATCCTTTATGGGCATGGTAGGCATTTGATGAGAAAGATAAAGACATATACGCTATTTAGTTTCAATTGTGCATTTATTTGAAAACACATTATGGAATATTTTGATGACTATGAAACTTTGAAACTTTCTTGGTGCTTTTGTAACAATAATTTCTTGAGCCTTTTTCATGACCAATTTATTCTTTTACTTGCATGGGAATGCTTCAAGAGGATAGTCTTTGACGCGGGGGTCTGGCACCTTAGCCTCTAAGGAGTGCAAGGACTTGAGGGCTTACCCTTCAAAGAACCGAGGAAATCTTGTTGAGGAAGGACATCTTGAACTCCTTGACATTAAGGGAGGTCACTTATGCATTTGTCATCCATTTTCTTTTCCCACTTCTCATTTACTTACCTTTTCCTTTATTAGTTTATTTTAGGCCCCTGTCTTTCTGATTTGAGGTCAAATCCTTTTCAAGCGGAGGGGTGATGGCGTAAGCCTAGAAGTCATGGATAAAATGCTGAGATCATGGATTCGGGCTAAGGAAATTAGGGGCGTGAGGTTTAGGACCATGTCATACAACCTATGAATCAGTTGACTTTCTTCTCAAAGTCATCATTTGACCATTCCTCTTATAGGTCATGCACTCCAAACAATTATTTGATAATTCCCTTACTTGGCTTATTTTTAATTACTTAAAATAGAGGACAAACTAGTCATGGCCTGTAAACTATAGTTTGATAAGATATTCTCTTGTATCTTATTTCAATTATAATTTTCCTCATACTTAGCATGATATAGGCGCTACTTTGTTTGGCTTTATTGGCTAAGTTGAAGTTGAGCTAAGTAGTATAGGAGTCATGGGTTCAACACCCAAGTTAGGAGGATTTTATTTCCTTTATATTTTTCCTCAAAGTTGTCGCCCCTTTTTTCTATATAAAAGGGAGCATCCCTACTCATGTAATGGCTAATCAATTCTCTTAATCAAAAGCTTTATGATATTTCCCTTCTCTTGTGAGTTAAGAAGGCTTGGTAGTATTTTTCACTCAAGACTCAGTGAAGGGGTTGCCTTCACCGACGTCGTCTTTTGCATCATTCAATCTCTTCCATTTTCTCTTTTATTCATTTTGAAATTATATCACCTATTTTTTCTACTTTATGCACGTATTTTAGTCATTTTCATGATGATCTGAGTGTGTTTCCTGTCCAATTCTAAATCCACAATCTTCCTACTATCAATTGATGTTCACTATGGCGAACTAAATTCATGGATGCTCTATAATTTGATTCCATTAATTACATTAATGTGTTTTTTATTATCTCATTGGAAACTTTTTCTTAATTGTTTCCTCTTAAATTAAATTATTTTTTGTGCATTTAGATAATAAAATTGTAAATAATTGACCGTCAATGATATAGTTTATAATGATGGAATATCTTATGCACTACTTACCAAATAGTGTGCTCGCGGTACAATGAAAAAAACTAAGTAAAATATGATACAAATTAATGGGTTAAAAGACATTAAACTAATAGGTTAAGGGTTTAGTTTGGGAAAATAACTTAATTAAGCATTTATAACACAAGCCCTCATTTAATAAGCTCATTCTAACATGTTCTTAAGAAAATGGGTAAAATTGAAAAGGGAATAAGGTACTTAAATTGTGCATAAGCTACTCTCATAAGCTTATTGTAATAATGTGAAAACAACTGATGAACATGTCATGAACTATTTTAACAAGCTTCCCAAACATTTTAATGTGAAAACAATTTATGAACGTGTCTATTTGTAAACCACAAAAAGATGTTTCAATTGAGTTGTAATATTGCAAACAATTTATTCAAACAATTAATATTATTGCAGCAAAGGGTCAAATCTACATTTTGATTTGAGTTGTAAAAACTTAATTTAAAATTTTAAAAATAATTTTTTTTGGTAAGATTTAAAATGAAAATTTTGAAAACACGGAACCAACCCTAACAGACCTTAAGATAATATACTCTACTACTGATAAAGATTCAAATTAGTCGCATACATCAAACATCAGAGATGGATTACTTAAAAAGGGCAACCCATCAAGCTGAGTATGCTTGAATTGTTTCAACTTCAAATATCAAAACTACACATTCTGTAACTAAAAATACTAAAAAGATTATCATTCTCAAGAAGCACAGAGCCCAAATTTAGGTTGGGTCGCTGGATCCGAACTTTCAACTATTGGGCTCTTAGGGTCCGTTTAGTGCACATGATAAGAGACATGATATGATAACTTTATCATATTCTATCATTTATTATGTGTTTGTTGCACCAATAGGATATGATAACTTTATCATGTTGCTTATCCTATCCTCCCCTCTTAGTGTAATTCTCATCCTAAGGGGGGAGCTGGGTTAGGGAGTGATAGGATAAGATGGGATAAGATGAAAAAAATGTCTTCCTCGTTTGTCCTCTATTTCCCTGTCCTCTCTCTGGCCTCTCTATCTCCTCCCTCTCTCGCTTCTCTCTTCCTATCTTGTCCTCCCCTTCCTCTCCCCCTATCTCTCGCCTCTCTCTCCCTATCCTCTCTCTCCTCTCCTCCCCCCTCTCGCCTCTCTCTTCCTCTATCTCCCCCTTTCTCTCCCTCCATCTCACCTCTCTTTCCTCCCTTTCTCTCTCACTCTCTTTTCTCTCTCCTCCCCCTCTCCTCTTTCTCACCTCTATCTCCTCTCTCTCCTCCTCTTTCTCTCTTGTTCCCCCTCTCTCCTCCTATTTCTCTCTTGTTCCCCCCTCTCTCCACTCCCTCACACCCTCTCCACTCTCTCTTGTTCCCCCCTCTATCCTCTCCCCTCCCCTCTCTCCCTCTTTCTCTCTCCTCCCTCTCCCTTCCCCTATCCCCTCCCCTCTCTCTCTCCTCTCTCCACTGCATTCCCCTCTCCTCTCTCCACCCATTATCTTTCCCCCTCTCTCCTCTTTTTATAATAATTTTGATATTATTTTTTAATAATTTTATTTTTTTATCATATTTAAGTATTTTTTTATAAATAAATAATTTTCTATTTATGTATGCTTTATTGAAAAATTAAAATAAAATTAATTTAATTTTATAATAAGGGTAATTTTGTTATACAATATTTTTTATATCTTATCCTATCATCATTTGTCCATTTCAAACGTATGATAAGATAAAATAATGTTATTCGCCTCTTATCCTGTTGTGAATCAAACATAGGATATGATAAGAGTTTATCATGCTCTTATCCTATCATGTTGCTATTCAACTCGTCTATCCTATCCTATCCCATCATATCTTGTCCACCAAACGAGCCCTTAGTATCCCAGGAACTCCATTTAATAGGTATAAATCATCAATCAATTGCTCTCAAGGAATTTAAGACCAATTTTAACACATGTTTTATTAAGCAACCCGATGATTTAGGGGAAAAAGGCACTAGAACAAAATTTATAGCCCGTGCTTTAAAAGCACCAGTGCTCATTTGAGTTTTATATTTTTTTTGGCAATTGTTGCGGTTTAAACGGCCAATAATTTTTTTATGTGGCATTTTCAAGATTGAAACTGTGGGTAAATTTTTATATATATATATATATATATATAAATAAATAAAGCGTACTTATATTAACGGTTTTAAACCGCTGAAAAAAAAACATTAGTTTATTATTTATTAATTAAAATATTTATAAAATAAAAAGGTAAAAAAATTTAGGGGATGCGTATTGGTGAAATCCGTTTAAGATCTGTGAATAGTAAAAAAGTAAGGCGTTGGGTTAGAGAATAGAGATGCCTAATAAGAAATTGTTGATGTATTCTGATATGTGAATAGTGAAAAAAATAAAGTGCTTGGATAAAGATGACCTAATAGTATATTCATAGCCAGTTCTTAGCACGATTTTCAAAATAAGACCAATGCTTAAAATTCATGCATTGTTGGAACCCGTGCTTATATAAGCACTCAGTTCTTATATAAGCACTCGTTCTTAAATAAATTGTGGATCTATTTAATTGAATTTTTAGAGATGCTTGACCGGAGAGAAGAGGTACTTAAATTATAAAAGGTAGAAGTGAATTTTGTGTCCTAATAGGGCCCGCTTGATATCTGTGAATAATAAAAAAGTGAGACACTAAGATGGGGATAACCTTATAACAATGATACTTCATGTTTTTGTGGAAGACACATGTTTCAAAATGATCCAAAAGAGCTCCATGAGTTGAGCATGATAGAGTATGCGGGGAAAAAATCAAATTAATCACACCTCTCATTTGATAATAAGTTTAATTACCTATTACCTGTTCATATATATTTTCTATATAATAATTTTGAGACCTCACTCTAGACATCCACTCTTCCAATCAGAAAGTCACGTGTCACTTTTTTTTGTATTTTCTCATTATTATTTTTGGATAGTATCTTTCACACACACCCTCGTAAAAATAAAAATTATTGAACATTCCCTGATTTCTCTCTCAGATTTTTGAAAATTTAATATTTTGAGATCTAAAAATTTATGATTTTGATCTTTAATTTATTTTTTCCTATTCAAATTCATTTTTTAATTTAAATCTAAATTCTTATCATTATCATTATCATTACCAATTAATAATTATAACAAAGAATGATGGAATTTAAAAATTTGAATAATATCATAATTGATTACTATCTAGAAAATTACACCATATATTTAAAGATATGATAATTTTAAAGTTATACACTTATATCAAATATTACTGATTAATGTAATTGATTCTTGGCGTAAAAAAAAAATTGATTCTTATGAATTAATATTTTAAAATGATTATTCTTTAATTAATACATTCATATTAAAGCTCTATTTCAATCTAATTATTTCTTAATATTTATATATCAAATTCAAATTATATATATAATTCAAACTATTTATATCATAATATTTTTATAATAGATTAAAATTATTCATTTTAAATCTAATACATACATAATATTATAATATATTATTTTATTATTAAGTTCATATATGTATATATATTTTATAATTTATAATATATTTATATTTTCCATGAATTGGATAAAATACCGGTTTTGACTATATTTGTTTTTACACATGTCGCGAAATTTTGACACGAACCATTAGCATCTCTTTATGGCTCTATCTAATTTGAGATTTGAGACCTTAATAATACAAAGGACCTTACAGTCGCCGAAAAGGATAAAGCCCGAAGGCCCATCCTTGCCTTTCCCTTCTTCTATATAAAAGGTAGCTTGTACTTCTAGAATTTCCCGAGTGAGAGATCTTTCTTCTCCGATTCAATCGAGCGAACGACCAACAACACCAACGGCACGCGGTAGAACCCAAAGATTACTAAAACCCTAAACCAGATCGAGTCAATGATTGAACCTTACAACAAGTACGAGTTTCTCTCTCCAGTTCATGTACATTAAATTTGCGTTTGCTTTTAACCAAAAAAAAAGAAGAAGAAGAAGAAGAGCAGGAACATGAAGTGTTTTCGAACTGAAATTCAAATGTGTTAATTTCGTTTTAATTTATTGAATGAATTTGCGTAGGCTTGTTAAACTAGCTGCGAGGGCTTTCTATGATGATCTAACGAGCAAAGGAGATAATCAGCCCAAAACTGGAAGGAGTGATAACAGAGGAATTGCAGTAGTTGTTCTTGATGCGCTCACGAGGTTCAACCTTTCTCCTTGTTTATCCCTTTTTAAGACACATTCATATTTGAATGCATAAGCAGTGACTTTATGATATACATATATACATATTAAAATGATCAGCCAGTACTTAATTTTTTTTACAAACAAATAATGCACAGTTTAGTTTAATTTTTGGGAAATGCTAACGAAGGACATTGGTTAAGGAACTAAAATTAGTAAGTTTTTATTGGACTGTAAATGCAATTAATAGCAGGACCTTTAATTTTTTATCATCATTAAAAGATATACACATGCTGTGTGATCATGGATTTCCTAGTTTTTGGAAAGCAACACACATGAAATTCTAAAGGAAGGAAAGCAGAAAGAGAACGGACATCATTTGAATTTTTAAGTGGAATAGAGAAAATGGAAAAGCAGAATTGATAAAATTTTGAAGTGCAATGCCTGTTAGTATACTATGGTCAGTGCACCTTGAAACTTGGGTTGTTAAGCATGGCGTCATGAAAGTGTGGATTTTTGCTTTTGCTGAGTCTGGAATATTGTATAGCATGATGAGGGTGGTGAAGACATGCAAAAAAGATAGAAGTAGAACCTGCCTATGCGTAGATGAAAGATAGTAGTTGTTTAGTTTGGGTTTTAATTGTCTTGGTCTTTGGTTAATTTTTATTCCAGACGGCAATGGGTTAGAGAAGAAGACTTGGCAAAGGATCTCAAATTGCATACAAAACAACTTCGTCGAACTCTGAGATTCTTTGAAGAAGAAAAGATTATTACTAGAGATCATAGGAGAGAGGTAACTATTTTGTTCTATGATCTATCCATGCACTTGTTTGCTGTCATTTCTGTGAATTACTCTTGACCTGCAAGCATTTGCTGATCAAATAGACATATTCTGTCATCTGATCCATAGCTTGATTGTGAGCACGCACATGGCTTAACATTGATAGGTTGAATGACTTTAACAGGTTAACAAAGTCAGACAGTAATCAATGACTGATGTTAAATCATTCCTTCCCATAACAATTCAGCAGATGATTTATTGGTTTATGAGTATAATTCATATAAATCGGAAGTTATATCATAACACGATAAAGGAGAGAAATAAAAAGGGGATATTTGATTATTCTCTTGACTTTATCATTATTGTCTTCTTATGCTTTCGATTTTTCACTTTATAATTTAATGGAAAGGATAAAGTAGGGATACTTGAGAATTGAGATTCATTTAATAAAGGATGGAATGACCGGATAGATTATTATCCAATATAAGGCGCAGCAAACTTTTAATGTTTATTCCCGTTGTTTACTTGGGGTCCCAGTGCACTTAGCATTTAAGCTTCTGTAAAATGTTATATTTTAGTTAGCTTATATATTTACAATTTGGGATTGACAGTTTGGCATAGTCTTGATGTTCTAAAGATATTGTAACTTGTAAAATACAGGCAAAACAAGGGTCTTATTTTCTTTTATTGCTTAATATCACAAATTTTAAGTAAGTTTGCATTCAGTTTTAAAATTTAAAAGAAAATTTTACAAATAAAATAATAAACAAAATATCATACCCCCCAAAAACTGAATGGCTGGCTGGCTGTACAAAGTTCAAGTCTTCAACCCCTCAAAAAGACATCTATTGATCAATACGATGTCAAAATGCAGATTACTGTTTCCTACTTCCTATACTTAGATTCTAGTACATAATCTAACTAGTAACTAATTGCCGTATTCATCATCTCCAAGATCAACGTCACTTAGTTCATCCTGATCCTCCAATATCACTTTCCCTCCACTTTTATTGAAATTGCAAAAAAGAACCCTTAAATCGTCATTTTCCCGAATTGGGTCGTGTGACTTGACCCGTTTTTGAGTGCACAACCTGCTGTGCAGGAATTGTGTGACTTTAATATAGAGGTGATTTGCACGATCTGTATCAATCTATGCGGATTGCACGAGTCATGTGATTCAAACTACAGTGCATAGAATGCTCATTGTGGATTGTTGTTTGTCAATTTCCTCATGCTCTTAGTTCTTTCCCCATGACCAGAAGCTCTAAAATCAAGGACTTAAGCCTTTGACCTCACATATAACATATTCATTGCATTTGTTTGTGAAATTTGAAAGATGCTTTTTTGTTCAATTTCTTATCCTAGAATTATAAATTCGTTGTTCACTTATTTCTACTTTTTCTTTGGATTACATGGTAGTGTTTTTTCTTTTACCATGATAATTCCTGTACTTCTACTAAACATAGTAGCATCTTTGTCTCTTTTTTTTTAAATGATAACTTTTTCTAGATCTTTAAGAATGAAGAGCTGGTAAGCTCTCTTTAAGAATATTTTTTTAGAAGACTCCCTCCCTTGCATAAATTCCATATCTTGTCTCTATGATGTGAAGTTTCTTCATTCTATTTTAAATTTAAATGCTGTATTACTAGTTATTTGGTGGTTCTTATTTATACTTTTCATCCATTGAAATGTGAATTTTTTTTGTTGACTAATATGCATGTGTGTGAGGGTTGGGTTGAATATATTTATTTTTTCACATCTTTCATATTGTATGATTTGCCAGACAGCAAAAGGTGCAAAAATTTATAGTGCTGCTGTAGCTGCTACAGCTGATGGTCAGCAGACAGCTAAAGAGGGAGAAGAAAAGGTCAAGCTGCACACACACTCCTACTGTTGTCTAGATTATGCACAGGTAAATCTCTTCACTCTAATTATTCAATAACTGTGGCTTTACCAGTGGTATTTGGGTGTTTTATTGCTTAGAGAAGGGGAAATCAATTTTATTTTGCCTGTTTTCCAGCCAGACAATTTTTTAATCAATACAGCCAAATTCTGGCCCCTCCATATATAGAAAATCTTATGTTGAATTTCATTGCAGATATATGATGTGGTTAGGTATAGACTGCATCGCATGAAGCATAAGCTGAAAGATGAATTGGAGAACAAAAACACAGTTCAGGAATATATATGTCCAAACTGTGGAAAAAGGTTTCAGTAACTTGTGGTGATATCGATATCATAATTTGTCATTTATTTGTACTGGTGTTTTTCTGTAACATAATACTTGGAGATTTTAATTATTTTAGATACAATGCTTTGGATGCACTGCGGTTAATATCTTTTGAAGATGAAGACTTCCATTGTGAAAGTTGTAATGGAAAATTAGAGATTGAAAGTGATAAGATAGCTGCTCAAGAAGGGGGAGATGGAGATGATAATGCAAGAAGGCGACGGCGTGAAAAGTTAAAGGACATGCTTCAGAAGATGGAGGTTCTTATATGATTTTATTGTGTTGTTTATTTCTATCTGTGGCTTCATATAAAGGACCATTGTTGTTATTGTTGATGATTGTTATCATAGTTGTTTGCTAGAACCAGGAAATTTCTTGACTGAATAGTTTTTTAGCAAGTAATTATTATGTTTCATAGGGGTACATCATGTATTTATGGGTTAAACAAGCTGAGAGGGGCTTCAGTGAAACCATAAGAATTTATCATACATAGATCTGCTTGAGTGCCAATTAGTTTGATATTCTAACTGTGTGATTGCTAAATGATAATCACTGCATGTTATGAAGATAACCTATCTAAATTTAACTGCCAATGTAAGAAGTCTTAATTGTAGCAGCCATGGGGAAGTTACCAACTACAGAAATTAGAAAGAAGAATGAACCAGGAAGCAGCATCCCTGTTTTCCATTCTCCCATTGCTTACCAGTCTACCCTATTTGGAAGAGGATCAGAGGAATGGAATTCCTGTCAATTCAAACTAGAATGCAGCATTTTGGTGCCCAACCTTTAGTGGATGGCTTGGTTTTGCTGGTCCAATCCAATGTATAACCCACTTTAGGGCCTAAGATAGCTAGATAACCTTTGAGCTTAATCTGATACAGTCCCAAGTTTACTGGGGGTCAACAATTTAATGAGTTTTAACCTAAAGTTTTAGTCCATGTGAGTATATTGTTAAGGAGGGTTTGTTGGGTCAAGTACTGAGCAATGAGCAGCGATATAAACTTGGGCCAGTTTCTGAGTCTGCTAATGATTTTGACAAACTTTGCTATAGATATAATTATTCTCATCTGAATTTCATGATACATTGCTACACTTTATACAATGGTGGCCATTACCTTTTGGTGCTGCTTGCCCACAATTCTATTTGCATGTGATGACTGTTGTGCTACTTGTGCTAGTGCAGGTACAGCTCAAGCCTTTGATGGACCAACTCAGTCGAGTAAAAGATTTGCCTGTTCCAGAATTTGGCAGTCTTCAAGCATGGGAAGCTCGAGCTAGTGCTGCTGGGCGTGCAGCTAATGGGGATATCAATGCTGGTGATTCTAAAATTTCTCAGCTGGGGTATAATGGAGCACCAATGCCTTACAGTGGAGATACTAAGGTAACATTATCCTGTTTTAACTTTAAGGGAGTTATCATTTCTGGAATACAGAGTATAAGGAATCAAGGATTGGAAAGTATACAAGAGAAAATGACAGAAAGGGAAAGAAAACACAGAGAATGATAGAATTGTATTATCTAAGATATTCTGTAACTGAAAAACTGAACTGAACCCTCCAAGGTTCTGGTACAATTAGTTAGTAGCTGAACTTAATTCCTTACTATGGCAGCTGGTCAGGTTAATTGACTAACAGAACTTAACATATTGTTGTGATACATTCTAACAGAGAGATGGGGCAGCCATGTGACATTATTTTTTGTTCCTCATTTTTCTTGGACCCCCCCACCTGTAGGGTTTTGGATGATATATTATCTTCTTAACTGTGCATTCCCTCTTTTCGCTCTCTAATAAATCTTGTTTTTTTTATAAAACAAAAAAAAATTGTTTCAGTTTGGGCAATATTTGCATTTGGTGATCAAATAGTGCCAATATATATATATATATATATATATATAAATGATAGTTCTGGTTATTATGCCTGTTTATGTATCACTTTGATGGGTTGGAATCTCTAGGTTGTATTTCATAACATGCACTTTTATTGGGTAAAATAAAAAAATATTATTAGAAAGAAGAAGGAAAGAATACAGTAGAAGAGGATAAGTCGCCTTACTTAAAAAAAAGGCACCCAAAAGAAACAAAGAGGAGACAATCAAACCTGTCAGTATGACACCAAATAAAGCTTTTCAGTGTCTTTCCATATCTGCTGGCAAGCTCCCTTTAAAATCCATTTGCCAAGCACCTAATAGAGGCCATAAAAATACCTTGTACCAAATCAGATCTGGGGGCTGAGAAAAAGTTTTAGTGTAGACCAAGTATATGGCAAAGAATAACTAGGATAGCAAACCATCATCAATAAAACTCCCTTCTTAGTCCTGCTAAAGCCTTTAAAGTTAAAAAGAAATTGTTCCAACGTAAGGGGCTCATACAATGTTCACCAAATTGACCGAATGATCTACTTTATATGGACCTGCTCATAGGGCAATGTAAAAACAAATTAGTAGCTGTTTCAGAGGTAGAAGCCTACCTCACATTATTCTTGTTGTCATTGTTAAAAGCACTGTCCAAAGAGAGACTGATTTTGGAGGGAGCTTTGAATTTTCAGGTATTGCTTTCTGTTTATTAAAGAGTGGGTGAATGAAAAAATAACATGAATATACAAGTATCAAGAGTCTTAATCTTTCATCTAGATTTATGAATTTTTCCCCTAGGCAGTGTGGTCATGGGTTATTTTGAAATTTATTAAAACTGAATATTATAGTTTGGTATTTGAATTATTGCTTGATTTTTATCATAAAAAATTTAGTAGGTTGAATTTCTATCTCTGAACTGTGTATGTTGATGCTTTATGTACACTGCAGAAAACCTTGGAAAATTTTGTTAGAAGGAAACTTAATGCCAAACGCATGTACCTTTATAATATTTCTATATTATCTGTGATGAATATATTTCTATACAGATGGCTTACTTTAGTCAAAAAGTATTATTTTGTAATGTGATATGATAGCTTTTTGAACTTATATGAACTTTTTCAGAATATGGGCTAAACGGAACTACCTAATACCTATATAGGGCAGACATACTATAGCATGCCTTATATTAGCCTGACATGAATGTAAATAGGATCTCTGTGTATGCGTGGGTGGTGCTGTTGGTAGAGAATGGATCCTTTCATTGTAAAATTTCACATGACTTTGTCATGTGAAAATTTTGTTTCTATTCCTCTTATACACTAATAGGTGGGACCCTATCAAAATCTGTTAATATTCACGAAGAGAGATATACACAATTTTCACATGACCTTATCATGTGAAAAGTTAATATGATAGGATCCGATTCTGGTGTTGGTAACATGGCAGTCTGCATGTCCAGTGTATCATGAACATGCTTTCCAACTTGCTTGATTATCTTGGTTCCATGTATGCTATTGTTTCTCCCTGTTTTCTGTTTGTACTCTTGGTTAAAATGGTTTAAACCTTTACTTTAATCTTGAACTGAGTGACAAAGAAATGAATCTGAAGGACAGTTCTTTGGTTGTTCTCGAGATATATTATACTGAATCTTATATGCAGCTTTTAATTTTAGCATTAAGCATATCTTCCTTAAAACGTTTTAAGTGCTAAGTAGTCTATCAATGGATGTGAACAGGTTGTAGTTGACTTCAATGGTACTGAGGGCAAAGGAGAGGGTGTTAAGTCTGAAACTGAAAGTACATCTTTAAAGGTTTTGCCTCCATGGATGATTACGTCGGGAATGGTTCTCACTAAGGAACAACGTGGAGAGGTAAAGCAGGAAACAAAGGTGGATGGGACTTCAACTTCCACAGCAGCACAGTACACAGATGACAAGAAGTCAGCAATTGGGAATGATAGTGATAAAAATATACAGGCTCGTAAATTAAGATGAATTGTTATTTTCTTTATCTTTTTATTCTTTTTTGTAGTTCCTTGCCCCTGCTCCCCAAAGGCACAAGAAAGTTTTTGCTCACTAGAAATTCATGTTTCCTTTCTTATTTTTATAGGATGAGTATATTAAGGCTTACTATGCTGCTTTACTTAAGCAACAACACGAATTGGAAGAAGCTGCAAAAAATCAATCATCAAATACACATGCAGCAGATGATCCTTCTAGCAGTACTTCCAATCGCCAGGTTGGCATGAAATCAAAACGAGAGGAAGATGAAGATGACACTGAGTGGGAAGAGACTCCATTTGGAGGTACATTTTAGTCTTTGCAATGTGATTAGACTGAAATTTGGATCCTTAAAGCTTAAATATTGAATACCTGCATATATAGCTGCTAATGGTTGCAAATATATTTTTATTTTTTAATGTCTTCACCTCCCACCAAGAAATTTAAAATAGAAAGATGACATAGCTTAAACATTCATGTGATTACATATAAATTGGATTATATTATTGCTTGGATTATTTGCCTGTCATAATTGAGCTTATATTCTTCATATGCATGATCATCACCCTAGAATAGATCCATGTCTAGAGCTTTATTACATACGTAGTTTTAAGATTATTAGTTGCCACTGAAGTGACAGTTACTAGGCTGAATGATAGGGATACACAACATCTTATTAATAGGTAAAAGTGTTGTTGAAAAGACAGACTTAATTGGGGTTGAATACCTAGTTATACTTTGATTATAAAAATAATTATGATATTTATCAAATTCTTTAAGCAGATATGATATATACTGTTTGTGTTCAATTTTTTTAATGCCACCAATAGAATTTTTGAATAATTGAGTAGTTGAGATTTATTAGTGCTTATCTTGTTGTTTCAGATTGTATTTTTGAGGATATCATTCTCTTATACTATAATTTTATATAAGTTTTAAATAAATCCTTGTCAAATAGAACATTTACAATGGTTTCACACATGTTCTCAAACCATCCAAGAACCAATAACATCTTTAATTAGTGTGCTTAGGCTGGTTGCCAGTCTTTTCTCGGTTTGGCCTATGGTTTTAACTTGCAGACATAGTTGGATTGCAGCTGTTGCAAGCCAATGCAATCTGTAATCAAGAGTGTGATATGGTTGTGGCAGCTTCCACAATTGAGATTTTGTCTTTCATCAAGTGATATGGTTCACTTCTTAAATCCATGGTTTAGATCATAATTTGACTGATTGGTGTTAGTTGGGCCAGTATAAAAGTTGGTGCCCTAAACCAATGGCAAGAAATTGTGTTTAGGGAATGTTAATGTAAATGGCAAGGATTACATTGTTATTTGAGGTGATATCTACCTAGTAATTATTCTAAGGGTTAAATATGGTTTTGGTCCCTGTAAAATACACTTAATTTGGTTTTCGTCCCTATAAAAATATTTTTTTTTGCTTTTGGTCCTCAAAAAAAAAAAGAAAATGTGACATTTAGTCCTTGTAAAATACATTCACTTTAATTTCAGTCCTTGGGAATTTTTTTTTTTTGATTTCAGTCCTCACAAAATATATAAAATTTGGTGATTTTGTCAGTGTTAAGGACGTCAAGGACCAACTTTAACAATTTCTTATTTTATGAGGATAAAACCAAAAAATTATTTTTGCAGGGACGAAAATTAAATTAGGTGTATTTTATAAGGACAAAAAACATATTTAAGTCTTATTATAATTATAAATATAAAATTAAGTCTTCCTAGTCTAGACTCCATTGACTTTCATTTGGTTCATATTTTGTTGATGTTTCAGTGATATTCTGTGAGTTGTTTTACTGTGTTTTACAAATTGATAAAATACTATAAAAGACTGGAATTAGAAAAATTGTCATTTTTTTCTGACACGACTACACTGACGCAATTAGGATCAGTTTATGCTTTATGTATGTAATTGATTATATGCAATTTAATTGATGGAAATTTGGTTATGCCAAGAGAGTATAATTTTTTTAAGAGTCTTGATGCAAGAATTAAATTTTCCTATCAGGACTATTATAATAGTTCTGGTGTCAAATTTCAGCTTTAAGGGTTGGCATTGTTGTAGAAATGACACTGCCAGTTGAAACAGTAGCATTGGGTGGCATGGATGGCTGTGGTATAAACAGGGTAGATAAGCTTGGTATCTCCCAAAAATTGGGAGAATAGTTAGGGTGATGCAATTCAATAGAATCAAGGACCACGGTTGATGCTTGATAGGGATGGCAAGACAATTTTAGTAGCAACTGTGGTACTGGTAGCTGCAGGCGATGTCATGATGATTGGGGGGGGGGAGCATTGTATCGTTATAATGGTATATAAAGTTGGAGATGGGATAAATACATGCACTTCACAAAAACGATGGTGAGAATGTATAGAACCTATTGAGTACTGTATGGATGTGGATTTTCCGTGGGGAGTGTTTGGTAGACAAGTTCAAGTTAAAATAGGATAAAATAGAACATGAGTTTTGTTCTTGTTTGGTGTAAAGTTAAAACAAAATAGAATTAGGTTAAAAAAAGTGGCACATTATGGTTCCGTTTTGTTCAGTTCACTTGTCAAACACTACCATGGTGTAAAATTATTTTAGTACCTATTTGGTAGAATGGTAGGGAGGATAATTGGACAAAAACCCAATGGATTCTTGCAAAATTTACCCGTTATGAATAGGGTTGTTATAGGTTTGGATCTGAGTTAGGCTAATCATTTCCAAAAAATTGTGGGTATGGATGCAGGCTTGGCTATTATATTACCCAACCCACCCCATACCCGTCCAATATTTATTTTGTTTTTTTACTATGATTTTTTAGCATTTTCTAAACTGAGATATTACAGATTTAGTCAATGTTCTTTTTCATAGTTTAGTACTTTTAGTATTAAAATAGTACTTATTTTACTAGTTTGCCAAAAAATAAAAATATTAAAAGAAAAATATATTTCATTTAACTAAAATGTGGATAATGAGTCAGCCATTTGGGTACATAGGTACTTATTGGGCAAGGTATAGACACTATTGTATTCTGCACAAGCCCTATCTATTATAATCCCTACTCTATGGAATCCTTAACTAAAATAAGAATCATTATAACACCTTTTGTGAATTATTTTAAAATCTAAAAGAATTACATAGGAGGTACTTGTTTTGAGAAAAATTCACGTGGAGGGGATTATTGTAATTTCAAAAATTAGAGGGGGGTTCTCATAGGCTTTTAGTACCTCTTGAATGGCAAGTTTAATTTACTTGAAAGTTGAAATTTATTATAGTATCTATCTTCCTCTTCCTGGTCACCCCAGCCTCTGGAAACCGGATCCACAAGAACCACATATTCAGATGTTGATGATGGGACTATTGAGTAGGAACTTGTTTATTATTGATCCAAACACCTTTTATTTTTCAGAAAATGACTATCCCCAGTAGTGTTTATGAGGTCCCCTTTTTTAAGATAATATAATATCTCTGCCACTCCTTTATTTTTTCCCCCTTTGGTTGATAATGTTATTTGTGTCCGCTCATTTGTTATTTGGGTGTACTTTTTGAAGGCAATGGAAATGTAGGATACAAGGTTGATTTGAATGTTCAAGCTGAAGAAGTTCCAGCAGATGATGATGACGAGGACGACGTTGACTGGGAGGAAGGTTAATGAAAAAACTATCTGGTCAGTGTGAATGCAATGGCTTATTCTGATCTGCAAGGGCAAGTATTATTATAATAATAATACAGCCTCAAATTATGTACAACAAGACCGGAGTAACTGCTCATTATATTATTGCTTGTGCATGTTGCTGTGGTGATGCGTCCATGGGTTGAGAGGAGGTGCATAGTTGACTTTTAAGTTGTTAATCATCAGTTTTCATCATATATTGGATGACCAACAACTCTACTTTGAAACTTTGCATGTTATGACTGTCGAAGAATAGTGTATCAGTGTATCTTAGCTTCATTTCTTTGTGATCACATTACTATTTACCAATGGATACATAGATTTGTGAATAGTGGGCCATCCCAACGTTTTACCTGTGGTGTTGCACTCACCAATGAAGAAAATGGTGAACTTTTTTTTTTTTAATTTTTTTTTGGTCCATATTGAGCTCTAACTTATATCTACCCCTGCCATTCCCGACAAGTCCCTTCATTTTGCAAAATTCATCCAAGTTGTCCATTTCTCGAAGATATACAAAAGGTGTAGAGATGGACAGTTAGTTCATTGTTGGCTCCCATCTTAAATCAAAGTCAAAATTGATATCCCATGAATTTGGGTTTAATAATTTATTTATTATGTTTTTTTTATCATTTTGAAACTGCTAAGATTATTTTAAAAATACTGATAAATAATTTGTAAGATAATGAATTCAATTCGATTCCTTTTTCTTGACGTGATTACGCTAGCTCGCAAGCATTTGCACAATATTTTCCTTTCTATGAATAAAAGAATCAAGATGCAAAATTCCTGCATTTAACTGTGAGCTGTAAAAATACAGCTCAAAATTTGTATGTATTATATGGAGACAACATGTTTCCGTTACTCAATCATCAGAGAAATCCAGAAACAAATTTCAAGGCACAAATCCCCCAAGCCCTTAAGAAGGGATACATGGGATGTGAACATTTAATTAATTCATTTATCAACATAAATCAAAATAAGCATATATATTTGAAAGAGGACAGGCGAAAGAGTCTAATTGAAGCAAGTGTTTTCAGTTCTCCTATGCAACTTTAGCGTGTTCCAATGTACATATATAGTATAATGTAGAGTACAGACGTGTGAATTGGCACAATATAGTTTGCATTATTATTATAACTAAAATGAAATACTGATGAAGGGGATCTAAATATTTAATGCCAGCTCGTTTATGCTGAAGCTGCAATAAAGGTCAATACCAATGACATAGTTAACAGTTATATATGGTTTTAAAAAAATATAGGACAGAAAATACAAAAGAGACTAAGAGAGTATGAGTTTATTATCCTTATTCAAAATCAAATGTCGGTCAATTATATATTATATATATATATATATATATATATATATATAAAATAGGAGTCAAAATAATCTCACAGCTCTTTTCTCTCTTTCTGCCGACTCCTATACAGCACGCTGCCATAACGTGCTTTCAGTTTCAGAGGAAGGATATATATTCAAAGACGGAAAAACACAAAGGAAGATATCGAATTAAATGGATTCATATTGCACTTATAATTAATTTTGTGTTTCCATTCAATCTTGTTTATTTTCGACTGCTCCATTTCTCTTGTACACAAGTATTCAATGATGGTATCGTTATTTTTCATAGGTGAGGATTAGAAAAATTTGGAAATCATGGTTTTGACAAATTTAGGGCCGTTTGGTTTTGGTTTCCATTTCTTATTTTTATTTCATATTTCCCATTTTTTGAAATTTTACAAAGGAAAAACTGGAAATACTGCAAACAAAAAATTTTTGTTTCCAGCATTTCCAGTTTTTCCTTTGTAAAATTTTAGAAAACATGAAACATAATGAAAACAAAAAATGGAAATAAGAAATGAAAATGCAAATCAAACCGGCCCTAAAACCCATCAAATTCAACTTGACAAAGCTCCTTTTCTAGACATCCTCCCACCCTCTCCATCTAATTTTGTCATAATCAAAATTTTGTCGAAATTCATGGTTTTAGGGGAAAAAATAATCAAAATTGAATAAAAGTTGTCACAATTTAATCATTCATTTATCCAATTAATGAAAGGATTAATTGCTTGCTTATCCATCCAATTAAGTATTTGGTTGAATAAATGTTGGTATTGTTCACTCATTCGCAACACATATATCTGACTAATATATATATGTATATATTTATACATACCCGTACCTATGTACCCCTACTAACAAATTTTTTGACCAGGTCTAGTGGTAATAGCAAATATATAATTGAAGGTTTGACAATCTGCTCTTAATGAGCCCTTTGTTCCTTGAACGCAAAGGAAGCTTCATTGGAAGAAGAATGCTCGACAATTCTGCCACCTCTCCGCATCTACTGGACCTTCCAAATTAACTCAACTCCTCACCCCCTTGTCCCTCTCTCTCTCTCTAATTAATTATATATATCATATCATATATATATAATTTAATTATAAGCTAAAGTCTCATGGAAGCAAGCACTCTCCCATGTCAAGCTTCCGTAGCAGCATTTCTTATGCATGCTTAGCACCTTCAAGCTGTCAAAGCTTCAAAATTTCCCTTTCTCATTCTTCTTCTAAAACCCCATTATCATCTTCCAAAAATCCTCTCCCTCCATGCAATCATTCCAATCTATTTGTACATTCTCTCACCCATCATGGCCATGATCATCAAATTCCAACATGTACTTACCTTCATTCTCTGCCTCTCCCTGTTTTTGATACTCTTTCAAGGCTTGTTTGGTTTCAAATCCAACATTGGTGACACCATCATCATCAACAACAACAACAACCAGCTTCAGTTTTCTCAAAATAGGAAAATCTTAGCAACTGGATTTGACTTCACCCCATTTATCAACCACCACCACCGGCATCATCACCGGCATCACCACCACCGGAGTCACACGCCGGAGACAAAGGAAACAGAGATTGATCCACGTTATGGTGTTGACAAACGCCTTGTTCCAACTGGTCCAAACCCATTGCACCATTAATGAGGTTCACACACTTTTTTTTTCTTTAAATTCTTCATCATGATAATGTAATAAATTTGTCTAGTCTAGTAAAAAAAATTGTTATATATGTGATATGATTCCCCTCTATATAAACTGAAAATTTATTATTATTGTTACATATATTTGATGAATATTATATATACTTTATTAATATTATTAATTAATTAATTAATCTATTTTTGTTTTTAATTTAGAAAATTGCGCCATAGTTTGTTCCAATGTGAATAATGAACTTCTAATAATGTGGTTCAATTTATATAGTTTGGTTTGAGTCATAAACAAGCCAAATATGGCCTACTCAATTTGATCAAACAATATATTAAAATGAGGTGCTTAAATGTTGTGCAAATTGCTAGAAAATAAAAAATTACAATATTTTGTTTGATTCGTAGTGGTTGCGACGGCACGGCACATCAGGAAAGAAGAAATTAACAAGATATCTGAAGTAGGCATGAAATTTAATAATGGGATTAGTTATGAAAATAAGGGTCTTTGAAAATGAGTGTGATTGTGTAAGGATGTTACTAGAAAAGGGTTGACTTTATTGATGAAAGAAACACACACATGCTTCACATAGATGCTCACGTCGGTCTTTGCTGTAATTGTCTCTTTCTTTTTTCTTTTTAAGTAAATATTTGTTAATTTCGATTTGGGCCTCAAAGTTTGTTTTAAGTAACATATTAGCATCAAATTAGGACTTTATTATTTGCTTTGTGTCACATTCGATCACTTTCTAGTTTTCTATTTTGTGTCTTGTAATTTCAACATGGGTGGGTATTAGTTTGATGAAGTTTAACTACTTCACTTCCCTCCTCACGATTCAATGTCAACTTTTAAGTCTCAATGGAGTTGAGGCATCTGATGGGTACTAATTCATTTGAAGCGATTGTGAAATATGGCCTCTTTTTGGTCTGTTTGGTGGAGTGGTTAATTGTGGCCTCATAGCTCCTCATCCTCACTCTTCCTTTTTCTACTAAAACACTTCTAAAGGCTAAAGCGTTCAACATGTGTTGTTTATGATTCTATCATGCGTGGAACTATTGCTCAGCTATTTGGTTGACTTAGATATAGTGGAGATTCCACTTTGCTCATGGAGGATTTCATTTCATGACATAAGTTGTGCTGGATTGGACTTGGGTCACAGTTGGAGTGTTCTAGGTGTTCGGCTGCGCCCTTTTTAACATATAAGTGCACTCATCATCTTGTGTTTGGAATTGGATATTATTAGATTTTATTTGTTAGGATAATAAAATAAATAATTTTAAATGATAAATATGAGAAATTTTAATTTTTTTTGTGTTAATCACGGGTATCTCCTATTACCATTGTTCGAGGTTTAGGAACAATCTTGTTTGGGGTTTAGCCACAATTAAGGGGTTTAGTTACAGTTAAGTCTCATCACCCCTCCCCATCCCCAAGAGTGTTTTTAGTGGGGATCGAACCCGGAAGCTCTTCCTAAACTCTTAGTTTGCGTTGTCAACTGAGCCACAACCATTTGGTAAATGAGAAATTTCAAATGATACATATTGAAAGAGAATTGTAATATTTCTATTTTATGTTTAACTTTTTAAATTATCATTTACAATTCTTTTCCGATTTAACTGTCATTTTAAATCACTCATATATAATTGATTTCATAATTTTGAGCATTCTAAATTTCTCTATCCAAACACACAACACACATTAAGTCAATCTTTAACTTATGTTATTCACATAGTTTATTAAAAAAAACTGATTTGACAAAAAAGTTTATTATAAAATGGTAAATCAAATTACTATCCCGGTTCATTTCTATCATTCACATTTTTTAAATGATTTTTATTCCTATTTATTTGTCACTTTAAAAATTCAAGATAATATTTATTTTTTTTACACATTATACTCTTTCATTAACTTGATTCTTAATTATTTTACTCATTTTCTATGAACATAATTAATGAGAAAAGAGATATAACAAGTAAATTAGATAAGAAAATTAATAGAAACGAGAATATTTTATTTCTTAATTTTTGTTAAGAGGTGTTAAAGTGGGTCAATCCAACTCATTCAGGCTAGCTCACCATGGGTTAGGTCAAAAGTGAGTCGAGTCAAGTTGGTTCACTTTTCTAGTGAGCTGTAAAAATATCAACTCGGGTTAACCCACTGTGAGTCAGTGAGTTGAGTGGGCTAGCTCGCTTAATTTAAAAAATATAAAAAAAATGAGTCAATCTAGCTCAACCTGACTCGAACTCACTTTGTCTCATGAACTAAGTAAGTTGACTAATTTCAACCCATGAAAATGTTAGTATGCTTTTAACTAACCTATTTAAAAATTCACTTAATATTGGCTTAATTTTAATTTAATATAGAAGCTCGAGATATGTCTAATAATATGAGAAAAACACAATGATTTTATAAGAAAGAAAACACAATTTAACTTTATGAAATTTAAAAAATGAATATTCAAATTCAATATATTGTGATGAATATTTGCTTGTTACAAAAACCTTAGTCTCAATAACATTCTAACTTTTTTCACAGCTTAAATATAATAATGATTTGAAAGGAGGTTTTTTTTCATATAATAAAGAATCCAAAAAACAAAATGTTAGGTGATGATTGACTACTGCCACATAAATTAGCATATTGTCAAAGAGAATAAGATAGTTTTGTTGCTACTCATTCTTTAATATAATTGGGTTAGAAAACCATTTAAGGACTTTGGATTATTTATGTGTGCTCATAGATTTAATCCTTTTTTTTACGTATTTTCATATTTAATCCTTAATTATTGGTTAGACTGTACATGTTTAGTATCTAAGTAAAACAAAACCATTTTTAGTATGATATTAATTCGACTTTTATTTCACACTAGACCAAATAATGGTTTCACTCCAAAGTATATTGTTGTCATTCTCATGAATAATTTAATGGATCAATTATTTTTATTGTGTGGGACTGAGCGTTGGATTATAAAAAGCTAATATACAAACTTATGGTCATAAGGATGGATCAATCATTTTGGACAATTTTGGCTTGTGAAGTAGCAATTAAGGTCCTCATAGTTAATATGGTAGACTAAAAGGAGGGCAAATAATAATTTCAACTTAGATTTTTTTTCTATTAATTTATTTTATTTGTTTCTTCTATAAGTTCTTATGAAGAAATTTATTTCAAATGGCCCTATATCTCTTTTTTATTGAAAAGATTCTACATTAAAGTTGGAGGCCCAGTAAAATTAGGGGCAAAGCCCAATACAATCAGAGACGATGCAAATCTAAGCAAGATACATCAATAAAGAAAATTAGATTCACTCTCTGACAGAGGAAAAGACAGTCTATCTCAACTCAAAGATAACTCTAAAACAGAAAAAAGATATAGATGGCTCCCTCCAGCAATGACGGACGAAGGAAAACTTTGTCATGAGTGAACAAGAGCACCTCCGCGCGAGAATATATGGCACACAAAGGCATCAAGGTGGGGATCCCAGTGGGAGCGGGACTCGTGCGCGTCCGTTAACAGAGCTCGCTGCAGATCCAATGGAGGGCTGAAAACCCAATTAGGGGGGAGGGGCCCCCTTGAAACCATCTGCGGAGAGACATGGGCATCATTGTTTCCAATTCGGCTGGTCCAGGTAAAGCCACAGAGCTCGAACGATGATTTCATCTGTAGAATATCCTTTATAATATGTGAAATTTCCCCAATATTGATCTCTTGTATGCATGCTTGCACCGACTGAAGAGAGTCCGATTCCAGAATAACTTTTGGGAGGCCCGAGTTGGCAGTAATTATGATCCCTTCACGAAAAGCCATGGCCTCAGCTACCAATGGAGAGTGGGCATGGATCTTTCTAGGAAGACCAAATTCCATCCTCCCTTATAGATTTTTAGTTGTGCATGCTATAGTGCTCCTATTGAGGATTCTGTTGTAGCTAGCATTTGTGTTATTTTTTATAATTCCTTGTTTGGGGGCTCTCCATGAGTAAGAGAGGTCCCCCGGTCTCCTTGGTAAATCCTTATTAGGGCTCTGTTCCTATATGACATTGCATTCACTAAACAAGGTATTAGATTTGATAACATGAGAGAGGGGATTAGGACTATCACCTTGAAAACCACTTAGTTGCGCATTTTCCATATATTCCAGAGTGTGCAAGCAATGAGTGATTTCCGGGATTCTCCTTTGTCAGGGGAGCTGAGGAATTCCTGGAATTTACCATCTAACTAGTGGGGGATGGATACAATTTGCTCTGGGTTCTAGACAAGATTAGCTTGGGTTGCAAACCAAACTAGGCAAAGCCAATTGCATTGGATGAACACACGCTCTAGAGTTTTAGGATGCTGGTGGCAGATAGGACAATTGGAGATAGTTTCCTCCTGAATAATTCATCCCTGATTGGTAGGATTCTATGACAAGCTTTCCATAGAAACTGCCTAACCTTTTGATGAACTTTTAACCTTTCTGGGACTAGGGGTGGCAAAGTGGGCCAGCCCGCCCCACCTTTGGCCCGTAAAAAAACGGGGCGGGGGCGGGTTGGCCCGCCAGAAAAAACGGGCCAGGATGTACAACCCACCCTGTTTTAAGGCGGGTTGGCGGGCCGGCCCGCCTGGCCCACCCAAAAAAATTATAAAAAACAAAATAAATTTAAAATAAATATAATACATAATAAATTTAAATTTTAATAAAATTTTTAAAAAATATTTATACTTTTTTGTCTTTACATAACATTTTTCCTTAATATTTATAAAATTATTATAATTAAATACTAAATATAAATAAAAAGAGTTAAAAAGTGAATAAATTTGACGGGCTAACTCTATGGGCCAACCCGGCAGGCCCGCCCGCCCCGGCTCACCTATTGGCCCGACGAGTTGACGGGTTGGGCGGGGCAGGCTGAGTGGGTTGGCGGGCCGGAGGGACCTAACCCACCCCGCCATTTTTGGCGGGTTAGGCGGGCCGACCCGTCGGGCCGGACCCACTTTTCCATCCCTATCTGGGACCCTGTATCTTTTTTAGTCCCTATATATTCTCATTTTTTTAATCTATTTGGTTCAACAAGTTGTTAGGTCTAATCACTCGTCTTCCTAATATGGGCTTGTCTTTATGTTTCATTATACGACCCTAAGACTTATTTCTATTCACACCACCTCCTTTTGCTATACATTCGACCTTCCTTTTTATTTTATAAATCTATCCTTACCCTTTTCTCTTTCTACATTTTTCTCCTTCCCTCTTTTTTTAACCCTTTGCTACAAGCCTCCACCCCTCCACTCATCACCTTTATTCTATATAACTTTATTACATATAGTTTTATAATTTTATTATGAAATACATATACTTTTTTTAATTTATAATTTTTATAAAAAATTATATATATTATATAATAACTTTATATATAAAAATATTTAATTTTATCATATATAGTTTATATGATTATATATAAATTTATTATGTAAAATTATTATAGTTACTAAATTTATAAAATGTAAATTTTTATTATTAATTATTATAAATTATATACAATTATTTTATTGAAAATTTGCAAATGTATACAATTATGCATGCTTCGAGTTTATATACAATTGTATACTTATACCGGAAATTTATACATTTTATATAACTTTCGTTTTACAATTCTTTTCGTAGAGTTGTATGCAATTCATTTTATATATTTTCCGGTATATAATTCTATATTAAAAAAATAATTTTTGATGTACAATTGTGTATCAAAAATTAAATTTCTGATATATAATTGTATACCGAAAATTAAATTTTTGATACATAATTTTACAAAAAAATATATACATTGAAAATTTAATTTTCAATATGTAAATTCTATATTGATAATTGTGTGTCAAAAAATTAATTTCTAGTACATACTTTTACAAAAAATTATAAATGCATATCTTGCGGGATTGTGCAATCTGGATGAAGCTGGCACAGGGGATGGTCCTTGGGAATTTCGCATCAAATAACATATCGGAGTGGATTTATTCTAATTTGAGCAGTGGGGCTGGCAGGGAGTGGCACATGGTGTTTGGCTGATCTGGAGAGGTCGAAATGCTTGCAATTTTTATGCCGAAGTGTTTTCTAGTGACACCATTATTTGGAGAATTAAGGCCTATGCATCAACAGGCTTGTAGCAGGAAACTCATTCTACCCACCAGAGGCCGTGTTACAGGGAGGAACTGGTGCGGTGGTCTTTCCCAAATTTGGGGTGGATTAAAGTTAATGTTGATGGCTCAGTTAGGCAGGGCCTTAATCGGGCTGGTTGTGGGGGAGTTTTCCGTGGAGCAGATGGTAAATGGTTACTGGGATTTTCAATCAACATGGGCAGGGGTAGTGTCTTGCCTGATGAACTCAGAGCAGTTGAAATGGCTTTGAAAATTGCTTGGGACACTAATATATGTGTGGAGAGTGATTCATTATCAGTTATTTCCCTAATTGATAAAGGGAATAATTCCTATCACCCTTATGCAAACATTTTGAAGCAAATCCATCATTGGAAATACAAGAATTGGCATATTACGTTTTCTCATACTTTCAGAGAGGGTAACGGAATTGCAGATTGGCTTGCAAATTCTGCACACTCGAGGACCTTGGGGCTTCACTTGATTCATGCCCCTTCTCATGATTGTCTTGATTTAATTTCACAAGACTCTATCCGTGTTGCTCTTACTCGTAGTATTCTCATCTAGTTTTTTGGCCATTTTTGCCTCCATGTAACCCAAAAAAAAAAAAAATCTAATTCTATATTTTTATTTATGGAAGATCCAATTTCTAAAAATCAGAAAAATTGGGAAAATAGTGGGGTGATGACTTGACGGTAGAGTTGGGTATATGGGCCTGGGCCCGCGGACCGGTCCGCAAAAAACACACCGCATGCGGGCCTAGACCATAAAATTATAGGCCCATTTAAGAAGCGGGCTAAATGGTTTTAACCATTTAACCCGCGGGCTTAAATGGGTTTACCCGCAAATCCACGGGTCAACCCGCGGACCACTTATTTATATATATATATTATTTTTTAGTGCAGTTTTTTTTTTTTTGAAAAAATTAAAGGTTAAAAATTAAAAGACATAGACCGTTAAAAATGTTGAGCAAGAGCATTGTATTACAAGAACATTACGTTGAGTACAAGATTTGTAAAAGAAATTATATTTTAGTATTTAAATTGTTATTTCTTGAAACAGAAAGATGGTTAGTGTTTAAAAAAAAGAAAAAGTAAAAAGTATATATTTAATAGAAAGATTATTTAATACTAGATAATGAATAGAAAGATTATTTAATACTAGTAAAAAAACGTAAACGTAAAAGATTATTTAATAAAAAACGTAAAAGTAAAAAGTATATTTTTAAATTGAAGTCAAATAATGTTGCAGTTAAGATGTTTGATTTTTTATTATTATTTACCTATATATTTTCCTTTTTCTATTCAATCATGGAACCTATTCTAGATAATGAATTACACATACCAATTAATATTGCAGGTAATATCAAAGTATATATCTATTACAAATACAAGTGGATTAATTTATAAACATTCTTTTGTAATCTATAAGAAAAAACAAAAAATTATGCTTTTTCTAGATTTTTTTTAATTAAAACCATTTTTTCTTATTTAAGTGGGTTGGTCCGCGGGTTGGTCCGCTAACCCGCGGGTTTACGCGGACCAAAAAAAATAGGCCCATTAAACATGCGGGCTCAAACGGGTAAGCCCGTTTAACCTCGGGCCTATGCGGGGCGGTGCGGACCGGTGCGGACTGACCCGTTACCCAGCTCCACTTGACGGGAGGGAAACGGACAACAAAGAGAAAAATCGGGGAGGGAAAGAGGGTCTGGGAAGGGTAAGGGGTGGTGCGAAAAGTAAAAGTATGAGTGTGAATAGTAATACCCATTTTAGTTAACCTTATCTAAGACTTTTGGTCTAGGCTCGTCGTCCTAAATTTAGTTTGAAACAAACTTTGTCCGATCCATAATCACGGCTTCAGAGCCTATTTCAAGAATAATATGAAACATGTCAAAACAAAAATGTGAAATATGATTAATTATTAATGAACTCAAATTCTTTTACAAGTGGAAATTAGTCCTTGTAATTTAATTTTTTCATAAATTCTCCCATTAAACTTATGAAAAAATTGAATTGTAAAAACTAATTTCAACTTATAAAAAATGTTGAATTTATTTTATTTTTTCCTTCTATAAATTCTTTTTGAAAAATTTATCTAAAGTGATGCTATATCTTCTTCAGTCCCCTGTATATCTTCATATTTTATTTATTTGGGCAACGGGCTGTAAGGTCCAATCACTCATGGGCCTGTCTATGTTTCGTTATACGGCCGTAATCGGGACACTAAGCCTGGTCAAATTTTTGACCCAAAAAAAAAAGCCTGGTCAATTTTAAGTTAGGCTTATGTAAGATTTTTCGTCTAGGCTCGTCGCCCTAAAATTTAGTTTGAAACAAATTTTGTCCAATCCATTATCACGACTTCAGAGCCAATTTTAAGAATATTTAAAAAAAAGAGCCAATTTTAAGAATAATGTGATATTATTGACAAAAAAAGAATAATGTTAAATTCCACAAAAAGAGAATAATGTGAAATTGTTGAAAAAAAAAGAATAATGTGAATTTTGGACCAAAAAAATAGAATAATGTGAAATGTCAAAACTAAAAAAATATGAAAAATTATTAATGGATTTAATTTTAATAAAAACTTAAGCACTTAAAACCAAAAAAAAAATTATGCTTATGTTAGCATTAAGTTGAACTTTTTAACAAAAAAGTTCAATATATATTTTATAAAAAATTGTTTGCGATTGTTGAATTACAGGTCTCAAAGGATTTGGCAGCCTTGAGCTAAATCCTTAAACTTTTGTATCATTGATTTATTTATTTTTTTTCATTTTATAGTAGAAAAGAAAAAATTTAAGATTATCTTATATTCAGTACTCGATCCGTGGATAAAGTTAAGTGAATAAAACCAAAAAGTATCATTAAATGCTTTCCCCCCATACAGTTATTGGGTTAGCTTTGACCCTATGATTCTTGTCCACACTTGTTAACCAATGCTAAGAAGAACAAGCCGGTCAACTAACGAAAGATTGTGACATATACCTATAATAATAAAAAGATGTTATAATCGTAATATTGCATGCTGAATTCAAATGATCCCTACAAATCATCTAAAGGAAGAGGCCCCCTTGGAATCATTAAAAGGGTGGCTCAAAATCCAGGGCTTAAAATTGACCCTTGATGGTGCACACTATATGAGCTCTCTCCTTCTTCAATTCCTTTAAATATTATTATCCGCTAATTTTGGCAAGACTTAAAGCTCGCATGGCATGATGATTGACGATAGCATAGACCGTAACATTGTAGTGAACATTCGACACAAAGAAAAAGAGTACCACACGCTTGTCCTTGACCAAATCAAAATTCATCTAATAATCGTTGCAAATGCACACATAAACTATTGGAAGGTAACCTACCAAGCAGTAATCTTTACCTTACTAAGTTCAGTTCAATTCCCCTAATTGTATACATGTTGGACTTTAATTGTGTGAAGTGATAAAATATATATTTTCACCACCAACTAAAATAATTTAGTTTTATACCTTAAAAATAAAGAAAGAGAATGTGATGTGAGGTGTTGCTAATAGCTATCTAAAAGATACACAAGTTGAAACCATGCATGCTTCATTGCCATTTTGAACTTGATTAGACAACTATAGGCAATACAACAAAACAAGCAAAATTAATGTAATTAGTATGTCACACAAGTTGGTGGGACCAATATAAATGAGAGACGCATGATATGGGTTTATAAAGTTGATGATGTGTTCAACACTAGGCCCACACAAGCTTCCACTAGGCCCACTAACTCCAGGTGTTTTAAAAGCTAAGACTTGGCCTTAATTTGCATTATCTTATTCTTATCTGTGAATGAATCGGATTCTGAGCATAGAATTAAAATATAAAGATAAATATCCAATGTCGACCGCACTGCTGCAGTGCTGCTTCCACCATCGATGACTCAACCACCAGTTTGATCTCTCGCACACACTGTGGCTGGGATCAGGACACGTGGAAATCATGATTTGATGCTCACCAATTTTTAGATTCATTGATCATTATCCTTGTGTGATAAACACTAATCTACTGATATTTTTCATAAATAATATATACTACACTGTTTGCAAACAAACTTTAATTTAACATTGACACTGGTTTATGTCTTTAGGAATTTAATTTGATGATTAATAATTTTTGAAAGTTGATCACCCATCACCCATCTCTAACATACAAAAATAAGAAAAAAAAAATGAAAATTTCTGTCAAAAACAAAGTTTTTTTTAACTCTAAATTGTATAGAAAATATAGCCATTAAATATATGTATATTTGTTATATAAATGGTAAGACATAGAACCTATTTTTTTTTGTGTACACGCCTAATAGTTAATGAAGTATGTTTTCTACTTTGAATTTTGTGTAACACTAAAGGGAACTCAAATTTATTTTTTATTTGAATAAATGTAAATAAATTAAAAAGCATTCGATTCGGACACAATTATATTTTTGAAATGAAAAATTAATTATTTAATTTATTCAATTGCATAAATATAAAAAGATAATATTATATTTATATATACTTATTTTTAACTGAATTTATCTCCATGTACTCACTAATTCTTAGAGTATGTTTGATAAAATTAGCTGAAAAACTGGTTAAAAATTAAAAATTAAACTAGTTAAAAACTTATGAGTTAATTGATTTTATTGGAAGTGTTTAGTAAAATTAGTTAAAATTATAAAATAATGGATAAATATATCATTAATATTTGACCAAAAAAACATCATTAAAATGATAGATAATGATCAGTGAAGATTATTTAGTGACAAAATTGTAAAAATAAAACTCACCTAATAATTGAAAAAGTGAGTTTTAAAAATTATCTCAAGTACTCCAAAAATCAGTAGCTATTGAAAAAGGTTACCTTACCAAACAATAATTCAACTTTTAATTTAACTAAAACCAAAATGCCTTACTATAAAAACATTTTTGTTATATTCTTCAAACATTTTTATTATAATTCAATTTCATTATAACCAAAGCATATCATGATATGTTCCCACATATATAACTAGATAGTGGTCTCGAGTTCGAGCACTGGATATATAATTATGCTATATTCTCGAATGGAGGGTTTTACCGCCGCCTATAGAAGGTTATATTCGGCTCGAACAAGATGGTCTCCTGTAAAAGATACATGTGGTATTGCAAAAAAAAGCTATTAAGAGTCTTCACTCTTATTAATTTATAAGACACTGTCGAGCTAATGTAACTCTTATGTTTTATAACTTTAATTACATAACTTACTAAAAAATGTCCATGTGGCCTCTTTTTTTATTGTTAATTATAATTCTCATTGTTTGAATTTAAATATTTTATTTTTAATCTTAAATTTATTCTTAGATCAGAATAAAGCTAGCTAAATTTATTTTAAGATTTCAATTAGTTTTGATTTAGTAAATCTTATTGTTAGAAAAAAAGATTTTGATATTATTTTATTTTAAACCAAATTTAAATTATTGTTATTATGGTTATATTATTGTAACAAAAAAATCAAATCAAATTCTATTCACCTAATTCAAACTAACCATCCATGGTGTAACAAAAAAAATCATCTAGATAATTTTATTACATTTAATAATATATAATTTTACCAATATAATTTTTTTAAATTTTAAAATATAAAGGATTTATATCGTTAATAAATATGTATAAAAACTTCATGCATTACACAAGAAAAATAAACTAATATGGTAAGAATTTGGTTCTTCTAAAGTAAAATAAAAGTTCAATATCTAAATTTTGAAATAATAATTGTAATTAAAAATATTTAACTTTTAATATTATTTTCTTCAAACCATCAGTACAATTACCTAATTTTTTTTCTCAATCCGATAATAATACCATTAGAATTTAGAAGTTGCCATCAATGCCGTGCAATTAGCGTAGCATTAATCATATGATGTGTGCGGATTCATCATGCTAATGCAGAGCAACACACTGTAGTTTTTTCGCTAACAAAACTCTCTCTCTCTCTCTGTTATTTCGGCCGCAATTACATCATGATTAACGCATTAATCACGATGTAAAGTTATCATCATGCATATTTTTTTCAGAACTAATTATCGTTACGGCATAGCCGTTGATTAACAAATTTCCCTAACTAATGCTAATAATTTTTTTTTAAAAAAAAATAAATAGAGTGAGTCAACCCAAATAACCGTGGACTATCACGGTTCCACTTGCACTTGCACACCTATATATACCACGAACATTTCAAACTTCACAGAGAGAAGACTGAGCAGCGAAACTCATCGCAGAAGAAGAAGAGAGAGAGAGATGGTGGTGGTGGACGTTGCTTCCTCAGACTCATCAAAGCGCCAAACGAACGGTGGTTTCTTCGTAACCATATCGGCGATCCTGGCTCTGTTAGCCAAGCGAGCAAGCCGTCTAACGGCGAAGCCGAAGACGGCGACGACGAAGCTGATCAAAGACGACGACTGGAAAATCGAGCTGAGGTCGCCGAAATCGCCGCTGGCGAGGCCGAAGAAGCTTCTGAGCAACATAAGCAGCAAAGCTCTGTCGCCGTTTGCTCCCAACCGCAAGAAGAAGCATGGCGAAGAAGTGGAAGCGGAAGGTTGGGGAAACGGCGGCGTTTGGCAGAAAGAGATTTTGATGGGAGGGAAGTGTGAGCCGTTGGATTTCTCGGGCGTAATTTACTACGACATCAACGGCAAGCAGACGAGTGAAATCCCTCTCAGGTCGCCACGCGCTAGCCCCTTGCCCGGTTATCTCACTCGCCGTCCCCAATAAACCCTTCGATTTACCGCGCGCATAAACAAACACTTTTCCAATCTAGAATTAGTTAGATGAAATCCCACAGACACGTGGTTCGTAATCGCACTCGCACGTGCCTCTTATTTTCATTTTTTTTGTTCTGTATTTATTAGTACTGTTTAATTAGCGTTGTAGTTTTGTTTTGTTGCTGAAGACAGTTATTGATTGTATAGAGTTTGTGGTGCAAATTGTGAGCATCCAGTGAAGTGATGGCTTTCTGCTTGTGTACGTGATAAATATAGCTGACTAGGCTTGATCTCTATATCGTTCTTAATTTTGTCTTTAACTTAGGTGGTTTAATTTAAGTGATCATATTAATAGCACAGCCTAAGTGGTGATTAAGTGCTTTTTGAGGATTGAGATTTGACGTTTGTATGGTGGGATTATGTGCGTTCAGTAGTTCATTGAGTCATACTTGCATTCACTTAAGTTTTGGTATGTGCCCACTAAATGTGGCTGTAACTCTTTACACGTGATTAATTTGGAGATGACATAATCTTGTTGTGGGATGAAAGGTTAATAATAATGTTTTATAAACTAATAAACCACTTAAGTACTTAACTATTCAATAGGTGACATTGGATCAAAGTTACATTTTTAAATTATATGATATATTAATTAATAATTAATAAATTAATATAATTTGGGCTTTTGCCCTGTTTATTAATTATAAAAATAACATCATATTTTTTATAAAATAAAAAGAGAAAAGGATTGTGTACTGACAGTGGTAAAAAGTTTTACACAAACGGTTAAACAAAACAAATATCGACAATTAATATTTTTATTTGAAAAACAGCAAACCCCAATTTAGAGCGATTTTTTACTATCGATTTTTATTGTTTTTTAGTTTGTCCTATTTTATAAATTGTTTAGATTAATGACCTAATTCATTAATTCTTTAGTCAGATGGTGTAACCTGAATTTTTTGTTGTTAACTTAAAATCGGTATAGAATGTTTCTACGAAATCCTTTTTTTGTTTTGGTGATACTTGAGAAAGATAGAAAGCGAAAGATATACAATGATTACATGCTTATTTAGAAGTTAAAGATAAAAAAACTATATGATGAAAAATAAGTATTCAACGGAGTATAACTTTCAAATTAATTCTTTAGTTATTTAAAAATTTGGTTGCTCTGTATATATAATTCGTAACTTACAAGTAAGACAATAGAAGGAATAAAAATAAAGGTATTTTGATCAGGTCCGATCCGAATTTGATTCTCTTTCAATGGTACTGATCGTTTAATTTAAAAAGCTTAACAAAAGTTAGTGGAAGATTCCTAAATTGTCAAACTGCACTTTGGTCAAGTACATGCCATTATGCCACTCACGAATAATCTTTTATTTATATGTTTTTTTTTTTAATTAGGAGAGTGAGAACGGAGAACTATATATAATATATATTTCAACTACTATTTTCTATTTTATTGATATTTTTAAAATAAATGAAAATATATATTTATAAATTTTAACAAATAACATTTAAAGGATAAAGAGATTGTGATATGAAAGTTATTAATATACTTCTAAATCAATTTTTAAAACTTAAATAAAAAATTTAAACTTTTGTAATAATATGAATTTTTTATTACTTTTTTAATTGATTGTTTAATCACAATTTAAAGTAAAATAGAAAAATCATGTTGATATCATTGGATGAGATAAAATTAAAACTTTTGGAATAACTTTTTTAAGTTTTTATAATTTTAAAATAAAAACAAAAAAGTCATGTGAATTATCATAAGAGCTCGGTTGATTTAAAATACATATAAGATATTGCTATGAAAGTGTCTTACATAATGAATGCTCAAAATTAATAAATAATATATATTTTTTTACTCAAAATTAATAAATAATATATTTTTTTACATAACTTTTATTAAACTTAATTATTATATATTCACCGTGCATGACTTGTTTTAATTACATCAAAAAATTAAATTAGCTAGTTGGAACACACCTAATTATCTTAATATGGATTTTTTTCCTCAAATATTATCAACCATTAAACAGATGAAAATTTTCAATAAAGTTTCCACAAAAACTTCTCTAATATGTAATGTAATATAGTTTTTCTATTCACGTTATTAAACTTACCACGTAAAATATAGGCTTCCAAAACTTACTGCTCACATCACATGCAATAAAGGCTACTAAAAAAATCTTGCTATGTTGCGCTAAAACACTAGTACTTACTCTCTGTTTATTCACTTATTTTCAATTTAATTTTTCAATAATTCTTTATAGCTAATCAATCATTCATCAACATTCAACAACAAAGAATAATAATTGTAAAAAATCTAAAAAATGCAAATGTTGAAAACAAAAACAAGGTTTACCATGTATATCAATTGACATGAAAATTAGTAGTCTCCACTTCGAGTTATCCATATATAGTTATATGGATTACTTGTAGGAGAAAACTTTAAAGTTGATAGGGATATGAAGGATACAATTACTAATCTATTATCTACTAATTAATAATTAATAACTAATAGTTTATTTATGAATAATTAATTACTACTGATAATATATTACTAAATAACTATCTATATAATTAAATACCTATATAACTAAAATAACTATAATTATATAACTATAATTAAAAAACATAAATTAATTAAATAATTACTTGAACGCCGGCAGGTGGTGGTGGACAGCAGGAGGAGGAAAAGGGAGGGGGGACAGAGGGGCAACTAACGGACTTCTGATCGATTCAAAATGAACCTTTGTACGAGGGAGAGTGTTTAATCTTGGTGAGGAATTGAAGTTGAATGAGAGAGAGGGAGAGAGAGAGGAGGTGGTCGGAGGTGGAAGGAGGGGAAAGGAAGAAGGAGAGGAAGATGAGGAAGGAGGAAGAAGAGGCGAGAGGGAAATGGTTTTGTGCGCGTAAGTTTTAAACTTAGCGATGACTTGGTCGTAGCGCTACGTTAAAAATTTTCCCTGACACGCCAATTTTAATTTTTAATTGAAAACGTCGCTACGTATATTTTTTTTAATTTTAAGAAAAATAATTAATTTTTTCAGTATGGCGTTTGACGTCATTAAAATACGAAACATAGCGACGGCCTGACCGTCATAACGTATTAATAGCACAGAACGCGTGAACTGTGCATTTAATGTTGTAGCGACGATATGTATGACCGTCACCACATTTTCGCGTTTAAAACCACACATTATTGTATGTGATCTTACAAAAGAAAAAAAAAACAAAGTTTCCTAGTTAAATGGAATAATTAAAAGAGGGGGATATGATTAAAAATCGAGACAGGAAGGAATAAAGAAAAAATAAAGTGAAAAATCTACTAATGAAAAGAAGAAGACTTTTTTATAAAGTTAATTAACAGAATGGATTGGGTGAGAGTTAGTATGTTAGTGATTACTTCTGGTCAAATCTAAGTCGGTGGTTGACTTCAACTCATCTTGTGTAGTTTGACATGGGCCTTTGAATCAACAACGAAGAAAAATTCGAGTCTGACCCGTTCAGTATACAAAAATTGTCGTTTGCATCACGTTTTCACTGCTTTATTAATTTGTGCAATATTGAATTTGAAGGAGTCAACCCCAAACAGATAACAACTATTCCTTCTCGTTCAGTCTAGTACGAGAAAGATCGAGAGAGCATATATACATAGAGGGTATTCAAAACTTTGAAAATAGTATATATGACTATTTATTTACTCCATGATATCGTTTTAATTATATCAAAAAATGAATAATATATACCTCCGAACATAGAGGGTATTCAAAACTTTGAATAATATCTTTTAATCAGAAATTGCTTCTCCTAGTCCTAGCTAGCTAGACACAAAAACCATTTTTTCGTCTTAAAATAATTAGACTCAAACGTATTTTAACAATGAATTGTTTATTTATTTATTTTAAAAAAAATGATCAAAAAACCTATGCACGTACATGGTAATACTCTTGAAAGATATTTTAAATTAGTAAAGCGATAACTTAAAATTAATTACCCTTTACTTGTACCAAAGAGTTGTGGTTTAGTTGTCAACTCAGACTGAGATTGTGGGAAGAGCTGTTCGATCACCACTAAACACATTCTTCGGTAGAGGTGAGGAGCCTTAACTTTGACTAAGCCCCGAATAGGATTGTCCGTAATAAGGGATACCTATGGTTTACACCGAAAAAATTACCCTTTACTTGTGAAGTATTTTTTCCCATATTTCAATTTTATTTTTGTTTCATTTGAGCAATACTATACATAAATATCACGAATTGAATGAGACTAGTAAAATTTGACCATCAAATATGCACTATAACAAAAAAAGGCTTTTACCGCGGTTCAAAAAGCCCTTTTACCGCGGTTGTGACCGCGGTCTACCGCGGTGGGATAAAAGGCAATTACCACGGTTAATTTTCGGAACCGCGATAATTGAGTTAGGCATTTTACCGCGGTTCCGAAAAGTAACCGCGGTTATTGTCTGGAAGCGTGAAATTTCTGCACACTTTTTTACCGCGGTTGGCTTTGTGGACCGCGGTAAAAAATCCCTTTTTCGTAGCTATTTCGTAGTTAATTCCTATCTGTTATATTAAAACTCCCAAAAATCCCAATAGAAAGCCCGATGATTTAATCCCGGAAAGTAATTAACTCACAAGCCTTTACCTTCATAAATTTCAACTAGCCCAACAATTTCAACTAGCCAAACATAAATTTCAAAGAAATCCTATATAAAAGTATCAAGGACTTGGCATCAAAATACACTTGTTCAAAATGCTAAACTAAATGTCAAACAAGATATAATTAACTTGAGTGAAAATTACATTATCAAGATAAAGAGTCCTTGAAATTTAAGACTTGTTGAATTGAAAATATGTGCATAAGAAACATAAGTGCAGTTTAGAATTTCAAGGCAAGATCATACTTTCATAGGGCATGGGTTAGAACAGAAAACCATGCTAGGTGTAGTTTAGCATCAAAAGCAAATTCAATATTGGGCCTTTGAGGTAAAGCACCTTCAATTGAACTAGAACGGGACAAAGTATTTAACAAAAAAAGAGAAACATCACAGTCAATAGCATTATCCATTAGAGTTCAAAAATGAAGAAAACTTATTGCAAATGATTGGGATTCTACAAGACCAAGGCATAAAAGATGTTGCAGAACGAATCACTTGAGCAATATAAGCAGATGATTTTCTATGCTTTGTCCAGTCTGATTCAAATTCCATAACAGTTGTTCTGCTCCTACAGTAATTCTTCTTACTAGTCTTCTGCCGATTATTTCTTAAGCTGCCAAATTTGGATCCTCCCTCACACATTTCCCAGATATCTATAAATTATGGTAAAGAGTTGTTATATTTTGAAGGTAAAAATTGAAACTAATTGATGTTCATCTCATAAAAAATTTATAAAGACATAAACACAGATTCATACCAGAATAGGCCATAGAAGTTGGCCAGACTTAGCCACCTGTAACTTCCATTTTCTTCAGGTCCATATTGGCTGAATGGATCAAAGATGATAGGAAAAAGTCAACACAATAATTAGAAATATATGAGTGAATATATACATATTGACAATAGGAAAAAAACAGTTAAATATGCATGGTTAAAAACAAATCACCATTCCTTTCAATGCAAACATCACTTGGACAAACCCTGAACCAATAATCTGAAAACCAAACTGAGGACTAACAACATCAAACAAAAACAAGCCTCCAGGATTTTCCAGAAAGTTCATAAAACAAACCAGAAATGAAAGGAAATAACTAAGTGAGAAATTTTGAAAAGAACAAAATAACTTTTGCTCCCGTTGAACCAGGTATGAGGTCATAATTAATCCACTCAAAGCAATAAAAAGGAACAAAGCAATGGTGAGAAAAAGCCAAGGATTAAAATAGATTATTATATATTTATAATAAATTTAGCACTCTATATTTATAGCTGTTATTTATTGCACGATGAATAAGAGGAGCCAAACACCTTTTACAGAAGAGCAGCATTAGTAGCTTGCAGATCTGGAATCAAATTAACATGATGTTGATGATGTAATTCAGAAGTGTATGCAAAGAAATAGATGAGAAAACCAAATCGATCAGAAAGAGCTCCATTATTACAAAACTGGAAGTCATGGACAACAATATACTAAAGCCTCAAACCCGGATCTTGTTCAATCATTTTCAAATTAGAGTTCAAAAAATCTTATAGGTTATCCCCATCTCCCTCTATTATATTTTTATGACAGACAAAAAAAGAAAACAAAACTAGAGGTAACATAGAGAAGCTACATCAACAAGGAGTCCAGTGCAGTGGATAGGAAAAGTAAATACCTCATCCAATGCTCCACCAATCATTTGCAGGCCAACAGGAAGGCCTACAGGCCCACCCTCAACAAACCCACATGGCAAAACCAAGGCAGGTAGTCCAGCTAGGTTAACATTTACCTGGATAAAATAATAAAGAAAGGCAAACATTATGCTTGATATGTCAATGTATATGAAAGTAGCTAGAAATGAAACTTTTGACAGTAAAGAAAGATCACGCTCTTAAGTTCTTAACCATTGGTTACATGTGACTTAATTCCAGTAGAAAAATCCCTTGTGGAGCAACTAGAACCCCCAATACTATATATTTGACACATGTTTGGGATAAACTCATGCAATGCAACCAACCCTACAGTTAATGACTATTAGAGATAATTCTTGGATCGGTTAGTTTCAATATCTAAGGCATCACCTAAAATTTTTACCAGATCTGATCACCAGCAGTTTTGTGGTCTGCTCACAGCTTCAAAGCTATTTAAGCTTTAGTAATTCTAGACAGAAATCTAAATGTCTCCCTGAAGATCCTAAACCTCTAAAAAAAGATGAAATTCAGAACATGAATGTACACATTAGATTCTAGAAAACACATAAAGAACCAACATACATCATATAATAATTAAATCTAGAAACTCAACTTCTTAAAGCAACGACATGAATGTACACCAGTCCTATGAAAATGAATTCATGAACATTAGCAAGACTTAAAAGGTAGATCAGATCATCATACCCACCAAGAAATTCATAAAATAATGATAGTATTACCTGTTGTGCTCGCTTGTAATATGCATCATAATAACCAGCTGAAAGGGCATATGTCCCCATCAAAATTCTCATTTTGACCTAAAACAATAGCAATATCTGCATGCAGGTCACCATTTAACACTTTCCCCTCAAATCTCCTTCCATTTTATAAAGTAACTTTAATCTGTAATATAGTCAAATTTTCAAGGTCAACCGTTGATTGTAAGACCCGGAAAGGAATGCCCAAGGTCATAATTTTTTATATTTACATCTGATGTCTTCATGGAGCCAAACTACTCGATGAGAATGGAAAAATAAAAATATTGTATCTAGAAAAACTTGCATATGAATACGCTAAATTCTAAAATGATTTGTAGGTAGTGATATTCTAATAAGAGATTACACACATTAAAATTAAGAATATTAAGAACCAATCATTCAGTCAAGCAAGCTACAACACAAAGCCAAACCAAAATGAGTGACTCATATGTCACACTTTATACTCAGTAATTAATTATCATGTATGCTTCTAATGAGCTGATTTGTTTGTGAAATACTAAGGTATGCCAAAGAAATTAAGGAATCATTTCCATTCAGTTGTATAAGCAATCAAAACTAATTGAACTACAATTTGTACTCCCTGTATTGAGCCATACCATTGGCATTTGGTAAGATATCTGTATAGATTCTCTATTTGGTCCTTGTATTGAGCCATAACTCTATCTCTTCGAATTTTCATGGTGGGTGTCATTAGCCCATTGTCAATTTGTCATTATAGTAACAGATTTACCAAACATGTCAATTCTGTTATGTAAATAATATAAAGATAGACACTGCTATGATGTTCAATCTAACCGTGAAGGGATCATTTACAAGAAGGATTGGCCCAATTTGAAATGGAGAGTCTGACGTCCTGCATGATTAAAACAGGAAGAAAAGGGGGAAAACAAATAAATCAAAATGAGTATAGGAAGGAAAGAAAACCAGTTACTGAAAGCCAGACATGGAAAAGGTAAACTTTATTTCTTTCCCATTTTTTACGCTCGGTTCCAAAAAAGCAGAACTATGTGCAACTTACTAGAACACTCAAATAAGAGTGCCCAAGGGAGAGATTCAATTTTCAGATACAAAATATTTGATTTGTTTCCCATCCATAACACCTTTGAGCATGTATTTAATTTCATTCTTAAAACAACTTAGTTAGCAGTAAACAAATTTATGTATTCTTTCCAATCTCATAAGCTTCAACTAAAGTTAATTAACAATTATAGTCAAAACTGCCCTTCCTTGTGAACACAAACATAAACATACCCTTGCTATGTCTATTAATGCATAAAATTTCTCTGGCCTTCATTACAACAAGTAGAAGTGAGACAAGGTCTTACCAGGTCTTTAATATGACATATTTGTTCTCAACTCCAAGCTCACACACGATGTGGTGAGCTTTGGAACGACCAATCTCGTGGATATGCTGAAGAGCATACTCAAGGAGCTTGTTATCTGGAATCTAGCCTCCAACACCACCTCAATGTTTATATTCCGCACGCAAACACCCCGAATCTAAGAAAAATCATGAAAGCGCGATTGAGCATAAATCACAAACCTGGAAGATGGAAAGAGAGAACTTACCGATAGGTTTTGACGAAGGCGGATAGAAATATCAGAAAGAATTTGGGCAGAACCAAACATGTTGAAATTGGAAGATTTGCAGTTACAGTTCTTTCTAGATGGCTCAACAACGGGAGATTAGGTTTCTGAGAGGGGAGGGAGGGATGAGGGTTTGGTCTCAAAGTAGTGTTGAGATTTGGTTTCTGAGAGGAGAGGGAGGGAACATTTCAGTGAAAACGGCGCAACCTGGACCAGGCACAGAGGCGATGGCGCAGCGGCCATAGACGGACGGAGAAGGCGGATGACGACAGGGACGCAACAGAGAGGACGGAGAACGGAGACAATCGCGCGACGGAGAGGTCGGAGAAGAAAGGGGCACAGGGGTTTCTCTGTTCTGAAAGAGAGAAGCAGATTTTTGGTACATAATTCGTTTAAAAAAAAATTAAAAAATTTATTATCACGGTTGCCAAAACAACCGGGATAGTTTCAACTTTACCATTTTTTACCGCGGTTGGTAACCGGAACCGCGGTAATTTTGTCAAAAAATTTTAAAAAAAATCACAGTTTTATTCCAATTACCACGGTTCTTTTTCGGAACCGCGGTAATTGGTCGTATTATTACATTTTAGCCCGGTTACTAATTGTAACCGGGTTAATTTGGGCGTGGTAAAAGCCCTGTTATGGCATAGTGATGGTGACTATATACAAAGTCTGAGCAAAAAGTCACACGTTCTTCCTTTATCTAACCAAAGACAAACTCATCCATTCTTTTTTTTCCCCTTTAATTCATATATATGTCGTTTTACGAAAATTAATTCCTATAATTTAGTATTAATTTCTTATTATTTTGCCTAGTTTGCATGTCACTTAGTTCTTTTCTTTGGCTTAGACATCTTTTTTTTTGTGTGTAAAGGAGGAATGAATCAAATGGGATTTCAACCTAAAACCTCATATTAAACTATCTGAACCTCTAACCACTAGTTGGATGTTATCTTTGACTTAGATATCTGTTTGCTTTAATTGTAGGGATGGTTCTATACTTTTTATTATATTGGCTTGATTTGGAAAATATGGTTCTGTTAAGACTGTGCGTGTGAAGAGAAAAAAACTGAGAGAGCAATACATTGAAGGAATTAAGGCTTGTTAGATTATAATGTTTAATTGCGGCATCAACACAATATCTATAAGTACAATTACTTACAAATTTAAAATAATTTTAATAAAATAACATTATATATATCATCTTTTTGTTATTATTCTAATATAAAGTTAGGCTGTTTTAATTGTAGTTGTGAGTTTTAAGTTTTATTTTAAATATTTTAAAATAAATTTTTGAGTAAACTAGCATTTTCGTCCTCGACTTTTACAACGTCTTGCAGTTTTGTCCTTGACTTTTCCAAAATAGCACTTTAGTCCCTGGAACATGCACTTTGATCCTTAACTTTATTAAAAAAAATATGCACTTTAGTCCCTAACTTTATCAAAAATCATGCACTTTTAGGGACTAAAATACATTTTTAATAAAGTCAGGGACTAAAGTGCTATTTTGGAAAAGTCGGGGACGAAACTGCAAGGCACAGTAAAAGTTGAGGACGGAAGTGCTAGTTTACTCTAAATTTTCACCATTCAAAAGAGGTTTTAATTTTTTATTTCGAGTTGTAAAAACTTAATTTAAATATATACAAAAAACCTACCACCACTCCGAATGAATCTTAATTACCTGCGACAATAAATATTATATTCACACAAAAATTAATAAAAGTATTAATTTCTAAAACTAAATGAAAAATCACATTTTTAAAAATGAAAGCCTAGGAACATTTTAAGATACTATTGTAAGAACCATTCCACCACATGGACCAACAAAAAAAATGGTGCACGGTATTTTTACCTATTATAGCAATTAATCAACATGCTCATGTATTTATTTTCTTAGTCTTTTTTATTTATTATTTTTATTTGTTCTAAAACTTGTAAGATCATGCAACCATCGCCTACTATCCTTTTCACCGTACGTGTTGTTACAATTTTCAGAACAAATAAAAATAATAAAAAAAGACTAAGAATAAATACATGAGTTTGTTGATTACTAGCTATAATAGATAAAAATAACTTGTTATACTTGTTAGATAACTTGATAATACATAATTGAATGTTTTTACACTATAATAATTAACTTTTATATTAAACAAATATTTCAATAAATGGTTAATATAGAAGAGATAAAATTTACTATGATATTCTTTAAAAAAAAACATAAAATAAACACTACCAGAAAAATCATAAATAGAGACGGAAAAAGTCCGTCTCTAAAACCCACCTTTAACAAACGGGTTAAGACGGAATTTAGGTGGTTGCTGATTTGTGCGTCGCTGATTTTTTAGAGACCAAATTTTTCTGTCTGTCTCTGATCAGATATAGAATTATTCCGTCTCTGTAAATTAAGAAATCCGTCACTAACACCATTATGAAAGCTAAATGATTCCGTCTCTAAGTTATTCAACGCCCGTCTCTAAATAGAGACAAAATTAGTTTTCCATCTCCATATTAGTAAGTTCCATTCCGTCTCTAAGATTAAATTATTCTATGTTCCGTCTCTAATATGAAGAAGTTACTATAAAAATTTCTGTCACTAATTTCCGTCTCTAACTTTCTGTATACATTTTTATAGCATATTATGTCTAAATATGAAAACATCAAAATGTTTGGCACCAAAAAATGTCATTAAATTAACTCAAAAGATAATGCTACTAATCAAATTCAATTCCAAGGAACACCAATCATAACACTAAGTTTTACAAGCAAATACTCCTAACATAAAGTGCTTCATATATAGCATTATTTTGATGAAAAAACTTGAAATTACAACTAATCAGAGCACATCATCACAATCATTCATTTCATCATCACCAATATGACAATATCATGTCAAGAAACACTAGTTTGCATTAAATGATTATAGATACAATCAACTTAATTCATAAAATTTACCAATATGATCACAATATCGTGTCAAGAGAATCACCCAAGCAAAAATTTCTTCAATCTTCATAGAATTCAGTCAACTCAAATGAAATTTCAGTCTGGACACAAAACATCACAAAATATTAGTAAGGAAATTACTATAAAGTATTCAATCCATTAAAACTACCAAGCAAGAAGTAGGGAAAGGGAATGAAAATTATTATGTAATCATGCATTATATGTTACTGATAATACTTTGCAAGGCAACAAGTAAATTTGGTGATAAATTAATAATGAGTTCTTCCAATATTAAAAAATTAATATATTAATATATTATACATACTTTCCAATGAGTTTCCATAATACTTTGAGATTTCATTAATATATACTAGCCATATGCCTAAGAGTAATATTATCTATACAACAAATTTATACAACAACTCATACAACATATTTTTTTCTCTCTATCTCTCTCCATTATATCACTTATCACATCACTCATCACATCTCACACTTCTTTATCTTATCCCTATCTCTCTCCATGTTGTATAAAAAACATTTCTCTATGCGTAATTCCTAGCACATGCAGTCAAGCACGATATTTAATACCTTTATGTTTTGTAAGCTTCCAATTGCCAATTATAAAATAGCGTAAAGCTTTAATAACATGAATTTAAATTAACACATGTATTCAATATATCATAAATTTAAATTATTTAAATTAAAACATATATATATAGCGTAAAGCTTCAATTCAAATTAACAAAAAAAAATTATATGAAGACTCGAACCGAGACCTTGCGAGGAAATAAGCAATTACCACTTAAACCAACCCCGTTAGTTATTGGATGTGCTCTCTGACTGAGATTTATCACTTATCATATTTTATATTTACACTTATCACTTATATATAGTTATTAAATTATATATAGTTATTAAAGTAAGTATATTACCTAGTAAGTCTTATGGTTGATATCAGATTTGATACCGAGGTTTAAGGTAACGTCCTAACTTAAACGTCCTAATTTAATTTCTTCTTTCTTCTTTTTCTTCTTCTAAGTGTAACGTCGTCCTAATTTCTAAAAAAAGTATACGTTACATTGTACTATCTACATTGTCACTTGATAGTACAAGCATATTATTCTGTCACTTAATAATTAATATACCAGTTTAACACTTTTGTTTTATTAAACTAATAAAATAGAAATTAATTAGTTATCAATTTCAATTTTTGAGGACTAATATTATACATGAATTAATTTTCACTTGAACTAAACTAAAAAAGAACCTGCCTATTCATATGAAATCATAAAATATTTTGTGACATAATGACATTAGTTAATTAGTAGTTACAAAACAAATGTAGTAGGTTTGTTTTCTTTTGTTTTTTTCCTTTTCTACTGAGAATCCCAAAACATAACATAATCACGATGATCAGTGCTGATGATAACAAAGGAAATATCATATAAGAACGAACACTCAGGCACAGACACGATCACACCAAAGAAAAAGGAACAAAAGAATAAAGTTGAAGGAAAAAAAAAAGAACTTCTACATTACACAATACCATTGGCCATAACATTTAACCCCAAAAAAAACGGATCAACATAATCCGATCCAACCCATGGAACCCGAACCGGTTCGTTCAGCAACTCAGTGTTCAAGCGCCTGGCGCTGCATCCTTCACCTTACTCTGCAAATATCCACCGTATTCTCTAGCATAGTCTTTGACATGAGTGGCAGTATCGTAAATTCTGCTCCGTGCATAATCGACCCGGTCCGAACCGGGTGGGTGGAGACCCCTTGAGTAACGGTACATCCAGGACGACACAGCAACGAGGACGACGCCGAATCCGCACATGGACAAGAACCCTGCGGTTAGGAGGAACAGAAAGGTGCCAGCTGGCACCCATATTGGGCTCGAGACTATGATCAACGGCGAGAAGAAGATCATAGCCAAAACGGTTGCTGCGACGGTTAAGCCAGTGAGGAGAAGCAAGATGGCTCCGGTTACCAGAAGGGTTAAGAGACCAGCGAGTTGGGTTGAGTTAGGAGCGTGCTCTTGAAGCCTTCGAAGAAACGCCGCTGAGGTGGAGGATGGTGATCTTGTAGTTTGGGCTGAGGTTGGGTTAACGTCAGCCATGGTATAGAAAGTTGAAGGCTTGCTGAATGTGTGAGGGAGCTAGAGAGTAAATGGAATGTAATGAAAGGGGATCGTGTCTAGAGAAGGGAAATGTTGGACAAGTGTGGGGTTAAAGGTCCTATTTTGGTGACATGCAAGGGTACACGTGGAAGTGGGAATGGGTGTTTTTTTGGGTCTGATTCCCTTAGATAAGGCCATGAGGGTAGATCACTCAGACTTTTTCTTTCTCTTTTTTATCACCTGTGTTGTGGTTTACTCAACCAATTTTGTAACTTGCTATTCAATGGAGCCATCCAGGTGGTAGTGGTAAAAGAGAGAAGACATTTAAATAAAAATAAGGAGACAAAAATTAGGACATCATAGATTTATAATAGTATGACATATGGATTATAATATCCACGTCAGAGTAAGTATGTATATATACCCATTCAATGCTAAAACAACTCAGGATCGCTTTAGCCTTTTCTTTTATTTGCATTATGGCAAACTCCTAAGATTTAGGGTTTTTGAAATTTTATTTTTTACTATTCATAGTGTGGAAAAATAGTAGCTACTTTTTTTAATTGGTTTTAATTTCGATTAAACATTAGTAATTTGAGTGTTCCCAATTGCGAGATGTATTCATGATGACCTGTCAGTTTCGGTGTTCCTTGAATGCCTGAAGTATTTTCTTAAGCCATATTATAATCTTCCGATGGATTTACTATTTCTTGGAAGACTTGAAAGTAGAGCATATGCACCTTGAATGCATTATTCAGAGAGAAAAGAGACTAAGCATGCAACTTCACTTTATAGGTTTTACACTACTCTTGAGCTAGCCCTTACATTGTATATAATGTACTATTGTGCAACAAGAGTGACAGTGTTAACTTGTTTGCATTTTGTCACAACAACTTTGTTAACAACCATTCTTAAGTGCCTTGGATATATCTAAACCTCATCTTTCCTTACCTGATCTTTTCAAATTTGTCTTATTTGTAATTTTCTCTATTGTGAGAATTAGTGTTAGTTTAGTGAGGAACTCTGTCTTCTTCTCTGTTTTTTGAGGAGCTCTGTTTCTATCAGTTTGGAGCACCGCACTACAGCTCTATGTAATTAAGTAACATAACAATAAATCGACCTTGGATCTTAGTTGGGACTTGGGGATTGCAATAGATCAAACTGGAACTTCTTATCATAAAGGTGGTTCTAGAATTGGCGAATGTCTGGAATGTGCATTTTTCGGGTTCATGATGCTTGTTTGTGACATTCATAATTATAAGAATTTATTAATTTTTTTTGTTGAATTTACTTTTTTTTATAGACTTTTTTGGTTAAAGTTTTTTTTGATAGATTTTGTTATGGACTCAAATCATCAACGTTGGACCCATGCAAATAGGGCAAAAAAAATAATTTGGATTTAATTTGAGTTTAAAAAATTATGTCCAAATTTGACTATACACAAGCTTTCCCAATTTTTATAAAACTGATCAGGTTAAAAAATCTGAATTTAATTTAAACTCAAAATTAAATTTCAAACCCTATATTTTATCAAAATCTAGGTAAAAATCCTATTAGAGACAATGCAAGATAAAACGCCATAAGAGAGACCATCACACCCGGTTGGGAGCTTCCTCCCTCCATCGGAGGACTCTTCTCTTTCTATCAAAGGGTTTTCTACCCTTTTTATATGGGTTATCTCCTCTCCTTGGTAAGAGTTTTTTTTTCTTGTTTTTTTTCTCTTTTTTCATTCTCATGACCATATCACTCTTCTCTTCTTATCATTCACCACTTTCACTTTCACCTTCTCCTCTTTTCTACGTTTCCAATATCCTCTATCTATCATCTATGTTCTCTCTTCCCCTATTTTTCTCAGGATTTTACTGTGGCTATGTTATCTGCCTTGCTACTTTTATGGGGCTAAGATTACTCATCTGATATGTCCAAGGATTTTCTTGGTTCACAGTTCCAGTAAAGCTGACGGGCCAAGGAAAGGAAAAAAAGGAAAGAACATGTTATGTTGTAAAAAATATGGGTTTACTTGTTTTATTTCTTTTTTGTTTTATCTTGTTTATCCTATTTATTTTGAGTGAGCATGTTATGTTTTGTATTATTTATTATTTGAAACATTGTAAAATAGCTTCTATGGGGTTAGTCTCACATAAGTGTCGTAAGTCTACTTTTTGGGCTTTAATCTAATATACTCTTGACAAAAAATCCTATATTTTATCGAGATCACATACATTCACCCCTATAATTACCATATAATGTAAGATATCAACTACACACTCTTATTATTATCGGAGCTTTGAAGTGGATTTAGAGTTACCATATGAACCAAGTAATAAAAGATTAAATATAATTTTCATCCTAATAAAACTATAAAATTTTGGTTTTAGTTCTTATTTACAAATAATTTTCCAAATCATTATAGACTTGTTTTAGAATTTGTTTTTTTAAGTTACAATTTTTAAATTTTTTGGTCAAAAAAGTTTTTTAGTTTTCAATTTCTAAAAGAAAATATTTTTTAAATAGTACACAATCTTACATTTTTCTTTTTTTTACTTCTTCTCTCTCTTGTAATTTTATTTCTTCAATCAATTTCTTCTATAATAAAGCAAAATTTACATTAAAAATTTGAGGAAGGTTCAACTTATATTAGCATTAATTATACCAATTATTACACTATTGTCAATTTTAAATAGAACATGATTTTTGTTAATCCAACAATGGAACTATAATTATTCATTATTTTGATTATTCGTGTTAAATCTTATAAAATTTTAACACTAATAAATTTAAAATGAAATGTTTCTTATTTTCATTTTTTTAAAAAAAATTATTATAATATTAACGTATCTGAATAACCCATTAAATAATTTTGAATCAATATAAAATTTTATAGATATGATTGCAACTTTTAATTTAATGGTGGTTTTTAGAATTTAATTATTAATTTAAAATTATTAAATAATGTAATGACTAATATTGGTGTAACTTGAAAAAATTACAATGAAAGAATATTTTATGTTTTATTATACTTATTTCGCGTGGCAAGTCATTAAGAATTAAGATGAGCATTAGAAATAATCACAAAAAAATGAGTATTAGAAAAAAAGGAAATAAATATATGAGATTATAAAATCACGATTCCCGCCCCACCGTCAAGGGAAAAACGGCCAGAAACAGAACGTCGTTACAACGCAACTCTTGAAACTGAAAATCTTCCCAATCCCAAATGATGTATAAACCGTAATTTCCCTTTTGATTGCAAAACCCCCAAAATCTTTTCTTAACAGAAAAACACACACTTGCACCGTATCACTATCTATTCTTTTGTCTATCGCGAGCGACTCACTTTCTTCTTCGCTCATGATTCCGCCGCCACTTCATCTCTCCGATAATACCGCCACCATGCCCGTCCCGGAGTCTCCTTCTTCCGGAGACTTCCACGTGGCAATTGGCAGTTCCAATTTCCCTGGAGATTCGTCGCTACTGAGCCCTCCGCAAAATCCAAGCCATGCTACTCGCATTGGTAAACATTGATTTATCATTTACTTTTTCGCGATCATGCGTGATTCATGAACATATTCTATTCATTGATTATTTTACATGCACCGTTCTTTCACATGTTAGAAGAAAAGAGGGAAGAGAAAGAGGTTCTGCAATCAAGTTCGAAGCCGATGAAAGCAAAAACTACAAAGGCTGAGAGACGAGCCTTGCAGGAGGCGCAACGAGCTGCTAAAGCTGCTTCTAAAGGTTGATTACTGTTTATTCTCTCATTTGAATTTTTCTCGTGGTTAAATTTATTGGCCTGATCCATCCAATATATGATAAATAGTTCAGAATTCAGATTCCTGAATTTGTTGATCGATTACATGTATATATGTTTCTCTAAATTACAAGTCCTAGCATGTTATATTGGACTGCTCTTATTTATTTATTGGAATTTTAAATCAATGCTTATGATTCTTTCTTTCCAGTCCCAAATTTTCTACAGGCATGGTAGAATAAACCTTGCATAATTTCCTAGAGACTTTCTGGGTTGCAAATTGCATATATTTTAGTGGCATCTTTTACTGAAAGCATTGATGAAATTCAATAAAATTATCGTTTGCATAATATCCTATGTTTGGCTTTGATGAAATTCGGTGTTTTAGTAGATGGTTCTTAATGTGTTGGATAATTCAGTTGTTACACATTAAGGAATTTTAAATACTTGGCTGCTCTTCATATTGTTCTTGTAGTCTGTAATCTGCATTTATGCTTTGATTTTTGCTCTGTATCCAGCTGATGGATGTAAAGCACTTGCTGAATCTGGGAGAGCAGCCCCAGGTAAAAATGCAAAGCAGACTTCACAAAAGAAAGATGGTCCTCCCGCTACATCTCCTGTGGCTACCGATAAGAAAGCAGGAGATCATCCTTTGGGGAAAGATAGGAAAAAGGAGGCTCCTCCTCCGAGAATGCAATTTGATGACAAAAAACGAGTGGAAAAGGCTAAAAGGCGTTCAGTAGTGAATCCAACTGAATCTAGAAACAGAGTTGAATTGTTTCAGCATTTGCCTCAATATGAACACAGGACTCAGCTTCCTAATCTTGAATCGAAGTTTTTCCACATTGATTCAGTGCATCCTGCTGTGTTCAAGGTACTCTTTTGGAAATACGTAAGATTGTATCAAAATAGTGCCCATGGCGTCTGTAGACCAATACAGTTAGATATGTGATCTGAAGCTGGATGCTAACATTATAAATATATAATTCCGTTTATTCACAGTAATTCATTATCTATAATTGCATATCATAAAGTAGTATTATCACACTATTTTTTACGCCCTGAGATATGTTTTGAAGAAACTTGATAATATGAAATCCGTTAACTGTTTGCCCTATGTTTACATGCATCAAATGTTCATGTTCATCAATGTAAATATGCATGGTGTGCTAGGCATTCAAACTATGTTCTTTTGAATGAGAACCCACATCATCACTGTACCCTGGTTGACTCATTCATTTTAAAGTTGTGAATTCTAATGCCCTCTGACAAGCCACAGCCTAGATCTGTCAATCTAATGTTCTGTTCCTTTTTTATAGCTTGAATTCTGAAGCCAATAGTTTGGATACTGTCATTACTCATTAGCATGTATGAGTCCATGTTTACAGATTTGACATGAAATTGTGTTTTGAACTTTGAACAACATAGGTGGTTTTTCAATCAAAACGGGAATTGTATGTATGAAAATAGACTTAGGGAAAATTAGCTATTCAGATATGGCACTCATTAGCTAATTTAATTTTCAGGTAGGTTTGCGTTATTTGACAGGAGATATAGCAGGGGCAATGCTCGTTGTATTGCGATGCTAAGAGCATTTCAAGATGCTATTAGAGACTACTGCACACCAGATGATAAAATCCTTTTTAGGGATTTAACTTCAAAATTCAGTAGTTATGTATCATTTTTTACTGAATGCAGACCACTTTCTATGAGCATGGGAAATGCAATTAGGTTTGTTAAGAGTCGTATTGTCAATTTGCCTTTAAGTCTTTCTGAATCTGAGGCAAAAACAGCTCTGTCTTCTGATATTGACCGGTTCATTAATGAGAAAATAATTCTTGCTGATAAGGTGATTGTTAGACATGCTTTTACAAAGGTTAAGGATGGGGATGTTCTTCTCACATATGGATTGTCATGTGTGGTTGAGATGATTCTTTTTTATGCCCATGATCTTGGAAAACAGTTCCGTGTTGTGGTGGTAGACTCGCGGCCAAAGCTTGAAGGCCAGGCCTTACTTCGTAGGCTAGTGGCTAAGGGCCTGAATTGCACATACACTCATATAAACGCTGTTTCTTACATAATGCACGAGGTCACACGGGTTTTTCTTGGAGCTTCAGCAGTTTTGTCTAATGGAACTGTATATTCTCGGGTTGGGACTTCATGTGTTGCAATGGTGGCTCATGCATTTCGTGTTCCTGTATTGATCTGTTGTGAAGCATATAAATTTCATGAAAGGGTGCAACTAGATTCACTTTGTTCGAATGAACTAGGTAATTTTAACATTTTCACTCCAGCGTAAACTTTTTGTATGTATCAAGAGGGGCCCGCATTAAGATGGAATTTGTTTGTACTGCTATCAAGTATTGTTATGCGATAGTTGGGGCATCTTCCTCCCAGTTCTATTGATTTCAAGCTCTTCTAAGCATGGTTTTAGTACATACCCTTATATTTTGTAGAGGAGTTGGAAGCTGTATTTTGATAACAAACTGCTTGCAGGTGATCCAGATGCTGTTGCTAGAGTTCCAGGACGAATGGATGTCAATTATCTGGACAATTGGACTAGTGAAGACAATTTGAGGCTTTTGAATTTGATGTAAGCTTAAGATATTTCGTTTGTGTGAACACCTTATTCTCCCAAGAAAAGAAGAAAAAGTTAGCGTTGATTTTATTTTCTCTTACAGGTATGATGCTACTCCTTCAGATTATGTCTCTGCCATTGTTACGGATTATGGCATGGTAAGTTGATTAGTATACACGGTAAAATTTTGATGGTAGTGCTGTGTGGGACCGTGGGTCATCAATCATCTCTTGGTATATAATATTTAGTTTTCTATTTTTTTTCAAGCTTAATTTGCAAATGGCATCATTTTTATATTTATCTTTTAAATTATGCAGTATCCGGTTTAGCTTATATTTAACCTTGGTTTGTTGAATTTTTAGATTTCTGTTTATTTTTCCTGGTCTTCTGTCTTGTGTACTTAGATTCTGTTCTCCTTTTCGTTTCATCTTTTAAAGAAGGGGTTGGGGGTGTGTTAAGATGAGAGAGCCATGCTGGATATAAGGACTGTTTGAAAATTGAAGTTGGCTTGTCTTATGCACTCTTAATGACACCTGTTCTATGCCCCTTGCTTCTTAGATATCCTTTTCTATTTTCTTCTTGTTGGATGAGAGCATGAAGCTAACATTTTTAATCCCTGCTTTTGCATAATTATCAGTTTCACAATCTTCTATTTACTGTTCCTGTTGGTGTTGCAGCTTCCTCCTACAAGTGTGCCTGTAATTGTACGTGAATATCGCGAGCACTTATCGCGAGCCCTGCAATCCATTTAGATAAATGGAATTTTTCTATTTACTTGAATTATAATTCGTAAAGTGAAGCTTTTTAGGCTTTCCTCTCCCAGCGATTTTGGAGATGTATTTACTTTCAGTAGTTTTGAATATAATTATTTATACCCTTTAAGTCGTCTGCAAGTATAGGAACTAGTCCAGAGAGTTGCCAGCATTGTAATAACATTTACTTTCCAAGAATAACAGGATCCTAGGCCGTCGTGCATTCAGTGTAGACTCTAGAGTCAATTTGTACAAGTCATCGGCTGGATTTGTATGAAAAGAATGCCGGAGTTGAGATAATCACTTGTGAGTTGTGAACGTGAAGGACTTGTAACAGTTTTAAATATATATCAGTATGTTTAATTTATTATCTTTTTTTTTTAAATGTAATTTTTTAATCAGAAAACGTGTCTCTTAGGTTCTGGTGCAAAATAATAATGATAAATGAAAAGGACGCTGCTTTTAAATCCTTACCTTTGCTCTGCATGGTATATATGCAGGAATCAATATCTAGGGGGTCAAGCAGTATAAAATCTGCGTTCTTTGGGTGTGCAACAAATCATGCAGGCATAACGAAGGGAGAGTTCATCATAAAGGATATGATTTTTCTCTTGGTTAGTGATTGTGATTTCAAGAATTCATAGCTGTACAGCATAATACATTATATTAATATATTACAACAATAGGTTTCAAAGAACAAAACACCCAGTTCCATCTTCTAAGCTGAAGATGAGAGGAAATGAGCCAAAGTCAAGATATAATCTAAAAGTGAGAGTAATGTTGCTTGTTAATTAAGTACTGTCACTTTTGGTGCTGCCATCTACTATCATTACTTTTGCTTCTTCTCAGAACTCGCAGGGCTATTATCTGTTGCAGCAGCAGCAGCTGCTAGTTCCATCAACCTCTCATAGTCTATCTCAGTCGACTTAAACTTAAACTTGATGCCAACTTGAATCCATGACTTTATACAAAGAATAGCCTGTGTGCTATCATGTGGCATACAGAATCGTTGCTTGTCAATTTCATCACCCTTGCCACAGAAGAGTTCTTCAGGCACAACTGAAGTTGCCTGTACAGCCAAGAAATCTCTAGCCATCACAGAGAGTCGAGGGTAGCGTGTACTGTTGACCTTCCACCACTCTAGAACATCAGTTGGTATAGGAGCTGGAGCCTCTGAAAGGTACTGTGTAAGCTCATCGGTGGCAGAGCTCATGCTTGTCCTTCGTTTCTTGCGAGCTATTTCCTCAGCAAAGGAAACACTTCCTCCATCTTCGACTTCTTGAGCATTGTATGCAGAACTCATAGATGAGAAATGACTAGTAGAATAATTCCTCATAAAATGGGTTCTTGCTTCGTCCAGAAAATTTTCTGAGTTTAAACTATCAGGGATCAGCTCTCCCTTTATTCGAGGATCTAGAATTGCTGTCATATACGTAAATATGTTGCAAACCTGATTAATATAATTTCTGGCCCTTTTAGCCATTTCTTCTGCAGCACCTTTTAGCCATTCTGGGCTGTGACGTGATTCTCTGCAGGTTGCAATCGTTTCTGATATGTGATCCATGAAGAAAAGGACAAGCCCAACTGTTGGCACCTTACTCGTGCAGATATTGTTTGTGGTTTTGTAGAATGGTTCAAGATATTGATGCATGATGTTAACCACACTTTTGTCAGAAGAGCTCAGCAGCATCCTACTGCCTAGCATCTCATCATATTTACGAATAACAGCATCCACTGATTTACCAGCCTGCATCATAAAAATATAGACATTGTTTTACACTGTTCCATTGTTTATAATTTTGAATGCATGCATCACAAGATATCTTAATATACCTACTAATGGTTCAACTCACAAGACTGCCATAAAATGCTACATTATTTATTGTGTACATAACAGATTGAAATTAAGTGCACCAATCAGATCAACATCAACACACCAGTCGAATTCATCAGCAAACATAGAAAAATAAACAAATCATTGCATTTTTTAGAAAACAGGAAATATGAAAAACTTCAGGCATGAAATGTCATTCCAATTCAAAGTTGTCTTGTAAAACATTGGTACTGCAATGCTAACAGTAATTTTAAAAGAAAACATGAACATTGTAATTTTCAGGATGATTCCTATGCTCGTTAATTAAAGCATTTGAAAAATATAATGAGATACCTTGCGAACAAGATCAAGCATCTGGTAGTTTCCACTCCACCTTGCTGAAACATCAAGAGGAAATTTCCAAGTACCTTCTTGATAAGCTGTAGAAAATTGAATAAAATCCTCAGAAATCACTGTTGAGGCATTTAACTCTATTGCAAACTCCCGGATCTTAGAAATCACTTGTTTTGCGGATCTCAATCCATCATCTATTATCAGGTTCAAAGTTCTAGCAGCGCAGGGAATATAACAGAATGGCCCTATTTTCTGACCATCCAACTCCTCTTTCAAAGTATGGCAAGCATGCATGGCACTTGGACTATTATCATGGGTACATGACAAGACTCTGTTTTCAATATTGTAAAATTTAAGAACTTTTATGAGGGAACGATAGATCTCTGCACCCCCACATGGATAGGGTACGCGGCAGATATCAAGAAGCAACTTCTGGAAGCACCAGTTTTCATCAATCCACTGACATGTTACACTCATATAGAAGATCTGTTCAAAGGAAGTCCAGAAATCAAGTGTGATGGAGAACTTGGAAGAAACCTGTTCTAACAATGCTCTTACATCTTCTCTCATGCTTTTGAAAACTTCATCAAGTACAGTTCTGTATTTGTCACTTGGCCAGAGTTGTATAGCTGGATTTAGAAACCTGTAGGAATTTACAAGCCACTTCTCTTCCAGAGTTGAAGGAGGGAGAGAAGCTAACACAAGCCACCTAATGAGTAACCAATTTAGATGATCATAATCCACCTGGTTTGCTTTTCCTTGAGGCTGAGACTTCTTGACCACAGCAGTGGGCCGTGCTGCTGAATTGTTGACAGCATCTCCTGACTTGTCATAACCCGGATGGCGATTAGCAAGATGCCTTCCCAAATTGCCTTCATGAATGAAGGAACTTTAGTTGATGTACAAGCAAGAGCAATTGCTAGAAAAAAATCTCTATAACCAATGATGCTACAATTTAAAATTGTTCTAGCATCGAATATATACTGAAACAGGAAAATAAAAGGACAAATATGGAGGCTGCAAACTTGATAAATGCCAAAGGTTTCATATCTTTAAATGACAAAGTCTCATAAGCATATCTGAGGATTCATCCCAATGGAGAATGGACTAAGGTGAATTATGATAAACCTAAGTGATGAAAAGATATATTGGATACGAAAGACATCCAAGGTAATAACCAGTACAAAAGGCAGTGCAGAAGTAACCTGTGGCAGTTGCAATAGAATAGGTTTGTCCACAAAACTTGCATCTCCGGGTCTTCCCATCAGCAGCTGTCTCAAAGAACTTCAAATAAACTGATGTCATTGTTTTCTTTCTTGGCTTGAGTGAAGTCACAGGAATTGGCTTTTCTGAACAACCCAAGCCAATATTTACAGGATCCATGTTTGAAATGAGGGCCAGATCCATCATGGACTTATGGTCGTCTACTCTTAAAAAGAAAAAAGAAAAAAGAACTTAGAGTCATAGAAAATGCATGCTTCAAGTTTTGAGAAAAACAAGCAAGAGGAAAAGAAGTCAATTTTATGTAACATTTAAAATGCTGGAAACCAGGTCTATTTCATTGATCATGCATCATGTCATGATGAAGAATCAATCTTGGAACTAGAGTTCACAGGCTTCATTTGATTGATTTGTTCACTAAAGTCCCAAATATACTTGTCAATAAATTTCAATTTTTTATCATTGCAACTCAATATACTTGTCAATAAATTTCAATCTTAAAGTACAGTGCATCAGTATGCTTCATGAAGGCAGCATCAATGTCATCAATTTCAAGTTTTCAGAACCCAGTAGCTTGTGTTGAGTGAGAGGAAGAAAACAAGGTATGTGTACCTTTGTAAGTTCTGTAGTGATTATTGACACCCCAGTCCATGTAATCTCCACCAACCGTCACCTGCCTGATCAGTGAGGGAAAAAGAAAAATAATAAACACAAGATGAGCAATTTCCATCTCAACGATGAGATTGAGTAGCAAAGGTGGCATTAAAATGAAAAAAAATAGGGAATTGGGCATACCCGAGAGGAAGGGTTCATGAGAAAGAAACACTCAAAATTCAATTTTGGCGCAGAATTACGATAGTGATCAGAGAGAGAGATGGAGCTGAGGGAGATCGGCGTGGAGTGGATCTGAGCCGAGAGAGAAGAGTTGTTTGTTAGAGCCGCGTCGCTGCAGCAGAAGATCTCGCCTTTTTTTGTTGTTAGCCAAACACGGCTTCGCTCAAACCAATCTCAACTGACTCGCAGTACTAAGTAAAAAGATAAGCAGAGAAGAGAAAGGAGGTTACAAGAGCAGAGAGTATTTATGAGTCGACCCAGTGGCTCCAACGCGAGTGCCGCAGTTTAGTTTAGTTTATTAGTTTAGCCATTCGTGTAACTCACTCACTCACTCTGGAGCAGCCAGCTTTCACCTAAGCCCAACGTCAATTTAGCTAGTCGGCTTCGATTTTTAAATTTGGGCCCTCAGCTTTGTTCTTTCCTTCCTCACCGGCCCAGAGTGTAGCCCACCATCTTTGATTTTCACAACTATTTTCATTCTTTCATTGCTTTCTCTTCAATCATATATACACACAATTATTTGGATATTATTTTACCAACAAAAAAAAACTATTTGGATATTTAGAACTTAGATTCTTTTTTGTTATTGTGTATGAGAGCTTTTCTTTAAGGGTTAGTGTCCCGGTTAAAGAACTTACAACTAGAATGTTGTTTTGAAAATAATGAAATTCATTACATTTGTTATATTAAATGCTACACATTCCAATAAAAAAAATTTATTTTTATTTTCTTAACCAATGTTTTTAGGGTACTCGTTAGCATTTCATTTTCTTTAAAGGGAAAAAATATTAAAGTAATACTTCAAAAATAATTTTTTGACACGTTAGTAAGCTAGTGCATAAATTAACTGACCATGATTCGTTTAATTAATGAGTTAAATAGTCAACACTCATAATACCCTATTTAAATAGGGATGACCGTGGATATGATTTAGCAAGATATGGCTCACACATGTTTTATGGAAGCCAAGCTTAGGTGTGAGATTATACCTGAATTTGTTCCCGGAAAATAAAGTGTGAAGATGGTCTCCCTTAAAATCTGGGAGGTCGGGACCCCTTCATTAATTCCAAAGTTGGCCATTTATGGAGAATAAATAACATATAAATGAGGGGAAGGAATCATAAACAAAACATTCTACATTTGTCTAACCCTTGGTCCCTTTGATTCAACTCGCCATGTAAATATAATTCTCAAGCTTACATGAATATCAAGGATCCGAAGGATTCTTTTAGGAATTGACTCATAGGGTTTGACACGGTAATAAAGTGTGAAGATGGTCTCTCATAAAATCTGGGAGGTCGAGACCCCTTTCATTAATTCTAAACTTGACCTTTTATGGAAAATAAATGACATATTAATGAGGGGAATGAATCATAAGCAAAACATTCTGCATTTGTCTAACCCTTGGTCCCTTTGATTCAACCCACCGTGTAAATATACTTATGCAACAACAGTTACATCATCAAATAGGTTCCACGACAACAAAATTGTTAACTTGGATGGAGACTTAAAAAGTGAACTACATTTACACAATTTAAAAAATTAAGGAACCGAATTCCTGAAAAAAAATTGGGAGACCAAAATCACAAACTGGGAAAATTAAAGGGACAATAAATGCATATAAGTAAAAAAAAAAAAACTCATTCTTAAACTGTTACTTGCATTTATGATTTCTCCGTATGCAACTTTTTATATAAAGTAGTAAGAGTATTTCTAATGGATACGATTGCTCTAAAATGAACTTACTTTATAGGAAAAGGTAAATAATTATTATATTTTTTATTATTGAATGGGCTAGAAAGTAAAAAAAAAACAATTACATAACTAAAACTTGCATAGGAAAAGCTACACTTTGCACATCATTCTGAAATTGCCAAGGTAAATAATTACCGCTCCCTCTATTCCTATTTATAAGGCGCCTTTTAAAAGTTTGTTACCTTTCTTTTTATAAGTCATTTTACAAGTTCAAGGAATCATTTATTAACGTTTTCTTTATTTATCCTCATTAATTTGAATATTTTTCCAACTATCAAATGATAAACCACCGAACACATAGATCAGATGGTAAATCAGCTAGTAAGAGGTTGTTTCAGCTTGGTCAATGACCTCGAGTTCGAGCTCTGGGTATAGTTGGGTTAAATACTCGGAGGGAGAACTTTGACGCTAGTTTTAACCAATTTCTTTGGTTTGTATGATTTGGTCAAGTTGCCTTATAAATAGGAAGTCGAGGGGGTATATTATACAATGAGAAAATCAATTGAGTGAATTTGAACATCTTTGTAAGTTCTTAGGTATGCACTTGCATTTTATGAGAATATTAGCCATTATTTTTTAAAACGGTAATTTTAACTCATTGTTTTTGTTATAGAATAAACCTATCATTGTTTGAATAAAGTGAAAATGTAGTATTTCGATTAATATATACCTAAGATTTTGGAGACACTCTCCCTCAAATAAAGTGAAAATAAAGTGTTCTGATAAATGGGTTTAATATATATACTGTCAGTGTAAAGAAATTTTACACAGACATTTAATGATGTGCTGCCACATTATTTATTGAATTTAATAACACATGAGGTGTCATATTCATTAAACGACGTAGTGGCACACCATTGAATGTTTGTATAAAATTTCTTTACACTAACGGTGTATATCAATTAAATCTTCGATAAATATTGAAACTTACCTTGCTTTAGGCTTTATTATTTTGTAAACATCATAAAATTTTTTATCCATCGATATTTAGAAGTTACATTGTTGGGCTCTAACCAATCCTTAAAATTTATAACTAAACTAATTATAATTATATAAAAATATACATAACTACACATATTTGGCCCCTAAAATTTTTAATAATTATTAACATTTCCTCCTAAAAAATCTAAAAGAAAGTTGTTAATTAGTTGATAGGTAATATAAGGAGTAAATATCTCTCTCTTGAAAAATACACCTCATGTTAGGACTCACCCTTAATTAATAACTATCTTATAAATTTCATTATTTGACTTTTCTTAAATCCCATAAGTATCATTTGGGTTTATAGGTATTTTTGTTAAATGTTTTAAAATTTTAATTTTATTGATAGACTTTATAATCATAATAAATTATTTTAAAAAAATCTAAAAAATTAGTCTAATTAATATATAATGATCTTAATTATAATTTACAAATATATTACCATGTTCAATATTAATTGATCGAAGTAATTTAGTATTGATTAAAGAAAATAAGGAAAATAACATGCTCTGACTAAATAATTAATTAAGGATGAAATTGATATTAATTTAATTTGATTAAATATATGTGTCATTTAACATGAGGAAGACTTTGGTTTTGTGAAAGAAAAGTACGTATTGTATATAAAAAGGCGGCAGAGCAGTGCATAGCATCGTAGCATGGGCAAGATATGGAAAATAAAATAAATGAAGCAGAAAATATTATCTTCACTCTTCAAATATGTAACATGGTAATGTTACCACAAGATCCTTTATACAATCAGAACCAATTAATGTACAAACAACCAAACTATAATGTGCCAATTGCACTCTTCTTTTCTATGTATCTATAGCAGGCCAACATAAATTTTAAGAAATCTGAGAAAAATAATAATAAATTAGATCAAGGCCCAAATTGTTTATGGGACCATTTATATTTAAAGAAAAGTTTCTGAACTAAATTGTCTCAGTCAGCTACAGAGGAGCTTGAGGTGTTGACCCTTCCTTTTAGTTTTACCTTCTCCTTGAGGATCTCCTAAATCTCCAAATAATTGCACCCGGGTCAGGGCAAATCCGGTATTTTACTTTTGGTGGAGGGGTATCAGGAACCCTGCAATGCATCAACATTAGAAATTACTTCAATTGGGTGTTTGTTTGTGCCTCCCAGCCCTTAATTGTTTCATTATTTATAATTCAATAAACTTTATAAAGAAAGCCCTTTTAATGAAAAACAAACCATAAGGCACAAAATGTATGTGTATAAGTACTAAACTACACATGGAAAGGATGATAATAAGCAGGTGAATTCTAACACATTTTTGGGTAGTTGTCAGGTAATGAACCTAACATGTTGACATATAGTAATAGTGAGATAGATTTTTCATGAAACTTACTGTAATCTAGAAATATGGATCTGTGAAAAGTCCATTTCAGTTGAACTGTCTAGGACTCCTACTGCAGAAACCATGGTACTCAGTGGGGACTCTGGTTGCTGTTTGATGGCAAGCACTCTGCAGTTGAAGTAGCTACCTATACTGTTATGGCCCATTGCCAAGCTATATATGCAATATGAACAAAAACATTACTTTTAGTTCTGAGATTTAGCAATAGTATACTAATAATATTATCTACTATACAGAGTTGCACAGGAAACATGAAAACAAATTTCTAAGTACACAAAATTCAATGCATTAGGTATATGATTAAGACACAAAGTACAATGAATGAATATTTAAAATGTAGTTGAATAATGGTTCTTTATCTATTCCTTGGAGGCAACACATAACCATATTGTATTCCTTATAAGAAGTTTTCATACAAATTGCACTTGGTTAATTAAGTACATGAAATTGGGGTATTTAGTTATCTTTAAAAATAACTTCTACATAGATTCCAATATCTATTATTATACATTGATACATTCCCACCTTTTGTACTTATCTTTCTAATAATTTCTTCTAAATACTAGTAGCATTATTAGTATTACTCAATCGTTTTCAACCCTGTTCAGTGTTCTTCTTTGCCCTATTTTGATAAGATTGTTCCTATTTTGGATGGCTCTTTTAAGTATAACCAATGAGATGAACAATTCTATGACCCAGTTTGGATGTTAGAAGAATTTATAGAAAGAAAAAAAGTAAAAAGTTCAAATGAATTTAACTTCTCCCCAAGTTAAAATTGGTTACTTAAGGAGAGGTTAAATGAGAAAGCATTTTGAAAAAGTGGCTACAAAGACTAATTTCAACTTATGGAGAAGTTAAATTCATTTTATCTTTCTAATTTATTCTATTTTTTTTTCATCTAAAAATTCTTTTACAAAACTGCATCCAAACTGGCACTATCCATAGAACAATTTAGTTCTATAAAATTTAAGCTATAAGAGGGTAAAAAATGAAGGGTTGGCATCAGAGTTTTTGTAAATAGTCTTTCCTTGCATTGATAAGAGAATGATTTCATAATTCAAACATGATAGTAATTTTTTAGCCACACATCAGCTACTTCTTAATTACTACTTACAATATTATTTTCTATGTTTGCGTTCAGCAACTTTCTTTATTAGACTAGATAGATATAGGATGGACCGACGAGAATAATTTCTGAATGCAACTTCAAGTTGGGTACAAGTACTATTATTATGAGGAAAGCCTATTCAAAAGTGGAGCCCAAAAGGTTTTGGCTTTTTCTATCACCATTAAGAAGGCACGTGCAAGTGCCAAGGTTTTCTGTGACCAATTTCTGAAGCTATCTGGCAAATAGCATGCTCTTTTTTCCATGTTCAAGGGGCAAAATCCAAATTACTAATTAGCCGAGGTCCCACTAACCTATATAGTAATAGAGTTAGAATCGGTGAAATACCCTAGCTTGATCATTTCAGCTCGTAAAAACTTACAAAAATGTATGATTAGGAAACTTTTTCATGAGCCTGAATAATTTCTGGACAAATCCCGTTATCTATAAAAACCCACAAATGATTAGGTATTTCACAAAAACCCATAAAAAAACTGAGATTCTGGCAATAAACCCACAAAATTATACGGTTCCGGATACTTATTTTATAAACCCAAATAACTTTCAAATTTTTTAACTCAACTTAATAATACTCATTAACTTCCAAATTACCAACTCTTTTAGAAAAAAAATTAAAAAAAAAAGAGTGATTCCAAAACCGTAATCCTTTTCCTTGAGTTACAGTAACTGACAAGTAATTAAAAAAGTGAAATCCCCAATATCTATCAGGTACAAGTTGACCTTTGACCATAACCTTATCTTTCTCTTTTCCCCAAACCAAATGCAATGTACCTTGAATTTCAAATGTCATTCATCAACATTGAAACACACCAAGCTGACAAGATGAATCCAAATTGAAAAGTTGCTGTACCCATATACTAGTACTTAGATACTAGATAGGATCATCATCCATTCCACCCCCAAACTATTGTATGCAGATAATGCAGTAGTAACAGTAATTCCACTATACCTCATGAAATTGAGCTAATAAAAAATTGAAACATTTGGGGTATTGGAGTATTTACTTGTAAAGAAAACTATGATCATGGAGTCCAACCACAAGCATTGAAGCTCCAATTTCTCGCACGGTGGCCACGATTTTCATTCCTTCTCGGTCATCTTCCGTGACAACAATCTCAACTTTTGTCTGTAACACAATCCTAAGATTATAGCACATACCCATTAATTTGAACAACCAAAATCAGTCAAAATAATAGAAAAAACATAAGAAATCAATTCAGAAATAATAAAAAAAAGGGGGAGGCATACATTGGAGAAGTTGTTGCAGATGTCTTGAAAGGAAAGGGCTAAATGGAAGCCTTTGAGACGAAGAAGACGAGCTTTGTTTTTGGTTTTGGATCTTGTAAAAGGGTAGACATGGAGCAGAGTGATTATGTCACCATAGCGAATGATGTTGTGAAGTGCCCAAATTAGTGCAGTTCTTGCTGCATCCACATCTTCCACCACCACTGCTATGTTCCTCACATCCATTCTCTCTCTCTCTCTCTCTCTCTCTCTCTCTCTCTCTCTCTCTCTCTCACACAACACAACACAACACAAACTCTTTGCCTTTAAGGATAGAGTTGTCTCTGTTTTTAAGGAAGATGGTTTCTGTTTTGTACACTCTGTAGCCTTTAATTCAACGTTGATTGACTCCAAATTTATTAGCCCACAAAGGGAGAAAGCTGTGCTCTCAAACTTCTGTCATAATAAATCACAAAAACAAAAAGAAAAAAAGTGGTTGCGGAATTAATTAGTGAGAGTCAATTTCACAAGTTGAAAATTTATGTCCACGGAAAGAATTTAATTAATTTGCTTCATAGGATGCTTAGGTGTGATACGTTACTTTAAAAGAAAATATTTAAAATAAAGTACTAAAATTATATCGATTTTTCTAATTATGCAATATTGCACGGGATAATAAAACAAAAGTGAAAAGTTTTTATAGGGAATTACAACCAGTAACATTACCAATGCATTGAGTGTTGTGACTTGTGATGGTTGTAATTCCCAATAAAAGCTTTTCACTTTTGTTTTATTACCCTGTGTAATATTGCACAGGTTATAAAAATCGAAATTATAAATGTGGTATGGATAATAAATTCGGATAAATATATGAAGTGGAATCAAAATGTTTAAATTGTAATAAATATATGAAGAAGAATGTCAACTTAACATTAAAAAAGGTTAAAAATGACATGTAAGAATATATTATGAGATTAAACTATTGTGATTTAATGCATATATTATTAATGAGATAAGTGGATGATATAGTATTAGATGAAAAAATTTTAAAAAAATCTTTTTAAAACTAATAGTATGTAAAATAAAATAAAATATTTAAAATAAACCGGGATGCATAAAAAACCACGTAATTCATTAAGAAAGAAAATATGATAAAAAATAATACTATTATTTTTAAAGGTGAAAATTCCAATTTAATACATAAAAGTGTTTTTCAATTTTATCATCACCTAAACGACCGCGTCAAACAAAAGCTACGTACAAACATCTTTATTAAAGGAATTTTTCTATGTTCATCTTCCACGTAAAAAATACTTCTATATGGTAATGGAGTGGAATTAGGTAGATTTTAATCGTAAATAATTCTCTTGACTAGTATGCGGTATCAAGTATGCGATCGTCATGAAAATATAGTACAAATGGATGATGTATGCCGATGAGAACCCAAGGGGGTGGTTTAGGATTCTGAATAGGACCTCTAGGAAGAAACTTGCTGCCTTGGAATTTTAGACAAGAAGGTGCAGTTTTAGAATCAAATTCTGCACAAATAATGAACTCGTAAAATCGGTGCTGAATGAGTAATAATTCTAACCCAGAATTGGAACAAATAATAGCGCAAATATTGAACCAAATAAGTGCAGATTTGTTTTAATCAATTCTTTGCGCATATAAACTCAGAAAGGATGCAGAATTTGGGAATATGGAAAAGACAGAAATGGATGGAAAGGGGTTAGACGTCACACTCGCAAGGATGGAAGATAAGTCCAAGAGATTACACACACAAAGGGGTGAAAACCTTTGATAAATCTCAAAATTCTGGATTCACAAGAACCCAAGAGAAATCACTTCTCCAAAATTGAGTTTTCTTAACAATCAAATTCTATCTTTTCTTGCAGCCTATGCGCAGTATATATAAGGCTCTATACATTCAGCCTATGCGCAATTCACATGTCCCTTGACATTCAGAAATGTTACAAGTAAACTCTAATGAAAACTAATAATTGGCAGCCTTAAAAACTAAAGTGTAACTGCCCAAAATTATAATATGCAGCCCACCAAATTAAATAATTCTGGCTGCCTATTATTAGGAAAAAAAATAAACAACTACTTAATTTTTATTTGGAATAAAAATTCAGCCATGTGTCTTCAAGCCTTTATTTTCTTGAAATTGAAAGGAAATAAAATCCTTTTTTCATCATATGCAACATAGTATAATTGCTCGGCACAATGCAATGAAAATGCTTGTGTCCTAGTTTTATTCATCTTCCATGAAGTCACAACTATTAGCAGTTAAAAAGGTGATGTCAATGACGATGTTAATTTATGTGAACCCTTAAAGATACTTTCACATATGGTGGTTATATAGATTTTTCTCAACAATAAGAATCAGTGATTGGTTTTTTATTTTAATTTGTAAAAGAAAATAGAACACATTTTGAAGTATTTTATATATAAAAAATAGATTCTATATTTTATAAAGTTACGAATGTTCATTCAATGTCGAGATATTTGTTTTGTTGAATTCTTATTTTTAAATGGTCACTATTTTTATTTTATAAATTTAATATATAAAGCCAAAAAATAATAATTAAATATCATTAACATTTCAGTGTAAGCATTAAAGGAGGAGGGTATAAGAGTTAATGAAAATTGAAGTATGAATAAAAACATCAATAATTAAATTATATCAATATCATGAAATATAATTAATTGATAAAATAATTCATATAAGTAATTTTCTATTTGATTTCCGCTAAAAATTAGAATGTGTACTTAATGCTTATTCTCAGTCATTAAGAGCTGAATTGATCAAAATTGAATAATTATTAATCTTTTCTAAAGGTATCAAATTGGGCTTAAGTCAAGTAAGTATTAAAGGCCCACGGTAACCGGTATCAATATCAAAGGCTTCTAGTACTGAAAGCCCAATCACATGAATGCAATCTTGTATCAAAACAAATGTTTACAGCAATTAGATCTTATCTGACTTTTGAGCCAGGCAAATAATATCATTACTACTGCCTAAGCATCAATTAGGAGTTTGCTTCAATCGCGACCATGTTTTGGGGGATTAAGACCTAGATGATTGACGCAGTATTGTCATGGGCTCTGGAACCATGAGATATATGGCAGCATGATAAAGAAATGCCAAAATCCCACTTGGTTTGTTTAATGAGTGTAACAAGCAACGATTTGTTCAGCAAAGTTCAGTAAGCTCTTAAAAGAAATACACACGTAAGTTAACAGAAAAGCATCCAGTAGCCATAACCCATAACCTGCAACTAGCCAAAGATAAACTGAAATACTTGCACCATCATGCATAAGCATGAAGGTTGAGCTATATATTCCCTGGATCGCACAGAGCAAGTACAAGATCACTCAAACCAAAGAGTTCCGATCATGACAAATGTCTATTTAAAAATTCCAACGTCACCGTAAAAAATCAGAATATAATTACAAAGTAAAAAAATTCTCAAGTGCCAACTGAATCACACGTTATACCCATGTGAAGCATCTACGTTAGTAATAGCCAACAGCTTTCAAGTCATTTTGTTGTGTCTGTTGCTCAGCAGCATCATCTTGATTCAAAAATACAACGCGACCTGTGGAACACAAGGAAGTCCTATCGCATCAAGTCCATTGGTGAAGAAATAAAGACATCTTATTCTCAAATCTCAAGCAATCTTCTATCACATGCCAAATATCACTTTGTTCATAAGCTACCTAAAATCTTCAGTCTTGGATAATCCATACGAGAAAGTGTGACATATATCATGTCAGCATCTTCTGTTGGATTACAGATGTAGTTTCCAGAAAAAAATCCATGTTTCAATTGGAAACTCAGGAAAAACAGAGATAACGAGAGCAGATCAACCACGGCTAAAAATTGATGTTGAAATTATAAGGTTTAGCTTTTTTTTTTGGGGGGGGGGGGGGGATGGAGACTTTTAATAAGATACTAGATTTATATATTGTGCTACAAAATACTAACCCAATGACCATATTTATACTAATAAATAGGTCAAGTACTGGTGTGTTCTACTACTAGACAATGGTGCATGCCAAAGCCCGTTACTACGAGAATATTATTAATTCTAGTTAATTCTAATTAAATAAGGAGACAAATCTAAAATTATAAAGAGTAGAAGAAACTCCTAAGGTAGCGTCCCAACATGACATAAGGTAAAAAAAATGGTTGCATACTTTGGTTCCACTAAAAAGGTAGGATCAAAGAAAATAGAGCAGAACAGTTGTTTTGTTGCCAAATGCTACCTGAGATTGCTTCCTCAATCACACAATGTATTGATTCCATAATATATTCTAGGACATTATAGATATATTATGATGATATGCTAAAATATTATAGAAAAAACTCAAGATATTCTGAGATATTCTAACAAATATATTTTTTTCTTTTTTAAGTAAAAGCGCAAGATTAAAGGGGCCCAAAAAGCAAGTAGAGAATTAGTTTAATAGTGGAAATAACAGGTAGAAAGCCAGATTGTTGGTCAGAATCAGGTTTGTATGTTAAATTGTTGCTCTTCAAGAAATGCATTGAGCATAAAATTGTAATCACCATAAACTTGTCTTCAAGATGCAGTCAGCATTAGCAATGTCAAATATTTCACACACAATAGCAATAAGACTGCATTATTGAGCTGAACATATGGAGAATGGATAGGTGGAAAATCTAGCTCAGGAGAACCAAAATGAAGAACTGTTGAAAGTTGAGTGCAGCTCACTTTCACTTCAAGCCCACAATGTTGGGCTTTTCCTTGCATAGCGTGAAAATAAGCAAGAAAAATCATTTTTTACCCTAATTTTAACCTTTCTACTTCCACCTTCCCTAGCAAGCATAGCATGGATGAAACAACTCATTGCAATGTTCTAGTTAGGCTGGCATTGGACCGAGTTAGTTCATGAGCATGCTCATAGGTCAAATCATTGACAACTCAGTGGGCTAAATTTTGACTGGTTTGTTAAATCAGCCAATATGAAACTAAAATATCACATATTGCCAATCAAACGAAAACTTATGTTTTAACAGTTACCATTTCGGCGAACAGCAACTTCTCTAATTCGACGGACAAGACCAGTTATTGGATCAGAAAAGACCTTGGTCTCCAGGTTGCCCTCAATATATAAGGTTGAACTACACACAATAAAAAATTATAAGTTACGGATTCACCAGCAAGCAAACATGTATCAACATTGGCAATTATGGTAATAATATTATAATAGCTTGTTAAGTGGTAAGTGAAATTGAGAGATCACCCAGGAGCAACGTGTTTCATGAGAAGATTTCCCAATCTCTCTGGATAAACGGTAACCCGATGCCACTGAATGGAACAACGATTGGCATAATCCCTAGGGTTCTCGTTTTCCAATGGCCTCCGATTGTTGCGAATCCCTCCCGTTCCAATTGAGAGTAGAGTCACCACCGTCCCACTCCTAAGCTTCTTCTGTATCGGCTTCTGCCCAGCCTTCCCCACCAATATGGCCTACATTCACAAACTCATTCGATCAAATATCCATTCAAATGCTTAATTAAACAAATCAAACTTGTTTATTCAATTAAATGCTTAATTAACTGGTTGAACAAGAATAAATCAAATTTGTTTTCATTTGGATACATACTCTGTAAATGCCGACGTCCAAGCCATTCTCAAGAGGTCGATCGTAGATAGTCCTTTCAGTTTGCGAGGGTGAAGAGGGTGCTGAGTCACCCTGGGGGAACTCGTCCGAGTCGGAAAGGTTGTTGGTGGTGCAGAAGCGTAGTGGAAGGTGGTAGTGTGGGTTAGGGGTAGAGAGCAAAGAGCGATAGAGCCTCCTTGAGATTGAGAGCGTCCCCATGGAGCTCCGCAATTTTGTGCAGTGTCTTAAACCCTACTTAGTTTCAGTTGGAAGCAAACCCCTTCTTAGGCTTTGTTTGGCAATGGTACGTAAGAGAGGAGGAAAGAAATGAAATGGAAAATACTTGAGGAGTTATTACTTTTTTTTTTTTTGGTAAAGTGAGGAGTTATTACTTGTTACTTTATTTTTTTGGTATCATACTAGTATCATGCAAGGAAGAAAATATTCTTTTTAAAAAATTGGTTCTATCAAAAAATAAAAAATAGATGTGAATAATATTGAAGTGAATACATATGTAAGGCTTACTTTCTTTTCATCCTTTTTATATTTTCAATTTTAACTTATAGTACTTTTTATATTAGAGTTAAATTAATCATACATACATACACATATATTTATATTTATAAGATAAATTGATAACCACGACTAAAATGACACCGATTAAAGATTAAAAAATAAAAAAATATTATTAAGAATGTAATATTTAATATTATCAATATATTAAATACTATATGAATTTAATAATTATATAATGAGTTTAATATATATACATTGTCACTTTAAAGGAATTTTACACAGACATTTAATGATGTGATGTCACATCATTTATTGAACTTAACAACTCATGAGGTGTCACATTCATTAAATGATGTGGCGGCACACCATTAGATGTTTGTGTCAAATTTATTTACACTTACAGTGTATACTAATTAAATCCTTGTATAATATCAATGTAAAAATATTTTATATTGTCATCCAATAATGTGTTAACATATTATTTCACAAGTTAAAAATGTACGAGGTGTTTATTAAATTATGTGATATTGGATGTCAACGTTAAATTTCTTTTACACGGATGATGCATAGTAATTAAACTCAATGTAATAATTTTTAATAAAAAAATTCTATTTCTTAATGTTTTAATCAACATTTTTAGAGTATTAACTCCCAAGATTCTATTTATAATTTTATTTAAATATTAAAAATACTAATGCATTTTATAGATAGTTACTAGTTTAAAATTAAATTATTAGATTTAGACAAAACAAAATTAATATATTTCTCTTTGGATCGTTGATTCAATAACTAGTATTTTTCATTTTATTTTATTCATATTTAAAATATTGTATAAAGATATCTAACTTATCTTTAGATAGTCAATTGTAACTAGAATATAATGAAATAAAGTATAATGAACAATGAAATAAAATACCTATTTCATTATGTTAATATTTTTATGCCGAAACAAAAGAGGAAAGTTAATTTTTCGGGTAAAACAAAAAAAATCTAATTTCATTTCATTATTCGAAGATAAAGAGATAGGAAAAAATATAATAATATTGAATAGAATAGAACTTTCTATTTCAAAATTTAAAAAATTTAAAGAATAAAATAGAATTCTTTTCTTTCCTTTTCTAAATCAAAACAGCCCGCACAAAAAGAAAAATCAACGCCAGCATATTTTGCATAACATTAACTTGCCCACAATTTTGCATAACTCCATGAGAGTTCATTTGCTTAAGTCAACAACCTTCATATTGAGAACTTGAGATCTTATTTAATGAGAATAAAGTATGTATCCCTTAACCCAACCTACCCTCGATGGTCATATTTGTTTTATTTGAGAAAATTATTTTAGAAAAAAATAAAGAATGGTAATTATTAATTAAAAATCACCGTTAAAATTCAAATAGTTTCTTAATTTATTATATTTATATGCATCCATATCCATATAGTCATAATTTCAACAATTAATTGTTTAATCAATAACTATAACACTCGTGGACGTGGCCAAATCCTTGGTTCCCAATATCTAGAGGGACCCCACATAAAGTAGTGCACAAAAAATTCTGATATGCAATAAGCAAATTGCTGCCATAGAACATAGCTAGTTACATATTTCTTATCCACAAAAATCTCTTCAGTATCCGTTACTCTATCTATCGTTCTTCTCCCTTTCTTTTCTTTTCTAAATTCCATAATCACCCTACGAAAAGGAACAGCTGATGCAGACACTAACATAAACAATTTCCCAACCAGTGCCAAGAACAACACAGAAAGAAATGCTACAAACCCCAAGAGTACTGCAATCTTCCCCTCAACCATTCAACCCTCCAACTCGTACCTCAGCACCACCACCTTCATCATTCCAACTATCACCCACAACTCCACCTTTTCCAATCCTCAAACAGCAATGCAGATTATCACGTAGAGAGCTCACAATCTACAGCAACTCTTGCTTGCTGCTTCTTTTGGGTGCTCAGGCAGTGGATGGAACCAAAGCAAGAGCAGAAGAAAATGTTACCAACACAAGTAACAGTGATCAACAGGGAGAGAATTTGAATACCACTCCAAGCTGCACTGAAAGAGAACCTACCAAACGAGTTTTCTTTGACATATCCATTGATGGTGAACCTGTTGGTCGCATTACTATAGGGCTCTATGGAGATGATGTCCCTTTAGGAGTTGATAGGTTTAGTAAGATTGTCAGTGGAGCTGCTGGTATTAGCTACAGAAGAAAAGAGTTTGTCAAAATCATGCCCAGTTATGTCCAACATGGAGGCCTTAGATCCTATGGTGTGGATGCTGAACTTGCTAAGAAGACAGGGAGCGATTTGGCAGCTGATAGTCTTGTTGATGAATGGGAGAGAGCGTATGAGAGATGCCCTGGGACTAAAAACGTGGCTGGAAGTGTAGGCATTATTGTGAGAGACCCATCAAAACCACCCCCAAAGTTGAAGCTGGTTGCAAGAAAAGGGAAGCTGGAGATTGATGAAGAAGAAGTTGGAACTGATCCCAATGGGACTGAATTTGTCATTGCCACCAAGGATTCACCAGAATTGGATACATCGTCTCTGGTAATCGGAAGGGTTGTAGGAGGAATGGAGGTTGTGCAGAGGATTGGTCAAGTAAAAACCGTACAGGAAAATACCAGTTCTCCATATTTTAGGTGAGTTGAAAACATCTTACCCTTCTGTCCAACATGATAACTTTGTAATAGTTAACAAGATCTTGAGGAACGTTTTCTTTGTTTTCTACCTGTTGAATATGTCTGCTGCTATCTGCAGTTGAACCTGTCTGTGATATATTACTAATCAGTTCTATTGATATTACAGGGTGGCAAAGCTTATAGGAGACAAGAGAGCTGTTGTAGCAGAAAGGGGATTCAACCGCCCTTATTCAAAAGTTGTCGTTACAAACTGTGGTATAATGGGGTAGCACAAAACTGTATTCACTGATTTCACTCCCTTGTCTAGTTGATTCCTGTGTAAGAGAACTTATCACGTTCTATAATAATCTCCATTGTTATCCAACCCTATGTAACGTTTGTCCCTTGAATTGCAAATGAGGAAAAAAATTACAGCTCAGTTCCAAAAGCCTAAGTAATCATGAATCACCGGAATCAAGATGCAGCAAAATATTTTCTTCTGTTAGGAGGGGGAACGATCCAGATATATCATCTAAAGAAAAACCAATTGAGCTTTCGATACAACAATTACAACTTACAATGTCTTTAAATGGAATAATATGCCAAGAAACATGGCAGTATACACAATAGTTTAATGTGAGAAGGGGAAGGGATTCTTGAATTAGGACCCCTCTAACCCCGGGCTCAAGCTACCTATGCTCTGCATTTTGGCCCGAAATGTGAGCAAGCTTCCTTTTTCTCGTGGATGGAGACGTGAAAAGTTTTCTAATTGAACCGACAGGGTCATCTACCTGCATACACACGGTATATGGTAAGATGGTTAAGCTCCTTAGACTGACTCCACAAGCAATTGGACTTGTGCAGATGTTCACAACCATGAAAGAAACAGTTTGATGCTACTTCAACCAATATTGGCAAACTTAATAAAGTTGAGGCAGCATGAAATATTATCAGACTCTCATTCTTTCTGTGTTTTTTGTCAACAGTATATCATTTATTCTCACTTTACATAATTATAAAAAAGACTATTTGACCAACAGGTTAAACCTTGGGTTCTTGTTAAACAATCTAAACCCATATATTTAGCTTTTAGGTTTTCGTTCAAGTACCAATTATAGGTTTGCCAAAGAAAGGATTGCACTATGCTATGAAGCACCGACTCCGACATGGACACCGGACACGACACGGACACGGATACGGGTGATGTCCAAAATATAGGACACCGGGACACCGCTTGGATATATTAAAAATTAAGATTTGTTCATTCATCTTCTCAAGACAAAGTTGTTAGAACTGAAATGTTTTTTACTTTTTTAACCAGTTTAGTTTTATTTTACAAAAGTATAATACAATAGTGTCGGTAAGGTGTCCGAGCAGTGTTGGAGCTATGTCCAAGCCACAAAAAAATAATTTTTTTATTCTAATACCTACAGATTGGTGTCCGACGCGTGTCGTACGAGTGTCCGACACTGACGCGTGTCGGACACCCGGACACGCCACTGAAGAGAGGTGTCCGTGCTTCATAGGCACTATGTTCTAAACAAAAATAAGTCAGAGACTCAGAGTCATTCCAAGCATTCTTGTCCATGATGCTGCATTGTTGCTATTCACTAATTAACGACACTATATAATAGGTCATCAAATGATTAAGCAAGAGTGATAAGATCTGCAAGAAATACCTTCACAATGGGCATGGACGATGGAGATCTATTTGGTGAATGTGGCAAATGTTTTTTCTGATGATACAGAGCAGAAAATGTTTGTTTCCACCCAGGCTCCCCACCATCTATTGATGCAATCCAGGGGCAGAAGTGTCTGTGCTGCCTGACTGGATCAAATTCCATTGCTTTATCAGACGGCGTTGGATTCTTAAACTTTCCTGGAAAACAAACAGAAGATTCTTAAATTTTCCATTGATCTTATAACTAACTCATGATTACAAGAGAACCACATATTTTCATGCCAAAACAGACAGTGATGCAACTACCAATCAGAATGTATATGTCACAGTGTCACACTCTAATTCACATTCAAATATTCAATGGTAATGATTTATCAAGGAACTATCAAACAAAGTGCTTACCTAAACTATTATTTACATCTTCGCTGTTATCGGGATTCTCTGCTCTGTCTTTGACCCCATCATTTTCAACACTACTGACATTATCCAAAGTCTTATGTGAAACAGAAAGTGCTTCATCTTCTGTCAAGTCTTTCTGCATAGCAATATTATAGTTAACATGGACTTCCAAACAATAAGTCATAGCAAGACTACTTACGATCAAGCAAAGAAATTTCTGTCTTTTACCATATTTGTTCCTCTTTTTGTTAGTGTTACATTTTGTGATTTCCAGATGCAATAATCACCTTGCAGTATTTTTTTCTGCTAATATCATAATCTGACATTCACTTGACAAATAAAAAATCTCTAACCTGAGAGCTACTAGGATGTCCTACAGATGAACTCTTCAATCCATCAGTCTCTGTGTGTGCAGGCATCTTATCCTTAAGACTATAAGGTTGTCCTGCTCCTTCACAATCGGTGCCCTCTATAACATCATCTATAACTGAATCATGAATGTTTGCTTGAGAAACAGCTTCATAACTTGAAATTTCCCTGGTTTCAGACGACACAGGAACAAGTTGTTCAATAGAAGCATTAACTATGTTATCAGTTTTCTCCTGAATCCCAATCTCCTTCTGTGAATCCAACCGAATATCACCTCCATCAACAAAAACATGATCCCTAAAATCAGAATCATAAGAAAGACGAGCCCTTAAATTCTGACCAATAACAGGCAGGGATATGATGGCCTTAAAGTTTTGCTTTGTTGGGGGAGGACCCCCTGCAATTGTCATATTTAGACCTGAAGATGTATCCTTTGATGAACTTGCAACATCAGACATGATATTATTTTCGCCCTGCCTGTTTTGAAGATCATTTTCACCGTTCACTTCTGCATATCCCACCAATCTGATTGATTCCACAGGCCGAGGAATTGAACAGAATGCCCACAATCCAACAGTTGCTCCACATAGGGTGCAATCTAAAACAGCAGAATTGGGATCGATTTGTTCCCCATTAGAATACTTGGAATTTTCATCTGTTTTCAAACTTTCACCAGTGTCAGCAGAATAGAAAATGAGATTATTATTCTTCACATCAGCAACTACTTGAGAACAGTCTTGAATAGTTATATTTTTAAGAGACTGGTCTGGTATATCCTTGCAATCAACTACATAAGGTAGACAACGAAGTTTCCAACCACATAAACTTATAAGCTTTTGAGCCTGCAAAATTTAAAAACACACTAACCATCATTTAAGATGTTTTCATGAGAATAAATGAGATAATGGAAAATTATTAATATAAATAAATTACATTCATCAAATGAATTTAGCAATATAGTGACGAAAAACTCAGGGTACACCATTATATGACAAATATGAACAACAATCATGTTTGCACTTCTTTTATGATCACTTAAACCATCTACAATTCATTTGCAAATGAATAGTAGATCAAGTAAGGTTTGCTTTGGCAAGCATCAATCCATAAAATAGAGCCTACGCCAAAAAGACATGAAGCATTTCCTAAGTTTATTAAAATGCATTAAACCTGTAAGCAGACATAGGAAGGTAGAATGGACAAATTCTACCTAGAAAGCCAATGTCGTGTTCATGCAGCAGTGAAAAAAAAGAATCAATAAACAAGCTCAACATACAGATACCAGATCATATACCAGTAATTGAAGAAATTTTGGCCACAAGGATACAGGAATTTTAAACATTCTAGAAAACCTGTTATTACCTGATAATACAATTTCAGTTCCTCTTGACTACTAACATCTCCTATCTCAGAATTTTTGGCAGATCCATTTCCAAACTCAAGCATTAAAGATTGTTCAAGAAAGTCTTCCATAAGTGGGCTTTGCATGTGATCTATTGCTGAAGATGAAATGCGTGGAAGAGCTGATAGTTGCAAGAGAGCAGAACAACGTTCTCTGAAATTGTCAACTAATACTGGAGGAGCTATAGGAGGAAATCGTGCCAGTGTTTCATTGCAGGCATTGTCAATCCATGGACAAAGTAATTTATGTCCACTATCCAACTTTAAGCTAAAGACCAAGGCTGCCTTCTCCACTGAATAGAACATGTTCTGGTTAGAAAATCCATACAATCGAATATTGTTGTGAAGTGAATTACATAATAACTGAGAACAATGGCATACCTTGCTGCTGATTCCATGATGCTGGTGTAGAGAAAAGAAGACGTGCACCGCATGCTTCACAGGCTATGGTGTCAATGTCCACATTGATCCAACCCCTTCTAGCACAATTTACGGCACTCACTGTCTGTAAAAATCAGAAGTCAAAAGATGAGCTGTAAAATTTGAGAGAAACAAGATTGGGAGGGGGGGAGAGGATAAGGAACGGGATTGGCTGTAGACAAATTTTATTAATTAACTGCTGAATTATGTCTTGATAAAGGGAAGTCAGGGACCATGAGGTGAGAGGCTGTTAGATACTTGACCCAAATATCAGCAGTTAGTTAGATCAGACTCAATAAGTTGACAATTGTATCAACAATTATTTAGTTGGAACAATGGACAGTGTATATAAAGAATAGGAGGGAAATAATGGAGAGAGGTTTTTAGACTTGGAATAGGAATTTGGGAAGGGAGAGAACCAGGTCTACTAAATACCAGGGAATTACAGAGAGAGAGTTTCATTGTATCATTCTCAACCTCAGATTTTGTATCACATTGATACTGATCAGGCCATTTCTGCAATAAAAATCTATCTGTTCACCTTATTTCTGGTCCAGTTCTATCAGAAGCTTTCTTTAATGAAGGAGATAACATGCCACGATGAAACTGACTTTAAAATATATGAGATAAATTTTTACTTCAACAGAACCTTTTGACATCTTAAATAAAAGCAAAACAACTTAGAAGAAAGCCGGAAACAATTCCTATCTTAAAAAGCATTGCCTTTTCAGATAAACAATTGGAGGATTGATCAATCTCAGCTCCAATATGCAATTAGCTCAAGAAAATCCAAGACCTAGGCCACTACCTAAAGTGGTAAACTCACCGTTTTGGAGGAAATATATAAAGCCAATGGATGATCAATAATAAAAATATTTTGGTTAGAACTTAGAAGAGTCATTGGCTTTGAAGAGAGAAAGAGAGAGAGCAAGAATGCCTATATCAAGGAAAAATGTGATGTATTGCAAGACAATATGTCTCAGCGCGAAAGATCTAGAATCCCATAGCAACGAGAAGAGCTACAATGATGATGTGAGACAAGGGCCTCATTTGTATTGCAACAGCATAAATCTTTCACCAAAATTAACAGCATGACAAATATGGATCCCTTCAACCTAAGCTAAATCCTTCATCATTCATATCAATCAGTTTGTACTTAGACTCACCGGATGATTTGTTTCAGACCATATGTTTACATCTATCAACCTAACCAACAAACCCTTTGTCTCAATCCTTTTTTCATGGCCCAAACTTGGGTTCCAAATGAAAGGAAATGATACCTCAAACTGGCAAGAACCTCTGTACTATAACAACTGGACAGTCTTAACGCACAAAGCCAACAGTTGAAGCTTATAATTTTACATTATAAATAGAAGATCAGTGAATCATATATGGCATTATTTGTTCGTACTCCATTACCACAGGGAGTTCCATTTGAAAAGTCCTTGCATAGTTCATTTATGGAGTAAAAGGCCCCATTAGCCGATTCTATGCATTTCTATTAATGAATAAAAAGGTTAATTCTCACTTTATGTTCCTCAAGATTGTGGTGTATCTGCCTCTTTATGTTCCCACACAAACACACACCTATGACCCTAAAATGCAAGTATACAGTAATAAAGGGACAAGCATTGATTTGCTAAACAGGAAAGGAAAAAGATAGAAGATAGACAGCTAGAAAGAACCTTAGGTTTAGCAAACCATGACATAGATTTGAATGTGGCTAATCTCCTCATAAAGTCACCACGATCCCATGGTCGGCAGAGCTGTCCTTGGGCGTCTGCTGCAACAGCTGAGGATGATTGCTGTCCCTCACCAACATCCCCTCTCCCTGATGCAATTGACTGGTAAGGACGTTTCTTACCCACTGATAGTTGCACTCCAGATGAGCTGAAAAAAGAAACACATTACTAATCTCTATTTCCTACAAAATCTGTATAAAAAAATGAAAACAAAGAATAGAGCCAATACTGAGTGAAGGCTTAAATCTAACTTCGCAGCAAACAAATTGAGCTATAATTTATGCATATACTAAACAAAACTAGCAAGATGCAATACTAATAACTGTTTACTGTAAAATTTAGCAAAAACTACGCATACATTTGATGGTGTTTAAACTGTTACTCAAAACAGACACACATACGAATATAAAATTTAGCAAACACTACGCATACATTTGTGATTCATATCCTGTTATTATCAAATTTAATAGATAACAAAAGGGGAAAAATCGAAGAGAGAGAGAGAACCTGGAGGTAGAAGGTGAAGGATTGGGTTGAGAGTGGAAGAGCTTGTCCATGACGGAACGGAACCTCTTCTCAGAATCTTGGGCCATGTTTGTGTGAGTTTTATTTTATCTCTTCAATTCAGATTTGAAAGGAAAAGAGGGGAACAGCTTCAGTTTGAGTTTCGCATCAAAAGCGTTTCAGTGTTCATTCGCGATTTGTCTCTAAAGTAGCGGCTACAGTGGCCACGGTGTTTTTCCAAACCCACCTCATCAAATTTAAATAATGGCCCCGTTGGGATTGTGCTTGTGCAGTGCTCTCTGTTATAAAAAATCGTTGGATTCTTTGCTTTTTTTTTTTCCTAAAAAAACGTTGGATTCTTGTCACGCAAATGGTGCTCGTCCATGGGACTTACTTTTAGCACCTTTTTTACTTTGCACACCCTCCCTTTTTATATTTTATTTTCTAAAATACCCCTTTCTTTTCTATACTTGTGGTTTTCGGAAATTTAAAAACGTCTCTAGAAACAAGTTTTCAAAAATCAATTTTTTAATTTTACATCCTGAAACTTTTATCCATAAGGTAATCATCTTAATTTCACAATTTTATTATTTTTATTTTATTTTGTGGCCTTACGTTTTTTTTTACCTTTCTCTCTTGTCTCTTTTTCTTTTATTCTTTAGGGTTGCGACTAAGGTGAAGTAACACATGGGTGGTCTACAGCTAAAGCAACAAAAAACACCGTTGGATATAATATTAAAAAAAGGACGGCTCAGATTCATGACCGGTAACCCAATATGAAGGATGTTTGCAATTTTGCAAAGGGAACACCTTGGTAAATCTTTTCATTACATTGGAGTCCCTTCCCAAATCTAGGGTTCCCAAGCAGGTGCAAGCGCCCAAGCAGATGTTGGACGAGAGTCAAATATATCGGGGCAAGAGGTATGAATATCAGTCATTTTTGGTTTGTAGGGTTGATTTGGTTTAGAGTTTAGGTGGGTTTAGGGTTTTCGCTTTGGTTTACGAATGATTTTTGGTTCCGGATTTTGATTTGGTGTAGGGTTGAACCGGTTGCGATTTTTGGTGGGTTTAGGGTTTTCGCTTTGGTCCACGGATGTTTTTTGGCTCCGGAGATTGATTTGGTGTAGGGTTGATTTGGTTCAGGATTTTGGTTTGGTATAGGGTTGATTTTCCATGTGGGATAGGGTCCATTTGGTTCTGATTTTCGATTTTGTGGGTGATTAATACTTGTTACTTCTCTATTAGGGAGGTTATGTGGAGTGGGAGTCAAGATTTACTATGAAGGTGGTTCTTTTTAGTGGGTGCTGGCCTTATTTCATATGTACCTATGATGTGTACATCTCTGGTTTAGACTTTTGGTGTTTAGAGTGTAGATTTGGTTTACACTTTTGGTGTTTTAAGCCTAATTTTTGGATGAAATGTGCAGGCCTTGTTACAGTTACAGTGTTTAGGCTTGACTTGGTTTAGGGTTTATTTGGTTTAGGTTGTTGGTGTTCAGAGTGTAAATTTGGGATACACTTTTGGTGTTTATGACTGAATTTTATTTATGCTTTGTATGATATGATTGCTTTGCTTCGAATCAAATTGGCTGATAAAACTTTTCTTGCTGTTAACTTATCTGGATTTAAGAGTAACTTAGTACCAAGTTACTGTTAACTTATTTGCATATTATAGAGGGGTCAATTTTCACAATGCTTTGCTCTGCTAATGTCATGAAGCAACCATGGTTAGTATCTTATTGAATTTGAATTTGAAACCAGTTCATAAACTGGTTCTTAGGCACCTGTTCTTGAACTCATTCAACGAGTTCTTGAATTAGCAGATAGAGCAGTTGGATTTTTATTGTCTTTTATTAACTTATCGATATTCACTTCTTACTATGGTTGCATTTGTGCTCAGAGACATTAAGGGAGATTAATTCAGGTCTGCAGTGGAGTGCCTATGTTGTGTACATCTAAGACCAATAGAAATATAGCCCAAGCAAGGGGAGGGTTGTTGGTGTTCGGGGGTATAGGGTGTAATAACACTCTTCTCTGTTAGGGAGGCTATGTGGAGTGGGAGTCAAGATTTACTATGGAGGTGGTTCTTTTTAGTGGGTGCTGGCCTTATTTCATATGTACCTATGCTGTGTACATCTCTGGTTTAGATTTTTGGTGTTTAGAGTGTAGATTTGGTTTACACTTTTGGTGTTTTCAGCCTAATTTTTGGATGAATTGTGCAGGCCTTGTTACAATTACAGTGTTTAGGCTTGACTTGGTTTAGGTTTTATTTGGTTTAGATTGTTGGTGTTCAAAGTGTAAATTTGGGATACACTTTTGGTGTTTTGGTGGGTCATTAACACTCTTCTCTGGTGAGATGCATTTCATAACAATTACTTATGAGCGTATGAGCATAGGGTTAAGTCTTTTGTTAGGGCTCTTGATGCTAAAGAATTATTGGTTTTAATTGGTCGTGGTGATTGAGCTTTAAACTATTTTACATGATTTGGTTGTGGACAAATACATGTGTATTGGCTGATAAAAAATTTTTTGCTATTAACTTATCTGGATTTAAGAGTAACTTAGTACCAAGTACCTATGTTTGTTAGGAATAGATGCATGATAATGGGTTTATAACTGAATTTTATTTATGTTTTGTATGATATGATAGCTTTGCTTCGAATCAATTTGGCTGATAAAACTTTTCTTGCTGTTAACTTATCTGGATTTAAGAGTAACTTAGTACCAAGTAACTGTTAACTTATTTGCATATTATAGAGGGGTCAATATTCACAATGCTTTGCTCTGCTAATGTCATGAAGCAACCATGGTTAGTATCTTATTGAATTTGAATTTGAAACCAATTCATAAACTGGTTCTTAGGCACCTGTTCTTGAACTCATTCAACGAGTTCTTGAATTAGCAGATAGAGCAGTTGGATTTCTATTGTCTTTTATTAACTTATCGATATTCACTTCTTACTATGGTTGCATTTGTGCTCAGAGACATTAAGGGAGATTAATTCAGGTTTGCAGTGGAGTGTCTATGCTGTGTACATCTAAGACCAATAGAAATATAGCCCAAGCAAGGGGAGGGAATAAGTGTGATTACATGATGAGGGAATACATAGTAAGGGTGATTGCATAATGAGGGAATACATAATAAGGGTGATTACATAGTTTTTAAACAGCCTTCTTCATTACTAGGAAAGGATGATTATATTCTTTGAACAGCCTTCTTCATTAGTAATGATGTCAGGAATTCTGCAGAAGAAGCACAGTCATCAGAATTAAATTTCATTCATTTCCCGAAACAAAACTGATAGAAAATAAACTAAAACAATGAGAAACAATGGATTAGGAGATTCCAGTATGGCTGCAAAACAAGTTGCTGCAAAATCAACTAAGGCTACATTCTGCAGAAGAAAAGGTCCAGAAGATATAACCAGTCAACCTTGACAGCTGTAACTGAAAGGGACAACTGCATCATGATAAAGACAGCACATACGGAGGTAGTTGGAGGTTCAAGCAACCTTTCCAACGACTAATTGCTCTCTTCCCCTATAAAAGGAGGTGCTCTCCCACATTTGGAGACACACCTCTCTCCAGAAGAAGCTATACCAATTTGCTATACAGTTCATATCTTCTGGAACTTATTCTCTCTCTTCAGATAATTCAGTTTCTGGTTCTAAGAGTATTCAAGAGAGAGAAGGCTCATTCCTTGTATTAATTTACAAGTAAACCCACAAATTGGTCCCTGACTTTTTTTGCGTCAGGCAGTTTAGTCCCTGACTTTTAAAAATGAGCACATTAGTCCCTGACATTCTTCACCGTCCATCAGTTTAGTCCAACGTCACATTTTCCGTTAACGGAGAGCTGAGTTGTCACGTTAGGTGACACGTCAGGCAGTTTAGTCCTTGACTTTTAAAAATGACTTTATTAGGGATTACATGTTGTAGAAACACACGTGACACTCTTAAGAACTCTAAATCCTCTCAAAATACATTTATTTCCATTAAAAAAATTACCAATTATTCACTCAAGAATCAAATATGTTCATATTAAATCTCTTTCTTTTAACTTCTGGTTATGTTCTTCTCTTCCTTGTTTTGATTTATGTTTTTATTTCAATTAACATATTTATTAAAGGAAATGAACCCTCTTAAGAATTAAATTCTATGATCAGATTTTCATTAGAATCTATTTGCATTATAAATTCATTGAACAAAATTCCACTTGGTGAACTTTCCTCATAAGAGCGTACCCCAAATCTCTTTCATGAAAAGCTTATGAAGTAAAGCTTGCACTTGTGCTTCTCCATGTGAAAATGATTAACACAAAGATAAGGGAAGAATAATATAAAAATAAGAAACTTAATCTTTAAGAGGGTTCTTTGTATTGATAGTGTCTAATTATTTATTGCCATGTGGGATTGCTCTCCTGACTTTATTCACATGGATTTATAATGCAAATAAGATTCTAATGAATAATCTGAAGATAGAATTTAATTCTTAAGAGAGTTCATTTCATTTAATAAATATGTTAAATAAAATAAAACGTAAATCAAAACAAGGAAGAAAAGAACGCAACTAGAAGTTAAAAGAGAGAGATTTAATATGAATATATTTGATCCTTGAGAGAATAATTGGTCACTTTTTGAATGGAAATGAATGTATTTTAAGAGATTTTTTAGAGTTCTTAAGAGAGTCACACGTTTCTACAACATTTAATCCCTAATAAAGTCATTTTTAAAAGTCAAGGACTAAACTGCCTGATTTTGAAAAAAGTTAGGGACTAATTTGCAGGTTTTTTGGATCCTACGTGTCACCTAATGTGACAACTCAGCTCTCCGTTAACGTAAAATGTGACGTTGGACTAAATTGATGGACAGTGAGGAATGTTAGGGACCAATGTGCTCATTTTTAAAAGTCAAGGACTAAACTGCCCGACGCAAAAAAAGTTGGGGACTAATTTGTGGGTCTATTCATTAATTTACATTCTTCTCCACTTGTTGTAACTTCTCAAGGAGGTGCTATGTTAAAAACCTCTTGAGACAGATTTGTGAGAAGGTTATTTGAGAGGTCTGATAGCTCAGGTGTGAGCTGAAGTGATTACAGTTTCTGCAGAAGGTGCTCTGCAGATTGCTGTCAAGTTGTATCTTCTGCAGAAGGTACTGCAGTAAGAAAAACTTGAGGTGAGTTATTTGAGTATTGTTAAGCCTGAAGAGGCTGTGGAAAGAATACCAGTGGTAGTGTGTACCCAAGAAGATTGTAACTTAGTTGTTTGAGTAAGAAATCCTACTTGGTGTAGGGAGTGGACGTAGCCTCAGGTTGGAAGAGGTGAACCAGTATAAAAGACTGTGTACATTCTTCTCTTCCCTACCCTCCTTAATTTCATGTGCATAAAAGTATTTTAAAAAAACTATCTAATACCTAAGTAAGTGTTAACAATCAAGATTCCAAAGAAGGAATCCTATATTCTGCATACTGCATATAACACTAACAATACATTTTCTGGTAGTTTACCTTCTAATACTAAGCCAAGTAACCCTTGAGCAGAAGAAGTATTAGAAGTTAATTGCAGGATTTTAAAGTGATCACAATTCAACCCCCCTTCATGTGATTAAACCTTCAACTTCACTTATTGTTTAACTGACAATAAAGTATCCAATTTATGAAAACCAAATAAAAAAATGTTTAATTGGTTCTTAATGAGGTAATACAACTTCATATTAATCGTAGTATCAATCAAATATCATGAAGTATATGCAATATAATAAGAAAGTTAACATAAAAATTGTAAAGAATTTAAAATCTTTTTTAGAATATTATGAACTATTTCTCAAAGTCTTTTCATGATCAAAACTGAGATAATATATTATGAATTGAAAACACAAAGAAATGTAAATGCAATGTAATAAAAAGGTTACAACTTCTGGTCCTATATGTAAGATAATTCAGATCAAGTCACACATATTCAGAAAAATGTGACAAGTAATTAAGGTTTTGATTCATGAATATTCACTATACAACATTTCAAATTTATTAAGTATTAAACTCCACGTCCACATGAGGTGTGACAATTTAAAGCCTTTAATATTTGATAAAGTGAATGAGGAAAAATATTAAATACTTTTAAATATGCATGATTTGTCTTATAAAAAGAACCGTAAAAATATTTCAAATATTATGTTATGAACAAATAATAGTATGTAAAAGTAAAGATTTTGACGTTCTAATTATATTCTGTTTGATTTTTTTTTTTAAAACATATTCTGTTTGATTAACTAACAAAAAAAGTATAATGTTTGTGTACATCAAATAACAAAAAATGTTTACCTTGGTCAATAATGAGGCAATGTACAGCTGCATAATAAGCATAGTTGCGCAATCAAAGATCATGAAGTAAATGGAATATAATAAAAAAGTTATTATAAAAATTCTAAAAAATTTTAAAATCAATTTAAAAAAACTTATGAACAATTACTCAAAGTCATTTAATGATCAAAACTAAGATATTATAGTATGAATTAAATAAATAAAAAATGTAAATGCAATGTAATAAAAAAGCTACTATATATAAATAAAACTCAAAAAAAAAATTAAAAAAAGCATGTGAAATATGTTCTCAAAATCTTTTCGTGTTCAAATTTGTAAAGATGTTATAGTAAAAGTTTGAAAAGTTAGAGAAAAGTACATTTAATGTAATGAGCAAGTTATACCTTCTAGTCCTATATATAATATATAAGACAGTTAAAAACAAATCACACATTCAAAAAATGTGTTACAACTTACAAATAATTAATGTATGGATTTATAAAAATCACCCTACAACATTTCAATTATACCCCTACTAAAAATTAGACTCCATGTCCACAATAGGTGTGTACATTTAAATACATCTAAATTTGTAGGGAGTAAACTAGGGTGAATAAAAGAAAAAAATTTAAACAAGGGTGAATAAAAGAAAAAAATTTAAATACATCTAAATTTGTAGGGAGTAAACTAGCACACCGGTCCCTGACTCTTGGGGGACCATGCAGCTTCGTCCCTAACTTTTCTAAAATAGCACTTTAATCTCGAATTTTATTTAAAACATGCACTTTAGACCTTATTTTATTAAAAAACATGCATTTTAGTCCTTCACTTTTTTAAAAAACATGCATGTCTTAAATAAAGTTAGGTATTAAAGTGTTATTTTAGAAAGTTAGGAACGAGAGTGCATGGCCCCCAAGAATCAGGGACCAATGTGCTAGTTTAGTCATTTGTCTTATAAATAGAATTATAAAAATATTTCAAATACCGTCTTATAAATATAATACGAGGGAATAATATGTAAAAGTAAAAGATTTTGAGGTTTTAGTTGTCTTCTATTTGATTAATTAAAAATAAAGTATCATGTTTACGAATATCAAATAACAAAATATGCTGACCTTGATCCTTGATCCATAAGTAGGAAATTTACGGCTTAATATTAAGCGTAGTTGCAATCAAATCTCATGAAGTACATGCAATATAATGAAGTAAATGCAATATAATAAGAAAGTTATGACAAAAAAAATAAAAAAGTTGTAAAATTCTTTATCAAAAATATTATGAGCTATTTCTCAAATTCATTTCATGATCAAAACTAAGATATTATAGTGTGAATTGAAAAAATAAAGAAATATAAATTCACTGTTATAAAAAATTACAGTACATAAATAAAAGTATCTAATGTTCAAATTTCGAAAGATGGTAAAAATATAAGTACTATATAACATTCCAAATTTACTAAAAATAAAAGTCCACATCATGGTAGGTGTGTCAATTTCTACGAGGATAAATATGTTAAAAAATTAAAAAAAAAAATTACATGTTTTGTCTTTATAAATAGAAAAATAAATACATTAGAAACATTGTTTTTAAATATGACCAGAGAAAATAGAATGCAAAAAGTAAAGATTTTGATGTTCTAGTCGTATTTTACATACCTGAAACGGCAAAATAAACAAGTTGGACCAGCCCGACTTGTAAAATGCTACAAAAATGTAGCATTTATTTTAGAAGTCCTAGCAATTATTGAAATTTTTAGCCTAGCCTAATAAAAGTCCGCCACCCACAAAAAAGATCAATAGCCCGTAAAAGCAGAAAAAAATAGCTACACGTAAAAGTTCACAAAATTATAGGGCTCACACACTTATTTTAAAAGCTCGGATAACTCACGACTCTTTAGCCCACCTGATAAAGCCCGCTACCTGCATCGAGCAAGATAGCACGAAAACTATAAAGCTAAACTATTTTTTAAAACACCCAAAAAAATATCTAACTTTAACCATTTTATTAATGTGTAATTCATTTAAATATGCCTTATGAAAAGAACCAGATGGAATAAAAAAGTTACACCTTCACGTCCTATAGTTCAGACCAAATCACACATATTAAGAAAAAAAAGTTACTAGTAATTAATGCATTGATTCCTACAAAAACACTATACAACATTTAAAATTTACTTTTAAAAAGTCCACATATTGTGTCAATTTAAAGTATTTAATGTTCAACAAAAGTAAATATGAGAAAAAATTAAAAAAAATTCTAAATTTGCATGTTTTTCTTATAAATAGAAAAACCAAAACATTTCAAACATTGTTTTATAAATATGACAAGAGGAAGTAGTATGCAAATAGCAAAGATTTTGAAGTTAAAGTTGTATTTTAAATACCTGAAGTGGAAAAATACGCTAGTCCGACCGATCCAACCCACAAAAGTCCGCAAAATTGTAGGACTTAAGCATTTATTTTAGACTTCCTAGTAACTCCTGGGTTTTTTAACCCAGTCCAATAAAAATCAGCTACCCACAAAAAGGTCGAATAACTTGCAAAACCCATAAAAAAAGGCTACTTGTAAAAAATTCACTAAAATATAGGGCTTAAATACTTATTTTAAAAGCTCGAATAACTTTCGAACTTTTTAGCCTAACCTGATAAAGTCCACTATCTATATCGAGCAAGGTAGCCCGAATTACCAACTCTTATGCTCTATACATACCAATGGGATGTTTTGTTAGATTAACTAACAATAAAGTACCCAATTTATGAAAATCAAATAAAAAATACACATTGGTCCTTAATGAGGCAATACAACTTCATACTAAAAAAGTTAAGATAAAAATTGTAAATAAATTTAAAATCTCTTTTTAGAATATAATGAACTATTTCTCAAAGTCTTTTCATAAACAAATTTGAGATATTATAGTATGAATTGTTAAAATAAACAAATGTAAATGCAATGTAATAAAAAGGTCACACCTTCTTGTCCTATCTATAAGATAGTTAAGACCAAGTCACACATTCAAAAAAATATTTGACAAGTAATTAATGCTTTAATTCTTGAAAAAACACTATACAACATTCAAAATTTATTAAAAATTAAACTCCACGTCCATGGCAGGTGTGACAATTTAAAGCCTTTAATATTTAACAAGGTGAATATGAGGAAAAATATAAAATACTTCTAAATTTACATAATTTGTCTTATAAAAAGAACCATAAAAATATTTCAAACATTGTTTTTTTTTGTTACATTTCAAATATTGCTTGATAAATAGGTAGTAGTATATAAAAGTAAAGATTTTGGCATTCTAATTGTATTTTGTTTGATTAACTAACAATAAAGTATCTTGTTTATGAACATCAAATAACAAAAAATGCTTACCTTGATCCATAACTAGGCATTGTACAGCTGCATAATAAGTAGAGTTGCGCAATCAATGATCATATAGTAAATGCAATAAAATAAAAAAGTTAAAAAAATTATAAACAATTGTAAAATCATTTTCAGAAAAATTATGAACTATTTCATGTTCAAAACTAAGATATTATAGTATGAATTAAAAAATAAAGAAATGTAAATACAATGTAATTATAAAATGACTATACATAAATAAAAGTCACAAATAATATATATATATTTATTTGAAATATGTTCTCAAAATCTTTTCATGTTCAAATTTGGAAAGATGTTATAGTAAAGGTTGAAAATGTTAAAGAAAAAGTAAATGTAATGTAATAAAAGTTTATGATAAATAAATAAAAATGTTTCAATTTTTTTGCAAAAAATTGTGAAAAACATTTTAAAAAACTTTTATTGATGAAGACTTGAAAGATGTTGGCAACGCAGACCGATATTGTGGGAAGAGCTTTCGGCCTCTCGGGTTTAATTCCCATTAAGCACATTCTTAAGGAGGGATGAGGAGCCTTAATTGTGACTAAGCCCCAAATAGGATTGTCCCTAGTAATAGGGGATATCTATGGTTAACACAAAAAATTAATAAAAAAAAGTTACACCTTCTGATTCTATCTATAAGAGAGTTCAGACCAAATCAAACATATTCAAAAAAAATGTTACAAGTAATTAATCCATCGATTCTTAAAAAATAACTCTACGACATTCCAATTTTACCCCTTCTAAAAATTAAACTCCAAGTCCATTGTAACAAGTAAAAATATAAAGCTTTAATGTTAACAAGTAAAAATATAAGAAAAGATGTTAAAAAATTATAAATTTGCAAGGTTTGTCTTATAAATAGAACCACACAAACATTTCCAACATTTTTTTTGTGTAAACCATAGGTATCCCCTATTTTCAACATTATTTTATAAATATGATCAAAGGGAATAGTAGGTAAAAGTAAAGATTTTGACATTCTAGTTGTATTCTGCTCGATTAATTAACAATAAAGTATTCTTATTATGATAAACAATTAACAAAATATGCTTACGTTGGTCCATAATGAGGCCATGTACAACTTCATTTTAAGCGTAGTTGCAATCAAATATCATGAAGTAAATACAATATAATAAGAAAGTCATGATAAAAATTATAATAAATTTTAAAATCTTTTTAAAAAATATTATGAACTATTTCACAAAATCTTTTCATGATCAAAATATAGTATGAATTGAAAAAATAAAGCAATGTAAATACAATGTAATAAAAAATTACTATATATAAATAAAAGTCACTAAAATATTAAAACATTACCTGAAATATGTTCTCAAAACCTTTTAATGTTCAAATTTGGAAAGGTGTTATAGTAAAGGTTGGAAATATTAAAGAAAAGTAAGTGCAATGTAATAAAAAAGTTACACCTTATCAAATGGTGATTGATTGCAATGGAAGTGGATTCTGACTCCTGGTGGACTTTACTTATAAGGCTAGGAGTTAGAATCCTAGAGTCGCCATTTTTTGGAGGACTCTATCTAACCACCACCCTTAGCCCGGGGGTTAAACGCACATATATGCCTGTGGGGGATTCCCACGTAAAGACAAAAAAAAAAGTTACACCTTATGGTCCTATCTATAAGACAACTCAAACCAAATCACGCATATTCAGAATACATGTTACAAACATTTAATGCATTAATTCATAAAAAGGTCTCTAAAGTTAAAAAAATGTGAAATGTGTTTTTAAAACTTTTTAATGTTCAAATTTGGAAAGATTATATAGTAAAGGTTGAAAAAGTTAAAGAAAAGTAGTTTCAAGTTCAGATCTTTCGATAAAGTTAACATTCCAAACATAAATATTTACTAAATTCATAACAGTGCAACTTGCAAACAAGTTTACACTAATCCATATCACTTCTTTTCTTCCAACTATTATCACTTCTCTGCAAAATGAAATAACTATAAGACATAGGAAAATATTATTTTATCATTTTTCACTTATTTTATTTTTCTTGATAAAAATGTTGATAATGTAAAAATTTTCACACGTAAATATGATCATTGAACAGACAATAGTATCAAATAATGTTCAGATAACAGTAAACTAACTAATCGCACTGATCACAATTCACAAATAACAAACTTACCGAGTATTATTTTTCACCCTCACACATATTAGTATTACACCAGTGGTATTTACAATAGTGCAAGGCAAGATATTTGCAACAGTGCAATGATACATCATACATTTTGAGTCCAAGTAATTGCATTAGGGTAATTTACAGTTTCTTCTTGCTTTAATTGTTTTGAGTAATTTTATATGCACATGTTTATAAGTAAAAAATGAAATGCATTAACCATCAGAATCAACATACAGAACAAATAAAAAGTCCAATTCAATTAATGTTTCAAAAATGCTCAGTAAGGGAAATGAGGGGAACTCACTGTATGGGTGCAAACAAAAACACACTGCAAAATTTCAAGTCAAGAGGTACCATTTAATAATGACAACCAAAATACAACAAAACAGAAAATACACCTTTTACAAGGTTCCCATAAAAAAAAACACCTTCCCCACGAATACCAGTGAAGCATCATTTTGTTGCAAGTGTGTGTGTGGGCAGGGGGGTGAGGTTTGGGGGCTCTGTCTTGGTCAGTTGGTCTGCAGTGAGGTATTTTGATTGGAGAGAGCATTTCACAAAACACAAAAGTACAATCAAGTTGTTTACATTCCATTTTGCATTCACAACATACAACAATGTTACAAGGGAGGGAAATATATGCATACCAGGAAAATGCAGAAAACCGAGGTGGCCGCGAAGGGGTAGAATCATGATGAAAAGAAATGGAACAACAGAGAGGAAATTAAAGTGAAAGAAAACTGTATTGGAAGACCACAATGGTTTGCAGTTAAAGTGAGAGAAAATTGTTCTGGTAATTGATTTCTGAAATGTTGACACAATTTAATATACAGATTTCTTATAAATTTAGATTACATTAGATAACACTTTCCAAATTGAAGGGATGAAAAGTGAATAGAAGACCCAATACCTTTAAGCAAGGTAACTACAAAGGAGGATCAATATTAACAGTAGGCATTATACTCCGGTGCCTAGAGCTGTTACCGACCTAAGTTTCCATATGGCACATGAAAATGAGCTGAATGGATTCCAGGACACAAGTTATGATACAAAAGCAGTAAAGCAAAAGCGGGAAAACAACTTAGACAAAAGCAATAGGGATGAGATATATGTTACCTTGGTCAGTAAGGAAACATTTCACTCTATCATCTGCAAAGCTTTGTTAACATCAACATCCCTTTAATAATGAGGTATCAAGCTCAATTATTAATGGCAACCAAAAGACAGAGAACAAAAGATACACCTTTTATAGGGTTCCCATTCAAAAAAACAACTTTCCTACAAATTCCAGTGAAAAGATGCATCATTTTAACATCCTTGTGAAATAACCAGCCTCCAAGAAACATAAATTAATATCTAAGTAACAATATAATAACAAGGAAAATCGCAGAGGTATAGCCTGTACAAATCCACAACTAAATATCTACTCATGACTCATAGATCCTAATTTAAATTACTAAGATATTCTTATGACTAAATATTACAATTAACCCCAATATCAACATCAAACCAAATGAGTGAGGTGAGTGGATCTCAAGAATACATAGCACTCAAATATCTTTGTATCTTTGTATATTACTAACAAAAATTCCCTCATAACAACCATTATGCAGGGAACCAAGATAAAAAACAATCATAACAAAGGGGTATTTAGTAAAATTAACTCTCAAAGGCAGTGAAAGTAGCCCAACATATAATGATGATAAATTAGTAAATACCTCTGGGACTGATAAGATGAGCTTAAACCTGTTGTTTCAGAATTCATCATCACCATCAACAAAGTGTTGCAATAGGGATTCAGGAACTATCCTGCAGCAAGCTCATTAAACAACCTGTCATTTATTTTGGCTAGGTATCCTTCTCTGGCTGCTGATGCTATAAATCCTAACACACATATGGAATAGAAAATTAATCTTTAGAATGTAATTAATCTATGTACCTGAGGAATTATGAAGTAGGAACGGCAAAAGCCACCTACTCTGATGACACCCTTAGCTTTTGCATTGAAATGAATAGCTCCATATGCATGATTAATGAGCATCTCTCAGAAAGAAACCTAGAAAGTGAAATTTATTTAAAAAAAAAAAAGATATCAAGCCAAGATTTCTAGCAATTTATTGTTTGCTATACTTAAGATCCAATGATTAAAGTTGATACCTGTTAATAGATGTCCTCACTCAACGACTCATTGTATATTCACTTAATCATTGAAAAAAACGAGATAGACAAAAATGTAACAGATTCAAGTCTTTATGCACTACCTTAATCCTCTGATTACCACAGTTTATATAGCATCCAATTTTTAGCTTAACTAAAATCTCTAGCCAACATAACGGAAATACTAGCAAGAAAATTATACAAGGGAAGAACATGATCTATAGAAGTTGAGGCTTCTAATATATCACCTGGACATATATCAACACCTTAAAATAAAAAATTACTAAGTTCACCTTTGCATACAAATTTTTTTCTTTCCAAAGAGTAATTTAGAAACATACTAGATGCGGATCAAACCTGTCAATTTCAGATACCTTGAGGAAAGTAGCCAGGCGAATAATCAGTCACAGTATGCAGAAAAAGGGGACGGGGGCTCACTTTGTTATCCAAACTATGTGCCAATATTACCTTAAGATGCCAAAAGAGTTTGGAATTCAGTTTGTTCACAATCTTCACTAATGCTACTGTTTTGGGTGTATCATACTCTGCATATTGAAAGTTATAAATTTACTAACAAATGAGACTATTCAAAAGAACTAATTCTCCATCATACAAAAAAAAACAGGAAAAAATTCCTAATTTCATCACATCTTGTTAAATGCTTCATGATTGTTTGGTATATGTGATGCAATACCTATTTAAATACTGATATACAATAAAATACATTCAAGTTACATACCTTGCCACAACATAGCGATTTCAGCCTCATGAAAGCAAGGAGCATTCCACAGGATCAATATGAGCATCCAATGCAAATTATGAATAAAGAATTCATCTCTTATAGCAACATTAGCACTTTTCAATGACATAGATCAGACTTTTATAGTCACTCCGAAGGAACGTAATCCCCATCAAAATCATGATGTCAAACAAGATTAAGGGTCATTCAGGGTCTAACAGTCATCTCATTTGCAGATTATGAATAAAGAATTCATCTCTGCATAGTAGCATTAGCACTTTTCAGTGTCACAAATCAGACTTTTATAGTCACTCAGAAGGCACGTGATCCCCATCAAAATCATGAGTCTATAACAAGATCACGGGTCATTCAGGGTCTAACAGTCATCCCATTTGCAGATTATGAATAAAGAATTCATCTCTGCATAGCAAAATTAGCACTTTTCAGTGTCACAGATCAGACTTTCATAGTCACTCCGAAGGCACGTAATCTCCATCAAAACAATGATGGTATAACAAGATTAAGGATCATTCAGGGTCTAACAGTCATCCCATTTGCAGATTATGAATAAAGAATTTATCTCAGCATAGTAGCATTAGCACTTTTCAGTGTCACAGATCAGACTTTTATAGTAACTCCGAAGGCACGTGATCCCCATCAAAGTCATGAGGGTATAACAAGATTAGTGGTCATTCAGGGTCAAAGAGTCATCTCATTTGCAGATTATGAATAAAGAATTCATCTATGCAAAGCAGTATTAGAATTTTCTCAGTGTCACAGATCAGACTTTTATAGTCACTCTGAAGGCACGCAATCTCCATCAAAATCATGATAATATAACAAGATAAAGGGTCATTCAGGGTCTAACAGTCATCCCATTCGCAGGTTATGAATAAAGAATTCATCTTCGTATAGCAACGTTAGCACTTTTCGGTGTCACAGACCAGACTTTTAGTCACTCCGAAGGCACGTAATTTCCATCAAAATCATGATAGTATAACAAAATTAAGGGTCATTCAGGGTCTAAGAGTTATCCCATTTGCAGATTATGAATAAAGAATTCATCTCTACAAAGCAATATTAGCACTTTTCAGTGTCACAGACCAGACTTTTATAGCACTCCGAAGGCACGTAATCGCCATCAAAATCATGATGGTATAACAAGATTAAGGGTCATTCAGGGTCTAACAATCATCCCATTTGCAGATTATGAATAAAGAATTCATCTTTGCATAGCAGCATTAGCACTTTTCAGTGTCACAGATCAGACTTTTATAGTCACTCCGAAGGCACGTAATCTCCATCAAAATCATGATGGTATAACAAGATTAAGAGTCATTCAGGGTCTAACAGTCATCCCATTTGCAGTTTATGAATAAAGAGATCATCTCCACATAATAGCATTAGCACTTTTCAGTGTCACATACCACACTTTTATAGTCACTCCGAAGGCACGTAATCGCCATCAAAATCATGATGGTATAACAAGTTTAAGGGTCATTCAGGATCTAACAGTCATCTCATTCGCAGATTATGAATAAAGAATTCATCTCTGCATAGCAGCATTAGCACTTTTCAGTGTCAAAAATCAGACTTTTATAGTCACTCCGAAGGCACATAATCTCCATCAAAATCATGATGGTATAATAAGATTAAGGGTCATTCAGGGTCTAATAGTCATCCCATTTGCAGATTATGAATAATGAATTAATCTCTGCATAGCAGCATTAACACTTTTCAGTGTCACAGGTCATACTTTTATAGTCACTCCGAAGGCACGTAATCTCCATCAAAATCATGATGGTATAACAAGATTAAGGGTCATTCAAGGTCTAACAGTACATCAGACTTTTATAGTCACTCTGAAGGCACATAATCTCCATCAAAATCATGATGGTATAATAAGATTAAGGGTCATTCATGGTCTAATAGTCATCCCATTCGCAGATTATGAATAAAGAATTCATCTATGCATAGCAGCGTTAGCACTTTTCGGTGTCACAAATCAGACCTTTATAGTCACTCCGAAGGAACATAATCTCCATCAAAATCATGATGGTATAACAAGATTAAGGGTCATTCAAGGTCTAATAGTCATCCCATTTGCAGATTATGAATAATGAATTCATCTCTGCATAGCAGCATTAGCACTTTTCAGTGTCACAGGTCATACTTTTATAGTCACTCCGAAGGAACGTAATCTCCATCAAAATCATGATGGTATAACAAGATTAAGGGTCATTCATGGTCTAACAGTCATCCCATTTGCAGATTATGAATAAAGAATTCATCTCTGCATAGCAGCATTAGCACTTTTCAGTGTCACAAATCAGACTTTTATAGTAACTCCGAAGCCACATAATCTCCATCAAAATCATGATGGTATAATAAGATTAAGGGTCATTCAGGGTCTAATAGCCATCCCATTCGCAGATTATGAATAAAGAATTCATCTCTGCATAGCAGCGTTAGCACTTTTCGGTGTTGTAGATCAGACCTTTATAGTCACTCCAAAGGCACATAATCTCCATCAAAATCATGATGGTATAACAAGATTAAGGGTCATTTAGGGTCTAACAGTCATCCCATTCGCAGATTATGAATAAAGATTTCATCTCTGCATAGCAGCATTAACACTTTTCAATGTCACAAATCAGACTTTTATAGTCACTCCGAAGGCACATAATCTCCATCAAAATCATGATGGTATAACAAGATTAAGGGTCATTCAGGGTCTAACAGTCATCCCAATCGCAGATTATGAATAAAGAATTCATCTCTGCATAGCAGCATTAGCACTTTTTAGTGTCACAAATCAGACTTTTATAGTCACTCCGAAGGCACATAATCTCCATCAAAATCATGATGGTATAATAAGATTAAGGGTCATTCAGGGTCCAATATTCATCCCATCTGCAGATTATGAATAAAGCATCTTTCCATTGCAGCATTAGCATCAGACTGTAAGGGTTTGTATACCCTATATTGTTTATAGCCACTCCGAAGGCACATAATCCCATAAAAATGTGATTTAAGGAAATCAGATTGATGTAGTAAACTAAGAAATTGCCTCAAAACATTAAATACAGTTTTGGACAGTGTGTGTTTGCTCAGGGAAAGCACGAGTTACGCCAAATGCCAAATCAAATACCAAGAAATTGAAGGAAGAAAAAATCAAACACAAAGAAATTGAAGAAAAGAAATTAAAATTAAGAGAAAAAGAGATATTGCAGTGATAAAGGGCCTGAAAGATCACACAAAAAAAAAGGAAATTATTTTTTACAAATATTTTTTTTATCCCACGCATCCCATTATTTTTTTAATTTCCCAAATACCCCAAAGTAGGGCCGCGAAACCCAACACCCTTAAACCAAAGCAGTGCAGGAATGGAAATTCCAAAAATCGTGGTTTAAGGAAATCGATGTAGCAAACGAAGATATTGCCCCAAAACATTAAATACGGTTAGGGGGCAGAGTACGTTTGCTCAGCGAAAACACGAGTTAAATATCAAGAAATTGAAGAAAAAAAAACAAATATCAAGAAATTGAAGGAAAAAAATCAAATACCAAGAAATTGAAGGAAAAGAAGTTAAAATTAAAAAGAGATGTTGCGGTCATAAAGGGCCTGAAACACCCTTAAACCAAAGCAATTGCAAAAGCTTACCTCCATTATGAGCACCTCCACCTTGAGTCACCACCCATCAACACTTCATCCTTCTCCCAAAACCACCATCTCGCACGCCACCTTTATCGGACACACCGGATTCTCCCCTCACCTCAATCCAAGAACACCGCTCCACCATAGTTTCCGTCCAGACCCATTGTGACCATCATTGTCACACCAAGAAAGACCTTGATCCTCCAATCTTTGTTCACCGCACCATCGCCTAACGCTATACAACCACCTACTCAAAAAGAACCACAGACCAGAAGCTTTCACAAAGAAGATGGAAACGAGAGTGATGGTTGGTGTTTAGTGACACAGAGAGACCGAAGATTTGAGGGTAGTGTAGCTGAAGAGTTAAAAGGGTAGTTTAGCTAATTAAATTATCGAATGTATGGGTCGGCTCGGCCAAGTCTAAGTTAAGAAAATAACTTCAATGAGAAAAAAAAAGGTTAAATATTAACGTTTTTTTAAACGCGTTAAAAATTAAAAAAAAGGGACGGCTCAGATTCATGACCGGTAACCCACTATGAAGGATGTTTGCAATTTTGCAAAGGGAACACCCTGGTAAATCTTTTCATTGCATTGGAGTCCCTTCCCAAATCTAGGGTTTGGATAGTTTGTTGCAAACGTGAGTTTAAGAAAGTGAATATTGTTTGGTTTAGATTTTATAAATCATGTTTGCATGTATAATTACTAAAAAGGACATGTCTTTGTTTGTTATATAGATATAGATTTCATTCTATTAAAATAAAATTTATAATTGATTTTAATACTAAAAAATAAAGATATTTACACCAATTTTTATTTATTTAGAAGTATTAGAGTGAATACCCAATTTTATCCGGGCTAAAATTAGCTTTGTTTTTAATTTCAATTTTAGTTGAATTTAATTTGTAAATAAATCTCAAAATAAAAAAAAAGATTTTCTTTAAAAATATACAATTACAAAATTTTAAAAAAAGGTTTAAAATTGTTTTATAAAAAATAAAATAATTCAAAAAAAATAATAAACTGAAAATATAAAATATATAAAATCTGAAAATAAATATAAAAGAAAATCCAAAAATTAAAAAAAAAGAAAAATAAAAAAAAGTAGTTACCAATGGGTGGGAGGTTAGAGAAACGATTGAAGGTTAGAGAAAATATTGGATAGTGGAGGTGATTTGCTATGGATTAGGAGAGAAAGAGGGAAGTGGTTTCATAAGTTGGTTTTAGATAGTTACACTATAAAAGGTAAAAGAAGAGATCAAAAGAGGGACAGTTGCACACAAGATCAGATAATAGAGAAAATGGAAAAAACGAGAAGAACAGAGGAATAGGAGGCATGGAAAAGAAGCAGAAAAATTGCGAAGGATGGTTAACTAATCACTGTAGGAAGAGTCAAAGGAGCAAATTAACCAGAAAAAGATTAGCATTCCCTTCTTTTAGTTTGCTGCTTATAAAGGTACGTTCTTTGAAGCATTAAACTCATGAGTAAATGATATCAATGCTAATTTTTCCGATATGTTTCATATTCATTCGGCTTTGATTACATCCTTATACGACATGCTCAAATAGTATGAATCAGTAAAAAAAATACAGTCTAAAAATTTGAACAATAACCTGTACTGACTCTAACAATCCAAAATTCCAAAATCTCTGCCAGTGTTTTGTAATCAATCCTATTGTCATTCCGTAGTATTATCTAACACAGTAGTGCAATAAAAAAAAAGCATTGTCATCACTGTTCCTTTCCCTGCGTTGCTCCAAGCTGCGGCTGCACAACCACATCCCGCCCCTCACACTGTTAGCTCACCGTTCCTCGTCCTCAGAACCATCACAGCCGCACCCCTCCTCTATTCTTTCCTCTTCTTTCTTTTCCTTTTTTCTCTCCATTTAGGCTTTTAGTTTAAAAAAAAACAAATAGATTGTATGTGTGTTCTGAAAAGGGATGTGAAGAGTCGAGACTCTGATCCCTTCTTCTTCTTTTTTTTTTAATTTGTTATTACTTTTATTTAATTGATAGTGTAAAATGTGTGAATGGTTGTATACTTGAAACTTTGTAGATATATATGTTTACCTTTAAAATCTTCAAATAATCAAGATTAAATTCTAAAATATAATATATATATATATAATAAATATGGATGCAATAATTTGGTAATATTATCGAATGGCATTTCTATCGTTAATATTATCCAAATTATATAGGACTGTGGAGTATGGTCATTTGCTAACAAGATAGTCCTCGCAATTTGTAAATTATTGTTAAAATTAAAAAGTATTTTTTTTCTAAAAAAAAACGTTAACGAGTAGCATTTCTACCGTTAACGGGACTATGGAGTATAACCGTTTGTTAACAAAATAGTCCCCACACTTATAAAATAATTTTTAAAAGATAATAAGAATATTTTTCATAATAAACAACATTAAAACTAGCATTTCTAGCAATAACGTGGTATTTCAAAAATAAAAAGAAACTCTTTTTTTTAATCAATATAAAAATAAATTTTGCTAATAAAATCACTCAATGATCCAGTAATATTGGTTGAATAGCAATTTTATCAATTAATATTATTTGAATCAGGAGGGTTCATTGTATAGCCATTTGCTAACAGAAACCCTTCAAGAGTGAATTCTTTTTTAAAACCAACTCTTTCAAAACAAAAATATAAATAAAAAAATTCTTTTAAAAAATCTTTTCAAAATCCAAATTCTCAATCGATCAACAATTCAGAACTACGTGCCTTTGATTTCCCCATTGCAGCTGGGGATACGTAGGAGCGGGAACCGGCCCCGTCAAGCCCAAATAAATCTTTTTCCAAATTTTTCAATAATCTAAAAAAAAAATATGTAAATAAAATTGTGAATAAAAATTGTAAATAAAAATAAAAAGATTTTTTTTACGGGGTAAAATAAATATTTTTCAAAAGTTAACAATTTTGCACATTTAATTAGAGGTAACCGTCTCAGGACAGATGTCGTAGGGTGCTAGTACCTTCCCCACGCATAATCGACTCCCGAATCCAAATTTGGTTTCAAATACCATTTTTTAAAAGGGTTTTTTTTCTGATATTTTCCCTCAAAAATAAATATTGGTGGCGACTCCATTGAAAACGATATTTTTCGCCGTCCCGTCGTGACCCCGGTTCCGACAATTAGGAATATACATGATATTTTAACTATTGAAAACATAACTTTGTTAAAAGTTTGGAACATAAATATGGAATATAACATTTGTTAACAACATAAAAGTATTATTGAGCATAAATATGGAACATAAATATGGAATATAACTTTGTTAACAACATAAAAGTATTGTTGAGCATAAATATTCTTGAAACATAACTATGGAATATAACATTGAAACAACCATGAATTAAAAACTACGAAGCTAGATTACATTTTTATAATGGATAATGTGATCTCGAATTGCGTTTCAAATAGGTTCCATCTCTGAAGAAGAAACAATGTTGGGAGTATGTGATGAGGGTTCAATAAGAGTTGCAAAATTTTTATTTGGCCACAAAACTTGTGCATAGATCGATTCACCGTTCCCCAAGCAAACAAAAGAAAGAAAGAAAGAGATTGGTTCACTTGATGGGTGCGGCTATGAGGTTGTTGGGTACAACTACCGTACTGCAGCTTCATGAGTGGAGAGGGTAAAAAATGAAACAGAAAAATTGTACCACCAAACTCAAGTTTATATTAACGCAGAAGCTACAAATTCTTGCTTCTACATAAACTCAAGTTTAGCTCCAAACTTGAGTAATTGATGTCAATCCAAACAGCACCAAAATCTCCCTAACTCAAGTTTGACTGCTCTAAACTCAAGTTCAAAGTTCCAAATGCAGAACCAAACGCACCCTAATTCTCACTTTATGTTCCTCAAGATTGTGGTGTATCTGCCTCTTTATGTTCCCACACAAACACACACCTATGACCCTAAAATGCAAGTATACAGTAATAAAGGGACAAGCATTGATTTGCTAAACAGGAAAGGAAAAAGATAGAAGATAGACAGCTAGAAAGAACCTTAGGTTTAGCAAACCATGACATAGATTTGAATGTGGCTAATATCCTCATAAAGTCACCACGATCCCATGGTCGGCAGAGCTGTCCTTGGGCGTCTACTGCAGCAGCTGAGGATGATTGTTGTCCCTCACCAACATCCCCTCTCCCTGATGCAATTGACTGGTAAGGACGTTTCTTACCCACTGATAGTTGCACTCCAGATGAACTGCAAAAAGAAATGCACTACTAATCTCTATTTCCTACAAAATCTGTATAAAAAAATGAAAACAAAGAATAGAGCCAATACTGAGTGAAGGCTTAAATCTAACTTCACAGCAAACAAATTGAGCTATAATTTATGCATATACTAAACAAAACTAGCAAGATGCAATACTAATAACTGTTTACTGTAAAATTTAGCAAAAACTACGCATACATTTGATGGTGTTTAAACTGTTACTCAAAACAGACACATACGAATGTAAAATTTAGCAAACACTACGCATACACTTGTGATTCATATCCTGTTATTATCAAATTTAATAGATAACAAAAGGGGAAAAATCGAAGAGAGAGAGAGAGAACCTGGAGGTAGAAGGTGAAGGATTGGGTGGAGAGTGGAAGAGCTTGTCCATGACGGAACGGAACCTCTTCTCAGAATCTTGGGCCATGTTTGTGTGAGTTTTATTTTATCTCTTCAATTCAGATTTGAAAGGAAAAGAGGGGAACAACTTCAGTTTGAGTTTCGCATCAAAAACGTTTCAGTGTTCATTCGCGATTTGTCTCTAAAGTAGCGGCTACAGTGGCCACGGTGTTTTTCCAAACCCACCTCATCAAATTTAAATAATGGCCCCGTTGGGATTGTGCTTGTGCAGTGCTCTCTGTTATAAAAAATCGTTGGATTCTTTGCTATTTTTTTGTCTAAAAAAATGTTGGATTCTTGTCACGCAAATGGTGCTCGTCCATGGGACTTACTTTTAGCACCCTTTTTACTTTGCACACCCTCCCTTTTTATATTTTATTTTCTAAAATACCCCTTTCTTTTCTATACTTGTGGTTTTCGGAAATTTAAAAACGTCTCTAGAAACAAGTTTTCAAAAACCAATTTTTTAATTTTACATCCTGAAACTTTTATCCATAAGGTAATCATCTTAATTTCACAATTTTATTCTTTTTATTTTATTTTGTGGTCTTACGTTTCTTTTTTTACCTTTCTCTCTTGTCTCTTTTTCTTTTATTCTTTAGGGTTGCGACTAAGGTGAAGTAACACATGGGTGGTCTACAGCTAAAGCAACAAAAAACACCGTTGGATATAATATTAAAAAAAAGGACGGCTCAGATTCATGACCGGTAACCCACTATGAAGGATGTTTGCAATTTTGCAAAGGGAACACCCTGGTAAATCTTTTCATTACATTGGAGTCCCTTCCCAAATCTAGGGTTCCCAAGCAGGTGCAAGCGCCCAAGCAGATGTTGGACGAGAGTCAAATATATCGGGGCAAGAGGTATGAATATCAGTCGTTTTTGGTTTGTAGGGTTGATTTGGTTTAGAGTTTAGGTGGGTTTAGGGTTTTCGCTTTGGTTTACGGATGATTTTTGGTTCCGGATTTTGATTTGGTGTAGGGTTGAACCGGTTGCGATTTTTGGTGGGTTTAGGGTTTTCGCTTTGGTCTACGGATGATTTTTGGCTCCGGAGATTGATTTGGTTCAGGATTTTGGTTTGGTATAGGGTTGATTTTCCATGTGGGATAAGGTCCATTTGGTTCTGATTTTCGATTTTGTGGGTGATTAATACTTGTTACTTCTCTGTTAGGGAGGTTATGTGGAGTGGGAGTCAATATTTACTATGGAGGTGGTTCTTTTTAGTGGGTGCTGGCCTTATTTCATATGTACCTATGTTGTGTACATCTCTGGTTTAGACTTTTGGTGTTTAGAGTGTAGATTTGGTTTACACTTTTGGTGTTTTCAGCCTAATTTTTGGATGAAATGTGCAGGCCTTGTTACAGTTACAGTGTTTAGGCTTGACTTGGTTTATTGGTGTTCAGAGTGTAAATTTGTGATACACTTTTGGTGTTTATGACTGAATTTTATTTATGCTTTGTATGATATGATTGCTTTGCTTCGAATCAAATTGGCTGATAAAACTTTTCTTGTTTTAACTTATCTGGATTTAAGAGTCACTTAGTACCAAGTAACTGTTAACTTATTTGCATATTATAGAGGGGTCAATTTTCACAATGCTTTGCTCTGCTAATGTCATGAAGCAACCGTGGTTAGTATCTTATTGAATTTGAATTTGATACCAGTTCATAAACTGGTTTTTAGGCACCTGTTCTAGAACTCATTCAACGAGTTCTTGAATTAGCAGATAGAGCAGTTGGATTTTTATTGTCTTTTATTAACTTATCGATATTCACTTCTTACTATGGTTGCATTTCTGCTCAGAGACATTAAGGGAGATTAATTCAGGTCTGTAGTGGAGTGCCTATGTTGTGTACATCTAAGACCAATAGAAATATAGCCCAAGCAAGGGGAGGGTTGTTGGTGTTCGGGGGTATAGGGTGTAATAACACTCTTCTCTGTTAGGGAGGCTATGTGGAGTGGGAGTCAAGATTTACTATGGAGGTGGTTCTTTTTAGTGGGTGCTGGCCTTATTTCATATGTACCTATGTTGTGTACATCTCTGGTTTAGATTTTTGGTGTTTAGAGTGTAGATTTGGTTTACACTTTTGGTGTTTTCAGCCTAATTTTTGGATGAATTGTGCAGGCCTTGTTACAGTTACAGTGTTTAGGCTTGACTTGGTTTAGGTTTTATTTGGTTTAGATTGTTGGTGTTCAGAGTGTAAATTTGGGATACACTTTTGGTGTTTTGGTGGGTCATTAACACTCTTCTCTGGTGAGATGCATTTCATAACAATTACTTATGAGCGTATGAGCATAGGGTTAAGTCTTTTGTTAGGGCTCCTGATGCTAAAGAATTATTGGTTTTAATTGGTCGTGGTGATTGAGCTTTAAACTATTTTACATGATTTGGTTGTGGACAAATACATGTGTATTGGCTGATAAAAAATTTTTTGCTATTAACTTATCTGGATTTAAGAGTAACTTAGTACCAAGTACCTATGTTTGTTAGGAATAGATGCATGATAATGGGTTTATGACTGAATTTTATTTATGTTTTGTATGATATGATATCTTTGCTTCGAATCAATTTGGCTGATAAAACTTTTCTTGCTGTTAACTTATCTGGATTTAAGAGTAACTTAGTACCAAGTAACTGTTAACTTATTTGCATATTATAGAGGGGTCAATATTCACAATGCTTTGCTCTGCTAATGTCATGAAGCAACCATGGTTAGTATCTGATTGAATTTGAATTTGAAACCAGTTCATAAACTGGTTCTTAGGCACCTGTTCTTGAACTCATTCAACGAGTTCTTGAATTAGCAGATAGAGCAGTTGGATTTCTATTGTCTTTTATTAACTTATCGATATTCACTTCTTACTATGGTTGCATTTGTGCTCAGAGACATTAAGGGAGATTAATTCAGGTTTGCAGTGGAGTGTCTATGTTGTGTACATCTAAGACCAATAGAAATATAGCCCAAGCAAGGGGAGGGAATAAGTGTGATTACATGATGAGGGAATACATAGTAAGGGTGATTGCATAATGGGGGAATACATAATAAGGGTGATTACATAGTTTTTAAACAGCCTTCTTCATTACTAGGAAAGGATGATTATATATTCTTTGAACAGCCTTCTTCATTAGTAATGATGTCTTTCTTGACCTCATTGTTGATTGTTTTCACTTTGCCACGAACATTGTCTTCAATGCATTTTAACTTTTGTTTGTTTGACCCGTGTAATCTTTCCCATTCTTTCTTGGCGGCCTTCAATGCATCAGCAACTACGTTGTATGTCTTTCTAACGTTGTCATTTGGGTGATCTCCTAGATCACCTTCCAACATCCCTTCAGCAAAAAACATGTACAACCTTTCCGGGCAGCATCCAAAAACATTTTTTGGATGTCAGTCTCATGATTATTCTCAGGATTAGGATGACCGTCTTTTTTTGATTCCATGACCTTCATAAGCAAATTGATAACATAGTACATGCAATGAATTAAAAAAAATCAATACTTGTAATAAATGAAACAGTGAAGAGAAATAAGCAAGTGAAAACCCCAGCCCAGTTGTGCCCCACTGTGCAACCCCATTTTGTTACAGATCATGTTATTTCCAGTTACCACTGTTTTGTGGTGAACCTTGGTATTTTTAGACTGGATTTGGGTGTATGAGGTGGCAACTGGAAATAACATTTACTCAATCTACAGTACACAAATACAAGCAAAACGGGCCCAAAACACATGTCTAATACTAAATAGTAAACATGATTTGAAGATCATGCATACACAACATGCATTATTAAGAACACAACTTACTCAAATTTCTTTGAGAAGCTGGAGGTAAAGATCGGAGGAGGAGGGTGAGTGACCGTTTTTTGTTTTTTTTTTGGTCGATCGTAAGTGAACTGTTTACAAGGGGCATCATATATATAAAAAGGATACCATGCAGTGGGGCATGGGCTTGAGCCTAGAAGCTGGGTAGGCCCAAATAGATGAATATTTAATAATATTCATGTGATGTCCAATCTGGTTAGGTAATTTTTTTGGTCGAATGGTTAGGTAAACGAGATAAATGCAATTATAGCGGTCCCCACTCACGTTCCTTTATATAAAGCACCCACCCATCCCTTTACCCTCACAATGCCCGTTTACCAAATCAAATCCTTCTGATACACCCCAACCCCAAACTTGTTTCAGGTTTGCTCACAGTACAGTTGCACAGTCTGTAAACCACAAAACTCTGCGTGGTATGGATCTGTCTAGTTCTTCTGGATCTACCAGCCAACACTCATCCACGCAGCTGAATGAAAACAATGTGTGTAAATGTGGTATCCTTTGCAAGCTACAAACATCGTGGACTGAAAACAACCCAGGAAGGAGGTTCCTTGGGTGTGGAAGGTTCAATGGCTCATCCACCCACTATGGCTTTTTCCTTTGGTACGACCACCCCACAAGTGAGAGATATGGCAAGGTTATCAACGACTTATTAAAGAAGAAGAAATGGTTATCTGAAGAACTAGACTCGCATAAGCAACAGGTAATAGCTTTGACAAAAAAGGTTGAAGGACATATTGGAGAAGTTAACAAGTATGTTGCCAAGCTCCAGGCATACCAAGCTCAAAATTTGAAGTTAAAACTAATAATTTATATCATTGCTTTAGTTGCATTTGTGAAATATGTTCTCCAGCTGTAGTTGAGAAATATGCTTTAGTTTATGTAGGTTCTGTCATAGTCTAAGTTGAGAAATAGGTTCTGTCATGCTCTAGTTTATGCAGGTTTTGTCATAGTCTATCAAAGTGAAAGGACTTGGATTCAACGTAGTCTAACAAAGTGAATTCCCTTAAATACACAACCGTCTAATCAAAGCATAGAAAATGAAAATATGAGTCTAATCAAAGCATAGAAAATGAAAATATGATCTAGTGTGCAGACCTTAAATGTATATCCATCTAATCAAAGGCCCCCCAAAAAGATGATCTTGCTCCAAGAGTACACCCCCATAGCCATCACCAGGAAAATTGCATAGGAAATAATTTCATCAACAGCAACCAAAAAGGACAACTTGATCTTGCGCCTACAGCCCCCATAGACACCAAAAGAAAATTTGCAGAGGAAAAAATTCATCCCAAAAGTTGCAGGACGTCTCTGCAAATTGTATGTACTATGGGTTCATCAACAGTGGCCCTTTGGAGGAAACCTTACAATCCTCCAAAATGCTTCTGCCTTGAATTGCAAAGAGCTCCAACATGCATTATGATCCCCACAGAGAAGATTCATGGCAGCCCTCATTCTGACATTTGTCTCATTTACCTCTCCTCCAATGTTTGGGTTGAATGCGTGCATCATATGCATCCAGTATAGGACACAGACTGCAAAATTTTCCCTACAAATAGTTTTTTGTTGTCAAACTTAGCAATGTAAAGCCTTCAAATAATCGAGGAAACATCTTAAGGAATAAGTATTAGACTAACCCATAAGGTACGGCAGGCATTCCTATAGGCTCAGTAACTTCCCAATTCTCCAGATCTTGCAAGTTTTTGAAGCATTTACATGGGAAAACACCAGCTCTAATCACTTCGGACAATGCCTTGCACTATCATGTACATAATAATTACTTTAAATCACTGTCATTTCCTATTCACATGGTGAAATGTACAATAACATTAATGGGAAATACCACTTTCATCATGTTGTGACGCCTTGGATGGACACATCGATCGGGCAAGAAGGAATCAAAGTGTTAACATCTATTTATGTTCATTCGCGATTTGTCTCTAAAGTAGCGGCTACAGTGGCCACAGTGTTTTTCCAAACCCACCTCATGAAATTTAAATAATGGCCCCGTTGGGATTGTGCTTGTGCAGTGCTCTCTGTTATAAAAAATCGTTGGATTCTTTGCTTTTTTTTTGTCTAAAAAAACGTTGGATTCTTGTCACGCAAATGGTGCTCATCCATGGGACTTACTTTTAGCACCTTTTTTACTTTGCACACCCTCCCTTTTTATATTTTATTTTCTAAAATACCCCTTTCTTTTCTATACTTGTGGTTTTCGGAAATTTAAAAACGTCTCTAGAAATAAGTTTTCAAAAACCATTTTTTTAATTTTACATCCTGAAACTTTTATCCATAAGGTAATCATCTTAATTTTACAATTTTATTCTTTTTATTTTATTTTGTGGTCTTACATTTTTTTTTACCTTTCTCTCTTGTCTTTTTTTCTTTCATTCTTTAGTAGCTCTTTCTCCCTTCTCTCTTTTGATATTTTACATGGACGATGTGGAAGAAGGTAGTGGTGGTGTTGTGGCAGAGGGGATAAGGAAGGGGAGAAAGGGGAGAGGTGGAGGAGAGGAGAGGAGAAGGGGTGGGTGGAATGGGTTTCCGTGGTCTAGGGAGGAGGGGAGAAGAGAGAAAGGTGTGGGTGGGGTGGAGTGGAGTGGAGTGCAGTAGGTGGGTCGTGGGTGTGGAGGAGGTCGTGGATGTGAGGGAGGGGAGAGGGGTGGGGAAGGAGAAAGGGGAAGAAGAATGGGGTGGGTGGGGATAGTTAGGGAAAGAAGGGGGAAAGGAGGGTGTGAAAAGCAAAGCCCCTCGCCCTAAGCTGGAATGAGCTAGACTCAATGTTATAAAACTCGGACCGACATTCGACTCGGTCAATGTAATGTGTTAATGGGTCACTGGTTGAACCAGTGAATCGCTGGTTGAACCGGTTTTATATTTAAATTTATAAAAAATATCACATACATATAATATTAAATTATTTTTTGGAAAAAAAACACAATACATGAATTCAAAATATTATTTAAACCATCCAAGCCCAACTCATTAGACACCTTTATCCAAAAAAATAGCACTTGAACTAAATTTCAAATAACATTTTTTTTGTTCTATAAAATATTAAAATCTTCACCTAAGTCATTAGTACAATAGTACACGTTAGCTCATATATTTGAAAGTTGAAACTTTCAATTCTTAGTTACACAGTTTCACGTGATTTGGCAGCCTTTCAAAGAAATATTGGAGGTCGTGCTACTTTATTTAGAGGAGAAAAAAATCTTACATTCTCAAATCACAAGTTCACAATCATTTTCCTGCATCTGTTCATTGTTTTCTTCCTCCGTTCTCTTCCTCGCCTTCTCTCTTTATTTTGAATTTTACTACTTTTCCTCATAACTCGCTCGTGTTCCTCCGCTTATCTTGTTCCTTTACTCACTTTTGTTTTTCGTTATGAGTTGTTGTGTTCCTCTACCTTCAATATTTCTGTAATGGCGATTGTGAGGAAAAGGGTTAACTGTTATGGAAGGAGGCGGATCGGAGCTCCATCTCATCTTATACATCTCAAAAACTTTTTTTTTTCTATCCTATTAGTATGACTCGTCTGATATGACCGAGTCACCGATTTTTTACTAAATCGGCCGAGCCAAACCGGTTCTTCTCGGTTCATATGCACGCATGATCTGATGAGTGGCTCGGACCGGTCACTTGACCGGTTCAACGGTTCGACCGACTGGTCCAAGCCAAGTTTCACAACACTGGTTGGACTAGCCAGCTCCAGATATCCAACTATCAAAATTTTGGGAATTGATTTTTACACACGTCATTTTTAATCTTTCACATAATTTTTTTTACTTCCTAATTGTCAGTATTTATCGGAAACATAATTCAAATAATACTCAAAACCAATTTCTGTAAATTTAAAAACTAAAGAGGAAAAATGTGTGTAGTCCCCCCAAAATATCTTCGTCCCAACCAATCTTCACCATCAATCATCCAATTTGTGCACCCCTCATCCTCTACCCTCACTCATCTCTGTCTACTTACCATCATTCACAAATCAACACAACACACCACACTCTCTCTCCAACATTCGCGAGTCAATCTCCACCCATTACATTACTACTCCATGCAATCAAACACTAGCCAACTCTTTCAACCAACTACTCCATCACCACTTCCATCCAACCTCATCAAGCCACCCATGCAACCATCAACCCTTTCCACGAACCAAGAATTCCAACACTACTTCACTACATGTATCCACCAAATCATCTCAACTCATCAAACTGTCATCGTCAAACACATGTTACGACCAGACCATCCATTAAACCTTCACATACACAACACCGCACCATTTCACGGCAGTATATGTGTGTCCCCTTCGACCCATTATACACCATTGCCAAGCTTCACCAACTCGCAATCGCTTTCTCCACCTATCCAGGTTCACACCCCAAATCCCAACACACAAATTGTGCCACGCTTTCAGCTCAAGTCTCTCACATAGAAGAAGATGGTGTATGGAGGGAGAGAAAAATGAAGGAGGAAAATCTGGCAAAGAAAGGGTGCGTTTAGAAGGTTTAGTGGTGCATAGAGAAAGAAGGGAGAGGCGGTGTAAGGAAAGGGGGAGATAAAGAGTTTTAATTAAAAAGTGTATATTAGGAAATAACAATTAATGAGAGAAAGGGTTGGGACATGTAGGATTAAAAAATAAATGTGTACAAATTAATTCCCTTTTAAAAAAACAATTCTCTTTTATTTATTGTACAAATCAATCACACCCACCGTGTCTCATGTATAGAAAAAATCTATGTGAAAGCTAGTCCCGCCATGATGTGGATATTAACGGTTTAAGCAGGATTTTTTCATATGGAGAATACCCGTGGTTTATACAGAGAGAGATATCACTTGGACTAATAACACTATCTCCCTTTTAGTCAGGTAGCCCCTAAATGACTTTTAGCATTATCTCTCTCCTGTCATTTGATTGTGAATCAACTCTTTACATTATAATGTTGAGACCTCACCTTGAAGAGTGATACTTGCACTCGCCATACTCCACCTTTCAATGATTTTTAGCATTATCCATCTTCTCTCGTTTGATGGCGAATTCCACACACTGTTTGGTTTACTTTTTCATTTCCCGTTTTCATTCTGTTTCCTGTTTTCTGATATTTTACAAAGGAAAAACTGAAAATGTTGGAAACAGCAAATTTAAGGGTCTGTTTGGTTTGCATTTTCGTTTCATGTTTCCATTTTCTGTTTTCTGTTTCCTGAAATTTTACAAAGGAAAAACTAGAAATACTGGAAACAAAAATTTGCTGTTTCCAGCATTTCCAGTTTTTCCTTTGTAAAATTTTAGAAAACAGGAAACAGAGTGAAAACAAGAAATGGAAACAGGAAATGTTTTCGTAAACCAAACAGGAATGTTTTCAGCATTTCCAAATTTTCCTTTGTAAAATTTCAGAAAACAGAAAATGGAAACAGGAAATGAAAGTGCAAACCAAACATGCCCTTATATTGTCATTCTTTATTCCAATCCTTATTTTTAATATAAAACTTTATTCTAATTATTGTGATTTTAATTTACTTAATATATATATATATATATATCTTATCATCAAATGATAACGTAAATTGAATTTTAATAGTAAAATATATTCTACTTGTGAATACTTTCTTTTGACAGTGTTATTTTATTATTTAAAAGGAAAAATAAAAAAAATGAAAATGTGTCACATCAAATGAGCATATTTTATTAATCTCCGAATTTTCCACTGTGGTTCATTAAGAGAGCACGTCTTCTATTAAAAATGTTAATGGATCAAACTTTCATGAATATTCTCAATTTTTAAGTATGTTTGATAAAATTAGCTAAAAATTTAATTGAAAGTTAAAAATCTAGCTAATTTGATTGAAAATATTTGGTAAAACTAGTTGTTAAACTAGCTAAAAATTACAAAATGATGGATAAATACATCATTAATTATTGAATAATGATGAGAGTGGTTGAGAGATAAAATTATAAAAAAATTCAGTCGATAGCTGTAAAAAAGATTTTTTTAAAGCTTTTTTTTGGGTGCATTACGGGGGCTACAGCCCCAAGAGACAAAAACTACAAACTAATTTGGAAACCACGTCTAAACGCAGTCCCAGAAACATCCGCAAAAAATGCAGAGGAAGCAAAACTAGGAACTGAGGAGAATTCCAACCAAGGATCCTTACACTTAACAACATAACTAGCAAAAACATCAGCTAGAAAAATGCCCTCCCTCTTAGTGTGGCTCCATATCAATTCAGGAATGTGATGCAAGCTTACGAATATCTTCCACCAAGGAATAGCTAGTGTGGGCAGAATGACAACCATGCTTAACAAAGCGAAAAGCAGTGATAGAGTCAGTTTCAATAATAACTTTTGATATGTTCTTCTTAATAAACCACTTGATCCCAAGCCACAGGGCTCTCAATTGCGCCATCAGGATTGAACTTTCCCCCAAGAAAGAAGAGAAGGCTCCAATGAATCTACCAGATTGATCTCTGAGCACCCCTTTTTTAAAGCTATCTCAAGAAAAGCTAATAAAAAGTTAGTATTTATGTAAAAAAAAACTACATTACCAAAAAAATGGTGAAATGATTTCAACTACCAATTTCAGTTTTTATCTAGTTGGATTTAAGAGTGAAAATAGGTCATGCCGCTCGTCGGGGCTTACAACCCAGCCTATGTAAAGCCTAAATTGACTTGGCTCGTTTAATAAAAAGACCAAACCTAGACCTTTTCAAAAGTCTTTTTAATTAAATAGGTCAGGAAAAGACTTATTAGGCTTGACGGGCTAGCCTATTTATAAACAACATTATTTTTAATAAAAATATAGTTATATTATACATAATAAATAGTATAATAATATATAACTTTTTAATTTCTCTTGTTGATCTATTTAGAGTTTGGTTTGTTGGCCCATCTAAAGGCATATGTCATTGACTTATTTACATTATTAAAAAGTAAGTCAATTACTCCATAAAATATATTGGCCTATTTAGAGGTAGACCTATTTGTCTATGAATTTAAAAGTTTTGTACATGCTAATAGGTAAAACCAGACTTTCAAATTGGTCAGGCCAAATGGCCTAAAACAGGTTGCAAGTCAGATTTGGGTGTTGCAAAACCTAACTTGACTTTACCTACACTAAAGTGCCTTTCCAAATGGCATGACATTTAAGCTCACTAAAAGTTGAAATTGGTAAATAAAAGATTTGTTAAACCATTTCAAGCATATTTAATAAAGTAGCATTTTTTTAAACGCACTCCAAGTAGGGGTATTCACATCCAATCCAATCCAATGCAAACCGCAAAAATCGAACCAAAAAACCGAAAACCAAATCAAACTGAAATCCAAAAAACCGCAAACCGCAAAAACCGAAATTTTTTTATTGGATTGGATTGGTTTTCAGATCCTATGTTGAAAACCGATCCAATCCAATCCAAACCAAATTTACACATATTATTACTTATAAAATAGTCATATATTTATATTTGTATACATATGTATTTATGAAAATATTTATACTAATATATTTTTCATGATTTTATTATATAATATCATGTTGATATTTCTATAAATATATAATATAAAACTAGGTTTAAATTAATTTTTATGTTTCATGTCATTCTTTTTATATAATTTTATATTTATTTTAATACATATAAGTTTCAATAAGAAAACGTTTACTATTACTTCATTATTTTATCAATTTTATCAGATATTTATCGTCGCTTTTAAAAAAATCGAAAACCGATCAAATCCAATTCAATTTAAATTGGATCGGATTTGAAAAAATATCAAAATCAATTGGATGATGAAATGATAAAACCGCAATGATCGGATCGGATGATTTTTTTGCCTCAAAACGGATTCAAATTGGACGCGAACACCCGTAACTACAAGTATCATTTCAAGATTTAGTTGAAATTGCCTTTATACAATTTTATACTTAAAAGTTTTCATAATTATCAAATTTAAAACTCTAGTTCAGTAATCAATGATGATTTTATCTATCATTTTTCAGTTAGTAGTAGCTAGTTTTATTAAACATTTTCAATTCAATGAGATAATTTTTTAACTTTCAGCTAGTTTTTTAGTTTGTTTTATCTAACACACACTTAACACTATAATTTAAGATCATTACACATTTTTTAATATGCACTTTTTCTTATATTTTTATTATTAATGTATAATTATTATAATATCATTTAATATTTGTAGAATCAAATTATAAAAGATAATTAGCTTTTTTGATTTATTATATAGCCAATTCACCTCTTTAAAAAGTTTTAAATAAATAAGTATTCATATATATTAAATTAATAAAAAAACAACAAAAAAATGGTATATGCACCGGGCCCGTGTGTCCAAATTCCATGGAAGACCAACAAATATGCACCGGGCCCGTACGCGGCGTAAGGCTAAACCCTAAATCCTACTCTATAAATACCTGTTGTGTTGAAACAGCGAGTTACTTTCTCACTGTTAACAATCGCATTTGATCCGTTGCATCCTTTTAATCAAGGAAATCACAGTTGAGAGGTTTGAGAATTGAATTGAAATCTTCTCTTTCTCTACTGTGTTTCCTTGGTTAAAGAGATTCAGTCGATCATTACCTCCATTCTGCTTCCCTGAACCCTTTTCCCTCTAACATCAATCCCATCCTTTTTCCTTCGAGCTTCTCTCCTTGTCGTTCTGCTCCAGTTCCACGCTTCGTTAATACATCCACGCTTGTATTCGTTGCTGATTTCAATTTGGTTATTTCATAACTTATAAACCGTGATTTTTTTTCCTATTAACAGATTTGCGCTCAGTTGCTATATTTTATTCTCACATTTCTCGTTTTTGCGGTTTTGATTGTTTTGTTTCTTATATAAACCCTTAAATCTTGTTATTCCCAATTTTTTTGCATGGTTATGCCGTATACTTTTGGCCCTGGCTCTGAAGGAGATTTGCCTTCACAGATTCAATTTGGGTCATTTTTTGTTTAATTTTGAGGCATGCCCTAGTTTTTTAACTTCAATTTCTGGGTTTCTACTTTTCATTGTCTTGCCCCTTTATTTGGTAGGAAATTTTGACTGCAATCTAGCAATTTATTAGTTTTATCTTTTTTACCGAGAACTGCCTCGTTCTCTTTATGGTTTTTACATATTTAATCAGTTTTTTTTTCTTTATTTGATAGCAACTGGCATTTTTTAGCCCAATGTGTTTATGGAGTCATATCTTCAGTGTAAATGTTCATGTCATATTTTGAAAGAAAAAACATGAATTGATTGTTAGCATTGTTATTTTACATTTACATCGTAGTTGTCACTGTGTTTTTCATTCTTCATGGTTTGCCTTGATATGGTAGTATTTGTTATGTTGAACAGTGAATGTGATTTCTGGGCATGTTGGCTGTTGCCTATGTTGCTTATCTAAGGTCCTGTATTGTTAACTCTTGAGTCTCAATGAGGAATTAAGGTGTGTTTGGGAAACTGGAGGGAAGGGTTAGGGGAAAATGGAGATGGAGGAGTAGGAGAAGGGGGGGGAGAACTTTGTAAATTATTGGATATTCCTCAACACATTGGTGGTGAAGGACATTCTGAAATAGAGCTGAAGCAACAAGTTTATGTTGTTGAACAGCTTCAAAACAACAACAAAGACTGTACAAGTTTCTCACCAAAATTCTCAAATAGCTGAAATTCAGAGTCCTGGAAATGATAACAGACTCTAATCATGAGGCAGTAAAATACATAATCCCAGTATGCTAGTCTCAGTAGATGAGAAATTAACTTGGCAATGTCAGTGAGCAGCCTATCAGCCGAAATCAATCATGTAATATTGTAATTGTAGTGATTGAGAGTTACTGTTATTCTTTTAGGCCTTAATTCCCACTAGACATGTCCAATGCTGCCGTTTTCTGCACTTTGTTTTCAAATTAGTCATATGCTACTTTGCATGATACTTCTCTTTACTTAAAACAGGGTTCCTAACTTTGATATTTATACCAGTAAACCAAGCAAGCAACTTGTATCTGTATGTTACTAGTTTATCCTGCCATGTCTTATTTGACTCCTCCATACAATTTGAATCAGCGTCAATTCATTTGTAGGATTTCTCCATCAGTGACAACGTATTATAATTTACACTCTAAAAGCCAAATTTAATTGGTTCTCAAAATGCATTATAGAAGACACACAAACTAAATAATTGTCTTTATATTCGTAAAGATGCGAATCCCCTATTTTAATCAAATATTTCTTGCAAAACATTACTCATACAAAGTCTACATTCAACCTCGATTTTAATCCTTCTGGAAAATCTAAATGCACTCTCGAATACGTAACACTATTGCATATGACTATATGAGAAATGGGTGGTTCTAATTTGTGCCACTACACAAGTTTATTTGATCGGTGATAACAGGTTCTCCCTGTTACTATTTAAAAAAAAAAAAACATTTGTAATTTGCAAGTTGTCTCTACTATGATGGTCACAACCAACTTCTCTATCTCTGCTATTTTCTTCCATCGTCCATTCCTCTGTCTCCATATCCTCTTCTACCATTGCTGCTCTAAAGCACTTGTTGAGAGACAAAACCAGGAACAGAACCCTATGCCTGCAGTGTGTCGATTCTCTAGTTTGCTTGTCCACAAAGATAACAACACCACCAACAACTGTAACCTTAACAGCCTTGGCGACGAGACACGGTGGTAGTGGTGTGGTGGCTGGGTCCTACTGTGAGTAAGCGGCAGAACCTGAGGCCGTGACACGATGGTGCCTTGCAACAGGACCTGCGCGATGGTGGTCAAGTGAGCAATGAACGTCTACACCTCACGGCGGCGCCTCTGACAATCACCACCTTCCACCACCAAGAAACTGTCGATCTAGCTGGGCCGTTGGGGAAGGAAAAAAGCAGGAAAAAGCCATTGCATTGGAAGTGAAGTAAAGTACTAGAGGTGTGGAGGGATATTGAGTTTAGCAGCGACGTCAAAGGCGTCAGTGCAGAAGGGGTCGACAACGAAGACGGTGAGGCGGAGAGGGAGAGGGCGTGGGCGTGACAGAGAGGATATTGAGGGAGATAAGGGACTCGACTTTGGTGTTGGGTGGGAGGAAGACGGAAAATGGCGGTGGGAGGGAGCGGAGGACGGTGGTTTACGCCTTAGAGTTGGGTCGTGGTGGCTGGTGGGGATGATGAAGGCGAGCTGGGAGTGGAGTGACAGGTTTAAAATTTTTTTTGGACTCTTGGTACCCATTTTTGCAAATTTTAAAAACCATTTATCATTTTACCAGCAACCTATTAAATCTATCAAATCTGAACCACTCAATTAAAAAATATTATATCTGATGGTTCAGATTACTTGTGTACAAATATACAAGTATTCCACTTGTGTAGCTTAGACAACACCATGAGAAACAAGTAACTATATAATTGCATGTTTCGATTTGTAAAGATATGAATTGCCCATTAAATCCAAAATCTAAACCTTTAGCTATCGTTAGCTAGATGAATAGGACGATTAGGCCTGAGCAAGACCCGCGCACTCGGCTTGACCCACATTATTCATTGGGTGAAATCAGTCTTTGGGCGGGTACGAGCAGTTGAGCAGGTCAGGCGGGCCATTTAAATGGGTCCAAATCGTTACACACGGTTGGTTTCGGGTCCGAATTCAAATAATTCAGTAACCGACCCAACCCGACAACCTTGTGTTTTGTTTTTAAAAGTGAGCTTTTAAAATATTGGGCCAGGCCCATCCTTAACATGAAGGAGCAGACACCCACGATAGGCCATATATATTCATTAGTTTTCCTTCCTCCCCCATTTTTGACCTAATCGCACTCCTCTAGTCCTCCCCCTTCTTTTCTCTCATTCTGCTTTCCTTTGTTTCTCAACCCATCTCATTCTCACTTTCTCTGTCAAAGGCCGCACTGGAGTTGAAGCATGACGGGACAATGCGTGATGACCAGGACGACGCACGACCATGGCGAGCGGCGGTGGGCCACGACGACGTCCCATTTCTCTCTCGCTCTTTTCTTTTTTAACTTTCTTCTTCCTCTTATTTTGTTCTCCTATATTACTCCATCCGGTCCTATTTATAAGAACCTTTTAACCACTTCACACACATTAAGGAAGTTAGTTAATTTAGTTGATTACAATAAAGTTGTAATGAATGTGTATCATATTTCCTAGACTACCATTGAATTTATTGAGACCCATTATCTCTCTTTTTCTATTTAACTACTCCATTGTGTCATACTCTCTCTACTAATTAATCACTCACCTACCTCCACTATTGGGGTATTTTTGTCAAAGAATAATTAATGCATGAGATAATCTGAAAAAGTTCTTATAAAAAGGACCAAGACCCACCTTAAAAAATGTTCTTATAAATAGGACTGGAGGGAGTATTTTCTTATTTTCTATCCCCCTTCTCACTTTTCTTTTTGATTTATGGGTGCAGGTGGGGAGTAATGACAACATTAGCACGATGTGGTGCGGTTGAAGCGTTGCTACGTTGCGACAGTGGTCACGACTGAAGGCGATGACCGTTGATGACTATGTGGCTCCGCGACTGAAGGTGGTGATGATTATGTGACATGTCCTTGTACATCGGCACGCTTTGGGGACGATTTGGTGGAGCTAGACATGCATGAGAAGAAGCTGTGATCTCGGTGATCTCTTGTGGTGGATGAGGGTTTGGGACAATGTCTGGGAGATTGAGCGTGGGTTGCTTTCTTTTTCTCTAGTTTAGTGGTTTTTTAAATTAGGTCTTTGGTTTAATCTTTCTTTTCTGTAGATCTGATTCTTTTTGTTGGTCTTTGCTCCAATCTGAATATGTAAAACTGTAAATGGCCCAACAAGCCATATTCATTTTTAATCGTTTTTTTAAGAAATGAATGAAAACAAAAAAAAATGTTAAAAATTTTGACCAGGCCCAAAAAAATTCACTAGGCCAAAATTATACCCGACATTACCGACCTGTCCAACCCGTCACCCGCACAACTCGTAACCCGCCCAATCCGCAATGATTTATGGTCGAAAATGGGCCATATATTATTGTGGTTGGGTTCAATCGGATTAGGCTTTTTGAGCCCAAATTCGACCGAACTTTCCCGATGCTTAGCCCTAGCGACAATGGCGGTTGTGGTGGTGGTGGCGGCGACAACGGTGATGGTGTAGGGTGTCAAGCAACAATGGTGGTGGTAATTTTGTTAATAAAAAATAATGAGATGTTTTGTTCTCTTTTGATCCACCTTATTTCATAGAACCAAAGTGTTCCACTTATTTAACGATATGTTATGTTCTATTTTTAAAATAGACCAAACATAGAATAGAATCTATATGTCCCGTGTTGTTTCGTTCTGAAGTGTCTAACAAACGTTACCTTACGATCCAACTAAGTTTTTATTATTTTTATTCATTGCTTAAAGTGGCTTTTTCTTTGCTTTTTTGGTAAATGTTTCCCTTTCATTCCGCAACTTTACACAACTTTCATCTACTTCCGGTTCATTTTCCTGTTTGTTTTGCAACTTCACAGGGTTATCTTTCTGCACAAATAAACAAACTGATTTTGTATCATTTTTAGATTGGAATTAATTCTTTGAACTTTTTTTTACCGAGTGATTTATATAATTTGTGATTTTCTTACAAAACCAGTTTTGAGAGCTCTTTATTTAAATGTTTCTTTCACACTCATTTTGGCATGTCTTTGTTATAGATTGCTTGATCAACTATATGTGTACAATATATTGAAATGGGTGTGAGCAATATAAATTCAAATTGTATGGTATTTATTACTCGGTTTTTTGAGAGGTGATGCAAGTTTTTTTTTGAGGTCCTGACATCATATCTCATTATAGTATATAATATATAGCTAATTGACATTATTTTTTATTGTAACACCATCCAACTCGTTTAACTAACATTGTTTTGTGAGTAGCAGTTTTGGAAGCTTCTCCATTGTATTTTTTGGCTGTTGGTTTCCTGGTGGCAATGAAAACAATTTATCTAAAAGTTGTTTTTTTTCTTTTTCGAGTCTAGGAGGTAACATGGTAGGTAAGAGTGATATATCCCAACACCAGATCTCTTTATAGTATATGATATACCACTTAGTATAGTTAATTGACATTAAATTTTTTTTTTCTTTTTATTCTAACATCATCCAACTCCTTTAACTATTAATCATAGAGTATGATGAATCAAAGGCAGAATGAGTAGCTATAATATAAATCTTTGCCCCCTGAAGAATAGAAATATCACGTTCAACTTCGTGCCTTAAGTGTAGTATCATGTGATAAGCTCTTGGGATATCATCCAAAAGCCAACTATTCTCTATAAAATCTGGCCTCAAGAGATGCTTCTTGAACATCTGTAGAATAAAAAGATATAAAGTAGCTTTTAGCGTGTATATATATAAAAAAAATCAAGTAATACTTTATCTTGTACAATAGCTTTTAGGGTGCTTTTTATACTATAGAATAAGCTTTTCTATGGGTTGTAACTTGTATGTAACTAGTTTTTCTACTTGTGTGTCGCACCACCCTTTTATATTTTATCATTATTTTCTTAGTATAGTAATTTTACTAGTCCACGTTCTGAATTCACACAAAAAAAATTGATATTATCACTACACAACATCCTACGGGAAAAGCTAATACTAGTAAAATCATGCCAAATCAGGGGAATACAAAATTGAGGAGGAGCACTAAACACATGTAACCCAAGAGAAAGCTCATGACCGTAAGAGGCCCGTTTATCAGCAACTTGGTTACCTTCCCTAAAACCATGGGAGAAGGTAACATAAAAATTGATATTATCTACAATCATTTCCCTTTTTTTTCTAACTCTTTTCCTTTTTCATCCAATCTTTTACTTTCTCTCTCTTTATTTCTTTTTAGAACCCTTAAAAAATAGTAATAATTTTTTACACTTCTATATTTTATATTTTTTTCACACCTCATTTTTTCTTTCTATCTCTTTTTATCTTTTTTATCACATCAAATATTATATTTTCACCTTCTCTCTTTATTTTTTTCCTTTTTATTTCTCTCTTCCCCATACTTGCCACACCCCAAAAATTAGGTGTTGAAAGTTTTTAGAACTCTTAAAAAGAGTAATTATTCTTTTACACCTCATTTTTTTTTCTATCTTTCATTGTCCTTTTTATCACATCAATTACTTGAGGATGTTTACTTTGAGAAAACATTCTCTATTTTCATTTCCTATTTTTAAGTTGTAATTACTAAAATATTTTCAATTTTGACAATAAATCATCATTATGTTTTATGTTTTCAAAGTTTTGTAAAAGAAACAATGAAAACAACTTTGTATTGGTTTCTCTATTTTTTATATAAAACTTTGAAAACAAAAAATAAAATGACATGTTTTTTATTATCAAAACTAAAAGTATTTTAATAATTAATTACAATTAAAAAACATGAAATGAAAACATAAAATCTTTTACCTTCTCTCCCATCATTTTCTTTGTCTCTTTTTTGTTTCTTTCTTCCGTACACTTGCCACACCTAAAATACGGAGTATCAAAGTTTTAGTACTCTTAAAAAATGGTGATTTTTTTCACAATATAAAGTAGATTTAGACAACATAAGGTTAAAATAGGGTCGATCTCACATTAAACTTTTATCTATAGTGATGGGAAACGGGAGGGAGAGAGAATAATTACTAGTGAAATTATCTATATTTATCATCGTTTTCAATGTTATAAAATTCTAATTTTAATCACTAAGGACATGTGGATCCGGATCGTCTCTTGCGTCTCTAGTCTCTCTAGCAAACATCAGCTACGGAATAGCTACGGAATAACTAGGCTATTAAAATCCATAGCTATTCGGTAGCTAATGTTTGCTGGAGAGGCTGGAGACACGGGAGAGGATCCCTGCACACAAATATGTCCTTTTTAATTTTTTTAAATCAAATAAGTTATAAATCTATATAATTTCTCTTTTTTTGGGAAAAATATGTTATTAGTCCCTGAACTTTTGGTCAATTTGGGTTTTAGTCCCTGACGTTCCTTGATTTTATATCCCTAAACTTTAAAAAAACCGGTAACAGTAGTCCCTGTCGTTACTTTGGCCCAAAATAACGACAGAGACCACTGTTATGAGTTTTTGAAAGTTAAGTGTATAAAACCAAGGAACTAAAGTTCAGAATAATAGATTTTTTTCCTTTTTTTTTCTCTCCTCATTCCAAAGGGAGGGTTTGGATGAAGAAGGGAAATTGAAAGGACGACATGAGCGGCGACTCTAACGACTGCGAGCAGCTGGCCTGGCCTGCAGCTGCGTGCAGTAGTAACAGTGTGATTACGCAGTGGCGTGCACCCTGTCACTATTCGTTTGAGCCTTGTCCTATAGCTAAGATAGCCTAGTCTGGTCCAAACCTTTAATTTGTAGTCATCACAACTAACATAACAACAACACTTCCCTCCCTGCCTACTCCGTTTAAGTCAACTGTTCCAGTAACCCATTCATTTATTAAAAAGAAAAACAATATTATATTCTACCATGCATCTCCTAAATAATTAATGACATTTTTGGTTTAGCGTTCAATCGTAACACACTCATGTTTCTAATGTTAAAAATAGTTTTATTAGAGAATTTAAATTTGAGTTTGGTCAGTTTCAACGTTAAACCAGACAAATACTAAAAAAAGATGTGCTTACTTTAAAATATGTTAGTATAACTTTAATTGAAAGTGAGCCTAATATGTTGGGCATTACTGTTTGGTGAACTTGGAAGGCGAGGGTGGTCTCTTTCTCTCTCAGTTATCATGGTTTTGAAAATTAGTATGACATTTTTTCTGATTACCATTAATGGCCTGAACTCTAAAACTGCTCTGGCAAAACGCTTCGAGACCGAGACCCCTACTCTTCATATGCAGTAAAACGTAATTGAATTAATTAGCTAACCAACAAGTAGAAAATTTTATTTAAATTTAAAAATGTTAAGAATTTAATATATATATACACTATTAGTGTAAATTTTTTTTACACATATATCCAATTATATGCCGCCACATTATTTAATGAATTTAATGATGTGGCGACATACCATTTGATGTATCTGTGTAAAACTCATTGACGACCGTGTATATAAATTAAATCCAAATGGAAAGGGTTTAATATTCAATTAGCTTCCATTTAATCAATAATAATGTTCCTTCCATTTTAATTTATATGTTATTTAATTAAATTTTTTGTCACAGATTACAAAAATAATAAATAATTTAATAATAATTTTACTAAATTATCCTTATTAATTTTTTCAAATCCCTTAAATTTACAATGAATTATTACTCTTAAATGTGAAAACACAACTCTCAAAATCATTTTTTCATAAAACATTATTTGACATAAAAATGAAAAAAAAAGTAAATTAATATATATTACATTGAAATTAGAGAAAATCAATTAAAATGAAATGAAAAAATTTTATTTGAATGACACAAATTAAAATGGAAGGAGTGAAAAAGTGAAACTAATTGAATGATTTACATAAATAATTGAATTGCAGCTGTAGTGGCCTTTAAAATAATTGAGATAATAAATAGGCACTTTAATAATAGAGGATAGTAGTAAATTTGTACAAAATAATAGTATCTCATCCTTATTTCTCATTCATATATGTGCATGCATGTGAGTGTCCCAGAACACGAGCTATGTGGTCCCAAGCTCAAACCTTACCTCTACTCCTGATATGCTGGTTTCACACACTGCAAATTGTATCTTATAAATCATTATAATCACTCCTCCACTAAACCCATATGCAAATTGTCATTGAATTCATTTGCTAATACTTTATGCAAAATGTTAATACTTTATCATGGTCAATTGCTAACTAGCTAGTCCCTAGGTTTTTTTTTTTAATCTATTTTAAGACAACATTTATCCTCCACGAGAAGTAATTCTGATCGATTAGAGTTCAACATCTATGGGTGATAAATTAAGCTCTTCCTGCATACCCAAAACATAAACTGAAACAGCCCCTCACCAACTGATCCGTATGCAGGCATGCTAGGTGCTCTACCAATACAATCATTTAACCACATAGTATCTCCCTCATTTTTTTAACAAGTTTATTTTGGATGTTTATGCATGAAAAAAAATCTATTAAATTCTTTTAATTGCATCACTGTTACCATTTTCAGTCTGGCAGGGAAAAAATTGAAAAACTGATATTGCAGTTGAAAAATAAGATGCTGGAATGTTTGTCCTTCCTCTCTTTTATCCTTTGGTTCTTTATGAACACAGTTCCATGGAGAAATTGTGGACAGAAATTATTATAGTGAATAATAAGTAGTTGGCCTTTCATAACAGAAAAGCACATGCATGCACACTGTAGCAGCCTGTACAGCTGAACTTCTAAGCTGTGAACCTCTTAATTGCGTCCCCCACCCATGCATCTTTTTTTCCATTTTATAGCCTCAATTTCAGTCCATTATTGTTATTGTTTTTCACTCCCTTTTCTTCCTTGTGAAATGTCACTAACAGATAGTTGCTTGGCTTGTTTTTAATCCCTCATCCTCTATTACTCTTGGCTCCTTTGTTTCATCTTTTTAGGAAAATTCAGTACTCTATTACAGACCTTTTTTTCTTGCATGTCATGTTACTGACTAATTAGTATGACCCTGTGATCAAGCCTGACATTGCCTTGATTAGGCCAAGAGTTTTGCCTATTCTGCTGCTTGAAACTACTTATTTTCCTGAGTAGCATTTTCAAACTACATATATGGCTATAAGGATTTTATCAAGGAAGAGCCAATATGTTCTTTGTTTTGTGTTATTCATTTTGTTTTTTGTTTGTAAGGGCCTAGACTCTCCATTGTCACCAATGAAGAAGAAAGAGAAAGAAGTCATCTATTCTGTTATTCAAGGGTTTGTTGGAAAGTGGTGGAATGGTTCATATCTTTATCCAGATCCTTGTGGGTGGACTCCAATACAGGTTTGAAATCATGAATTTTCAAAGAAAAAAGATCAAGCAAATAATGTTTATAGTGTTGTTTGCTTTCCATTTCATTCTGAATCATTCCAAACTTTAATGGAACAGTACTAACTGTCTTAATTATAAACTTTTACAACAGAAGCAGGGTTGTATTTCACTGCTATGATTACATTTCTTATCATTTTCATTCAAAGCCTCTGACAACTTTAAACTTCTATGTTTTGAATGATGTGCAGGGAATTTCCTGTGAACAATTTGATGATGACTTCTGGTATGTAACTTCTGTGAACCTTGGACCAGTTTTAGACAACTCTCTCATCTGCAACCATGATGCTCAGTTCCCAGAACATTTATTCAATCTCAAGCACCTAAAAGTCCTTTCACTGTGCAGTTGTTTCCTTTCTCCCACCCAAAATCCTGTTAAACTCCCCATTTCAAACTGGGAAAAGTTATCAGAAAGTTTGGAATCTTTGACACTTAGATCAAACCCTGGTCTTGTTGGGACCATTCCATCCACAATTGGCAGCCTTAGGAGGCTTCAATCTCTGGTACTGATAGAAAATGGGCTAACAGGTAAACTACCACGAAGTATTGGTAATTTGGTCAAGCTGAGGCAACTAGTCCTTGCAGGAAATGATTTGGTGGGTGAAATTCCAGTCAATTATGGATGGTTTTCTGAGCTTTTAATATTTGATGCAAGCAGGAATCATCTATCAGGAGCATTGCCATCAACTATTGGATTTTTGGGTTCACTTTTGAAGCTTGATTTGAGTAACAATATGCTAGGGGGGAAGTTGCCAAGGGAGCTTGGAAGGCTAAAGAATCTAACTTTACTTGATGTTAGTCATAACAAACTAAGAGGTGGGTTAGGTGGGACACTCATAGAACTGGTTTCCTTAAAGGATTTGGTTTTGTCCAACAACCCAATAGGGGGTGATCTCTTGGGAATTAAGTGGGAAATTTTCCAAAACATAGAAACCTTGGTCCTTTCTAACATAGGCTTAGCAGGGAATGTACCAGAGTCCATGGTAGAAATGAAAAGGCTTAGATTTTTGGACCTCAGTAACAATAACCTTTGTGGAAGTCTCTCTAGAAATTTGGAAAACCTGCCAAGTCTTAGAGCTCTTCATGTAAATGGGAATAATTTGACAGGGAGACTTAACTTCTCAGAAGGGTTTTACAGGAAATTGGGAAGCCGTTTTGTAGCTTGGAATAATGCAAATCTCTGCTATGTTGTTACCAAGCCAATGCCCCATATGCCTTATGGAGTAAAACCTTGTGTGCAGGAAATTACTTTATTTGAAGAGGTTTCAACTGTTAAGATAAATGAAGGGAATTATGAGGATTCCTTTATAGTGGCCTCTTTGGGAAGTTCAAGCTGTGTCTTTTATGGACTTTGGTGGCTTTTCACTTTAAATGGAGTTCTTAATGTCTTCCTGTGGAATATGTAATTTTAGCTCTTCTTAAAGTAGTCTGATACCACCATATGTATTTACCTTAGACAAGTAACCATATTAACACTTCAATTCTAAATTTGTCATCAATTCCGGAACTAACTTATGACTTCTAATATAAGTATTCTGATGGCCAAAAAATATACATGCATTTTTCTCTGATTACCATATCTATACACTTTCACCTTAGCAAAAGAAAACATAAAAAAATCAACACAGAATTTTCTTTGAACACTATTTTTTTTTGGGGGGTAAAGTCATTGTTGGTGAATAATGCAAATTAAGATACATTTGTCAGAATCAGAGGAGAAGGAAACATGCATGTTGCAAATTACTTATTCTGGAATGTGGCACTAGAGTCCCAAACCAGCGAAATTGAGACATAAGAGGTCTCCCAAAAAAAGCTAAACAAGCAACAAAACACAAGTATATCAATTACCCTTCAACTGGAATATGCTTAATAGCTCTGTTTAGTGTGTGTTTGGATTAGTGTTTGCAAACTTTAGTTTGAATGAACGTGGATTTAGTAAACATGATTTATGATAAACTTGAGTATGAGTAAAAATAATTTCATGTTTGGATATTTTGCTGCAAACGTGAGTTTAAGAAAGTAAATATTGAGGAAACTCAAGTTTCACACGCAGAAGCTACAAAAACCTGCGTTTTGTAAACTCAAGTTTCAGAACTCAAACGTGTGTTTTGATCAATGGAACCAAACAATATGAAAAATAGGGACGCGAGATTGAGATTCACAAACCTCAATATATTATTTGCTTACCCCTTTTTTTTTCTTTAACTGTTTGTTCAAAGTTGAATATATTATTCATGAACCAGATGTTAATGGCACGTGGATAATTTAACTGACTTCTAGAATTAATTAATTTAAAGAAAATAGAAAACCTCAAATTTCACAACTTCATTAGCTAATATCACTCAACAGCCTCAGATTTGAGAAACAGTTAGACCAAGTCAAAGACTATTTTCTTAAGCTATCACTCTCAGCAAACCCCACTAACTCCAAAACGTGCTCCTGAATGCTCTCCCTCTTCCTCGTTAACAAACCCCCATTTTCAACTTCAAGTCTCTCTTATTAAGTCCAACACAAACAACCCTCACATCCTCTCAAAACAAACCTACACTAGTAACCAAGAGAGCACACACACACACTAGAGCTCCCTAAAAATCCAAACTCCAAACATGGCCACTCTCTCCTTCAAAGCCTCATACCCATTTTTCCTTTGCTTGATTCTTTTCTGTGGCTCTCAAGTATTGCTTATCAATTGTACTGAATTTGAAGTTGGTGGTAAAGATGGTTGGGTTGTCCCAAAATCAAAGGACAATTCTGATATGTATAACCAATGGGCATCCCAAAACAGATTCAAAGTTAATGACACTGTTCGTAAGTACCACTTTTTAATTAACAACTTAAATACCCTTATACAAATAACATCAAAGTTTTTATCTTTTTTTCATTTTAACTTTTGGGTTTGTTTCTATTACATTCAGGTTTCAAGTATGAGAAAGATTCTGTTTTGGTGGTGACTGAAGAAGAGTATGGAAAATGCAAATCTTCACGTCCTCTTTTTTTCTCTAACAATGGTGACACTATCTACAAATTTGATCGACCTGGCATGTTCTATTTCATTAGTGGGGTTAGTGGTCACTGTGACAGAGGGCAGAAGATGATCATTAAGGTTTTGAATGTAGAGCCAGCAGCACCTTCACCCCAATCTGCAAATGAGAGTGCACAGAAATCACCTTCTAATGGTGGAGTTGTTGGAATGGCTCCTTTGAGGATCACAACATTGACACTTTTTGTTTTGTCACTCTTGGCCCTGCTTTATGCTTGAAGCTTCATTCTTATTGTGTGATCAGCATTTTTAGCTTTAGGTTTGAGTGTGGTAGGTATTTTGTTTTTTGGAGTTTTAAGTTCAGTTTATTTGTTTGGTTTGGTAGTAACAGGGTTGGTAGGATTGGACTCCATTATTAGTTAATGTCATCATGATATTGGTTTTTTCTTGAGTTGGTGTTTACATTTATCATGAGATGTTCTTTCTGATTATTTATTTGTTTGAAAATTATATGTGTCTTTCTGGGTGGCCTTCTTTCTGATGATAATGAATGGATGATATATATATCATGAACAAGTTAGTATTGATCTGGATTTCATGAAAGAAACAAATATAATTAAGGATATCATGTTCCCTGAAGCGAGATACATAATGCCATGTCCAATTAGACAATGTGATATGTTTCGGTTTGCTGGTTTATTTTGAGAAGGGAAATGCTAAATCCACAAAAAAAAAAGCAAGAAAGAAAGTGCATAAAACAATAGCCAAGTTTACAAATAGATATATGAAATATGGATTACTGCCAATCAACGCAAGTTATTTTGATGAGCTGGTAAACTGTTGTTCCCACTTAAGTGGTCTTGATCGCGGGGAGAGTTTTATCGTTTATAAAGATTATACTGGTTGTGGTTTTATAAAAAAAACGTAAATTATTTCTTTAAAAAAAATGCAAGTTGTTTCAACACCACGAGGAAAGAAAAAATTAAACTAATTACATAACAAAATGTGCATTTTTTCTTGTATAAATGTTCACATAACAATATATTTGGATAATTTCCTTATATAATTTTTTAAGAAAAGCCCCAAATCCAAAGAACATTTATAGATGTATTTATATTTAACTCAAAGAAATAATTATACAATTTTGCAAAAGGAAGGCGTCAAAAAAAAAAATTTGCAAAAGGAATAGTAAACACATCTAATTAACTTTTCCTCATTCCTTGTCCAAAAAAAAACTTTTCCTCCTTCCAATATTAGTTTACAACTTATCATCTTCATTGCTATCGTATTTGCCTTTTACAACTATTTATAGGGAGATATTTAATATTCACTATGTTCATTTTTATAAGGTATATTTGACCGAATTACACAAACTAAAATAAGTGATTAAAATTAATTAATTTTTTTGAGATTTTAAAAATTAATTTAACATTTTAGTTTTACCCTTATTTAATACTACCTTATGAGAAATTCTAAATTATCAAAACCAAGGAAATACCTTGACACCTGTTAATTGTAATTAATAATATCATAATTTTAAATTTTATTCTAGAAATAGCGTAGTATATCCACTATCATGGAAAATAGGTGAGTAGTAGAGCTGGGTAACGGACAGGTCCGCTTAAGCCCGCAGTTAAACGGACTTAACCGTTTGAGCCCCCGCGCTAAATGGACCTGCTCTTTTCTGGTCCGCATAAGCCTGCGGGTTAGCAGACCAACCCGCGAGCCAGCCCGTTTAAGTAATTAAAAATGATTTTAATTCAAAAAAATGGTTTTAATTAAAAAAAATCTAGAAAAAAAACATAAATTTTAGTTTTTTTCTTATAAATTACAAATGAATGTTTATAAATTAATTCACTTGAATTCTTAAATCAAAGATTATAAATTAATTTACTATCATCACCATTCACCAAACATAAAGACTAAAGAGTAGAATAAAGGGCTTAAAAAATATAATACATAGTTTTAGGATTTTTTTTTTAAAATTAATTTTATTTTTTCTGCAGATTACTGCAGTTTTATAAAAAAAATAAAAAAAGCTTAATGGTTCGCGGACCAGCCCCGCGGGTTTGCGGGGAAACCCATTTAAGACCGTGGGTTAAATGGTTAAACCCATTTAGCCCGCTTCTTAAATGAGCCTCTGATTTTGTGATCCAGGCCCGCATGCGGTGTGGGTTTTGCGGACCGATCCACGGGCCCAGGCCCATATACCCAACTCTAGTGAGTAGTGAACGATCAATTAACGATATAAAAGGAACTTCATAATTAATACAATTTAAAATAATACTACATTTCTTATGTTTAGGACCAAACAAAAATACATTTTTGTCTCTTATAAATAGGATCAATGATAGTATTATTAACTAACTCCACTATTATTTGATAGTTGAAAACATATTAAAGTAAATAAGGGTAAATTAGGAAAATGGTAATAAATATTTCATTGAAATTGTAAAGTGACTTATAAAAGTGAACACAAAAAACTTCTAAAAGATGCCTTATAAAAAGGAATGGAAGGAATATAATTTATTTTTTAATTTATTTTTATTTAACATGTCTAAACAAAAATTAATTTTTAAATCAATTTAGAAAAAATACCATATAATTGATTATTAATTTTTTTCCATAAATAATTAAAACTTCAAATTTATGACTACAAAATAAAACATGAATTTAACCGATATATTTGACAGCGTAAAAAAATTTTACACCGTCATTTGATGATATGCTACCACATCATTAAATAAATTTAATAACACATTAGATGTGATGCTCATTAAATGATGCCATAACACATCATTGAATGAAAATGTAATTTTTTTACATTTTCAATATATACTAATTAAACTCAACATCTAATTAACTTTTATTCCTTCCAATATTATTTAACAACTTTTTTCGTGCAAAACCACATGTATCTTCCATAGGAGGCAATCCTATTCAAGTCGAAGTAAGATTTTACAACTCTTTACATCACTCTTATATACTATAAGTATCTTTCAGGGGGTAATTTTGCTCGAGTCAGAAACATCCACATCATGGTAAGGCCAACTCTCAATGAGAAATTTTTTCCATTCACAAGACTCGAACTAGAGACCTTATTTAAGAGAAATCAAACATGTATGACTTGAAACAAGCGCAAGTAGTCATTCCTATATATTAATTGAGAATGCTTGTTCTCACTAGATTCTCACACATGCAATCACTTGGCCTTTTAGGAGGAGACCCATTATTCATAAATCCTAAATAAATATAACAATTCATACAACATATTTCTTTTCCTCCATCTCTCTCCATCTTATCAATTATCACATCTTACACTTCCCTCTTTTCTATTTCTATCACTCTCCTCACATATAATTTCTCTTTTAGAAAACTCCCCACGTGACTTCTTTTCTTTTTACAAAAACAAAAACTTCTTTTTTTATTTTTTCATCATTTTTGAAAGTCAGAGTCAAATTCAAGACCCTTTAATTTTCAAGTCCTTATTTTTTTTATCTTCAAATTCATATTTAATTTTGATATATTGATATTCATATTAGAAGATAAGTCATTATGAAAGTCAATGATTGAACTTACAACAAAAAAAAACTAATTACAAACTGGTAACATATGATGGGAAACCACTGAGGGCAGAGCGGCAGACATATTCCAGTTGAAGAAAAAATTGATCGCTTGAATAATTTTATGTTGTTTGAATAATTTGAATAAGTTACAACATCTCTGACTATATAAAATTGGGAGGTACTACCAAAACTTTCTGTGGGTGTAGGAGAGAGATTTAAAGAACACCCGTTGCATATTTGTATAAAGCCGTAGCATGTCTACTGCTCTGCTAATGCCTCACAAACTGCCGCTCATCGTCAGCATTTCCTCTTCCATAAGGATTGCTGTGGCTGATTCCATGTCTACTTCCATCAACTTTACGCATTTTCTTCCTTTGCTTACTGCTGCTCTTTATGTTCACACTCACATTCGGTGGGTTTGAAAAACAGAATGAAGCAGCAACGGCCTGCTCAAGTATAGAAACTGGTATTATCATATTGTATACATGCTTTATTATTCAAATCAAAAAATAAATATCATTCTTTAGTCTATATGTTGCCACTTTGATTATTTTTGTTCCATATTTGTTGTTGCCAATCAACCAATTCAATTTAATAAGAATTAAGAATTTCCGGTAACGGATGATTTAAAATGTCTGCTACGGTATTGGTGCATAACTGCATAACATCAACTTAAATAATGTATTTCATATACATACATAGTCATGTAGTTCTAAAACATCATGAAAATAATTATAAAATATAATATACTCTGAAAGCTGTACCTGCAAATCAAGGCGGTGAACATTGAATATATCCTTCATGGAATGTGAATTGTATGCTAATATGTATGATCTATAAGCTTCTTTAGCCATCTTGTTTAAATAAAAGTTGTTGGCTACCAAATTCTCCTGCACAATCCAGATAGTCTTTTTGTAAGATAGGCTGCAGATGATTGCTGTATTGAATAAAATTTTAATTTGAACATGAAGAAGGAATGTACCAGGTGAGACTGCACATTTGCCACCTTCTTTTCATCATATGCATATTCCTTCACTGGGACCTTAGCTGCCTGAAAAAAGCATAGATGTAGAATTTATGATTTCAGATAAGCGGCCAAGAATAATTTCTTACAAGTTTGGGGGTTAGACCATTAGAGTCCAGGGGCCTGGGGTAAATAGCAATCACTGCTTCCCGCTTGTATTGTATTCTATTTCTAGGCATGATATCCACAAGGTTTCCTCAAGTAATCAATTTTGGAACCCTACTTTCTCAGATATAAATGCAATGCATACAAAAGAAACTTCTAATAAATTCTTATTCAGTATCAGCTAGCTTACTGTCCCCTTCTGTTAAATGAGAGAAAACTAACCTTCAGATAGCGAAGAAATTGCAATTCTTCAGGAATCAGGAAAAGCAAAGCATTCCCTTTTCCACCTTCCCCACGAGCTGTTCTACCAACCCTGTGGATATATTCCTGGTAGCAGTATAAAACGTGTTATACAGTACATCAGCATATAAGACTGCTAAGGAACAAAAAGCAACAAAAGAATGGAGTACCTTTGGTTCATCAGGTGGATCATATTGCACAATCCAGTCCTATGACACAAATAAGGAGAAAAAAAAAGATAAATCTTTCACATTTAATGATTTTCAATTAACAGAATAGTTTGCTGCAGAAGTACAATATTTCATTCAAATTTTGTTTATTGTTTTACCATTACTATACAAAGCAAATTAAACATACAAATTTACATGGGGGATAATAATCCTAAATTCTCAACTTGTTGTCTTGCTTACCCCCTCTCAAAGTCTAGAACCCCAGCCTTATAACACTAAATCTTTCATTTGAACTGAAGTACTTAATATAATTTAGAAAATGATTTCTTGCAGGTGGCAAGCCACACACGAGCTCTGTGTTTCCCTTATTCTGAGACTAGTAGCTGTTTACCTTCCATCTCCCAGCTGCTATTCGTGGTGTAGACTATCATTTTTTGTGAACAATGGATTTGTCTACAAAGTTATGAGCATTTTCTCAAATGTCACTCAGAGCTTTTGGCGAATTAGTATGTTGCCCTGTTAATAGTTGGAGGGGTTTTGTCAATGGACATGCAGGGAATATGGCAAGCTTTGCTGAGTTGATGTTATGTTCCTGTTTATTCTGATTTTTATGCTGTTTTGCGTAAGAAGATTTTCTATCCTTCTCTTGCATTTCTTTCCTGGAGGTGTCATCTTAGGTACCCCCAATTATGTATCATTTGATAATATTTACTCTCTCTTATACTTCTTTTATCTTTAGTAGTAGTTAGATTAGATTGACTGATGGCATAATAAATAGTTGGGGCAAAACCTTACAAGTCTTATACAAAAATACAAATGAGACATATTTTCCCATTCAGAAATATTCATATAAGTTGATAAGAAAAATGAATATACCACGGCAGGTATGTCAAGTCCACGAGCAGCAACATCAGTACAGAGTAAGATCCCCTTGTCTGCTTTGCAGAAGTCAAAGAAGGTAGTTGTCCGGGTCTGCTGCTTTTGTTTTCCATGAATACTTGAACAATTCATATGAATGAGATTAAGAATGTCAGCATGGAATTTGACAGAGTTGCATGAAGAGAAAAAGACCATCACTTTTTTCGACTGATGCCTCTTCAAAAAGGAATAGAGAACAATAAATCGCTTGGCACAGGGTACAACCACATAACCCTGCAGCAATCCTTCATTTGTGACCTGCATTGATGAGGATCCTCTTAGGAATGATCATAATGCTGATAAACCAAGTTCAAAGACTATAATAAAGTCAAGAGACATCACCTTGTTTCTCCCATCATCTACATCAATATAGATAGGAGTTGTCTGAAATGACAAGCGAGCAAGATCCTCAACCTGTATTTTAAGGGGAAAATATTATTCAGAAGTCAGAACCAAAAAATCATTATCGAATATCAATCCCCCTATTCCTACTTTCAAGTAAGTTCATTATCAAGTATAAAATTCAAGTATTTTGAGCAAAAAATTGTACATAAGAAAAAATAAAAATTGAAAAGGGAACCGCACTCTCACTTTCAGGTAATGTATTAACAAATATCAATCTCTAGTGTATCAAAAGTAAACAAAAGATATTTATATGAAAATTATTAAAAACTGAAATTAGATTTTAAAAAAAAAAAAACAGGGAAAGACTTTGATGAAAGATTGGAAAATGAGGAACAAACCTTCTTTGTTTGTGTAGCTGAAAATAAAGCTGTTTGCCTATTCTGTTGAATGAGAAGCAGATTAATTAGCCAAGCCCATAGATATTAGTTGAAAACCACATAATACTTGTAAACTTATAACTATGTTTAATAAGAATAATAGATGGATAGAAGCACGATTAAATGGGAAATGTAGCAACCACATCTCAGCCTTAACCTTGGCCTCAATAGACTCTTGGGCAGAATTCAATATTGTACTTTTCCTCTATGGTAAGTAATAGATGATAATTGTAAATTTACAATCATTCCAGTCCTATTTGTTAGGTGTTTTCCAGTTCAATGATTCAATCCACATATGGTAATTGGGCTGGACAAAAAGCCATTTCAAGACACTATTATAATTTGACAGGATCATGCATGAATCAAAGGGCAAGTAGAAAGAGAAACAAATTTTAGATACCTTCTTTAATCAAAAAAAAAAATTTAGATACCTTTGGGAGGATCTTAATAATCTGCTTCATTTCATCCTCAAAGTTGGCTTCCAATATCCTGTCAGCTTCGTCAATCATGAGGCACTGCCAAATCATGCAGGAATTCAGAGAGAGAAAATAGTCCGAATCTACATATACATATGCATGCATGCAACTACTAATATTCCAGATACATGAACAGAAGACCAAGTTCAAGAGCCTTCAGTCAAAAATTGAAAAACAGAAAAACCTCTAACACCAATATTTATTTATAATATTCAGCATTAAATAGTGATTCGTGCACTCAAAATCTGCTGGCTTTCTTTCTCTTTTGTTTTTTTGGTCCCCCCCCCCCAAAACAAGCTCAAATTGAGCAGGCAACAAGTGCAAGCAGCAAAAATAAGGACAAATGAATAGTTTTAGAAGATATGTAAACATAAAATATCAGCCAAAATACATGTTTATCCAATTAGTATCAAATGTATATTTCATAGCCAATCTGTCAGCATCAAACAATCAAATAGATATTATTCATGAAATGCTCAGATTACTGATAAGCAACAAAACACTCACAATTCACAAACCACTGCGATGACCAAAAGACATAATAAATACTAGCATTGCTTATATATGACATTATAACAAAGCACAATAGAGAAACAATTGTATGAAATCAACAGTCCAATCCATAATTTACCTTCAAGTTTTATATATGAATCCCTTTGTATTTTGAAGATGATCTAGAAGTCGACCAGGAGTTGCTACCAATAGATTTAACCCTTTGGCAATTCGTTCAGCTTCAAGTTTTCTAGTTGCACCTCCAATAACCAATCCAAGAGTTTGTGAATGATACTTGAGAAGCTCCTTGGCCACAGCATGTGTCTAAACAAAATGGTCAATCAGCAAACAGGAAGAATTCGATAATAAAATCTGCAAACAATGCAAAACACTAAAAAATAGCAAGAATAACAAAAAAAAGGAGAAACTCCAAGCAAAGAAAATATTATCCCAAAAGCACAGTTTATAACCAGGTTTACAGGGTCAAGGTAAAAGAATGTGGGCAAATGAGCAAAACTTCATACCTGAATTGCAAGCTCTCTAGTTGGGCATATGACAATGACACCAGCTCCATTACGAGGTGTAAATTTAACATTGTACAGCAGCTCCACAGCAGGAATCAAAAAGGCAAGAGTTTTTCCAGAACCAGTCCTTGCAGCACCAAGAACATCTTTTCCAATCAAAAGTGGTGGAACTGCTCTCGCTTGAATCTGCATGCATGATATATAGTCAATTCTAAAATGTTATCATTCAATTTTCAATACACTTGGTAGCACGTGCAGCATTGAAATTCTGTTTTTTTTTCAGGAACTTGTTGTTTTACCTGAGTCATGTGGTGGAATCCCATGTCCATAATGGCCTTATAAGTAGGTTCAGACAATCCCAGAGAATCAAAAGACTCACTACTCATAATTCCAGAGCCAGCATTGTTCTTCACCTTTTTCTCTTCCACTTCAATTTCCCCTTCCACCTCCTCCTCTTCCTTCTTCTTATTCAAGGATTCTCCATCTCTATCAGTATTATTCCCATTCTCCTCTTCTTCTGCATGCTCTTCTTCAACAATATCCCGAGACCTTTTCTTGCCGCGCTTCTTCTTCTGCTTCTTCTTCTTGGTTTCATCCATAGTCGAGGCTTGAAGGTTGTCTTCTGGTTCTGCCATGATGAGATTTTGCACAACCTAGACAATCTTGATGAGGATTGCAGTATGTCATATTGTTAATTCAGTGGTTTGTGTAGGTCATCAAGTATAATAAGCTTTAACTCTGGGACCTTGTTTATTTATAATATCCACATTAGAAATCTGTTATAGCTCAATCCATCAAATTATGGAGTCAAATTTCTTTCTTTATTTTTTCTTTAGTTTTTTTCGTTTTAACTATTTCTGCAATCATTGACCATATGTAAAGGAAAATATTAATTTCCCCAGAGCAAGATAATCATGAGGTATAATCAAAACAGAACACATATTTCTTTCCTTTATGTTTTTATGCATCACATAAATTGGAAACAAAAATTCAAAGAGAATCAAACAAAACTATAAAAACAGTAGCCGTGTGATGGCAGAGAGGGCACCTTCCACTGCTGAAGAATTCCAAAGAATTCCACTGCTAAATTTAGCCATGATCCATGCTTTGGTTTTTGGTCGTAGTAATATTCTATGCACACAGTAAGTCCTCTACTCATCTAACCTTAATTATATTGCATATTTATTAACACCTTAATTCATTAGTGAAACTAGCCACAAGATTTCTATCAACACCTTAATTCATTAGTTTTTCTCTTATCTACGCATATTTATTACTTTGGTATGGGATAGCCACTTTTGCACCTTGGTGAGCGAAGGAATTATATTGCAAAATCCTAGCTTTGGGACACAATAATAATTATGCAGAACCTTGCTAGTGAATAGATGGCAGAGACACATGGACAGAGAAAGGCATCATTGGCTTGGTGGGTGAAAAAGAACAAAGAACAAAAACAAAAACAAAAACAAAAAAAAGAAGCTAAACTAATTAATCTCGTGAATTGCTTGTCTGAGCAAACTCTGCAACTATTTCAGACACCATGCAATCAAAAAACACCGAAAATTAGAAAATATTTCCTTAACAAAATTTCAGTAGTAGTACTCAATAACCTGATGTCAACTTTCACTGAAGCAATGAAATACTACAAAGACAACAGTCAAAGAGGAGCGAGCATAGATTGTGAAAGGAGGGGAAGAGACTCACCTTGCACGGGAAGTGCCTGCGGCTTGCGACGGAGCTACGGATGCGGTGGAAGTGGCTGCTGGCGGTGGCGGAATGCGACTAGTGCAAGAGAGAGAGATGCAGTTAGGGTTCTTAAATTCTTCTGTGTTGTGGCAAGATTCTTCGTCACGGTTGCAGGCTTGAAGCGATGTTTGATTGATTCACGTGGTGTTTGATTCGCGAGAAAGTGTAGGAAAAAAAAAATTAGTGTGGTGGCACTATCTTCTTCTTCTACCCCTCTGGTTAAACCCTAGTCTCGCAGGCTTCGTTCGTGTGCACGTGCGTGATTCACATGGGATTGTCGAATTCGACAGGGTCAAGGGCAAAACGGATTGGACCTATCTTACTTGCTTAGGCCCATCGAATTGATGGACGTGGGCCGTGTGATAATTGGGCCCTGCCTTTGGCCCAAAATTTGTGGATTTTAAGACCCCGGGCCCAAGTTCAGATATCTTCATTCTATTCAGAATGAAATTTTAAAAAGTTAAGATCCAACTAAAAAATAACAGAAAAAGACAGTATTTTGCACATTTTATATTGTGTCTTTAATCATTTATAATCATTGCAAATGAGAGGAAGGGGACATCACCCGGCATAACGCTAAAGCAACAATATAAGAACAATAAAAGGGAAACATTATGATGGAGAAGTACTCTACTAGACACGCATACATAAATTATCATAATCTAATTGCACTAGTTCATGTTCATGTCATTACTTGAAAGGCAATAAGCTGAATTTGGTCACAACCTTCATCATAACCACTGTGCCATCATATTCCACCCTCATTGCATTATCAATCAAGGTGCAATACAATATAGAAAAGAAACCCCCAAAAAAAAACAGCGATGAATTTCACAAATATGAAATATCGTAGTCAACAACATTGTTGGTCCCGTTATATTTCATTGTTGTTTATACTCCCTCCGGTCCTTTTTATAAGAACCTTTTAACTATTTCACACGAATTAAAGGAAGTTTGTTAATTTAGTTGATTACAATAAATTTGTCATGAATGTGTATCATATTTACTAAACTATCATTGAATTTATTGAGATTCATTATCTTTCTCTTTCTATTTAACTACTCAATCGTGTCACACTCTCTTTACTAATTAATTACTCACCTACCTTCACTAATGGGGTATTTTTATCGAATAATAATTAATGCATGAAACAATCTGAAAAAAATTTTATAAAAAGAACCAAGACCCACCTCTAAAAGGTTCTTATAAATAGGACCGGGGAGTATATTTGTAACCGAAATTACAAAAGAAAGCGATATCAGCTGCGGCACATTGTTGTGTAATGAAGATACCCCACGGCCACCAGATAACCAATTGATGGATGTTCAAAGAATTCATTTAATTAATTATCGTTCAATGGATCAACAACATGTCCCACTAAAAAAAAACTAGGTCACATGATTAAAATAATTTCATGGCAAAAATACTATATATGGGACTAGTAGCCGTATAATCTGCATGAGTATTTATTATTGTGTCTCGCTTCTGGGTCAGTGAACCTATGGTAGTTAGCATTCAAATGTCATGTCATTAATTAGTTTATGATTTTTAAATGGGACTAGTAACGTAGATAATATTTCGAGATATCTCATGCCTTGATATAAATATAAAACAATTTTTGAAAATGTGCACCAAAATAAATCCTGACATCTTTTCATAATAATGAATTAATGATAATAATTGTTATTATTTTTGTCATTATTTTCTCTCGAAAGGGTCATTACCTGTAAATCTGTCAGGATATACAAGAATTTTAGATCTGCACTCCACGAGGTAATTAAAATGTTTAATTAAAATTAATTAAAGTTAAAAATTTCTTTTTAACACGTTCTTTTAATATTAAAGAAATGTTTATGTGTGTCTCGTGTAATAAAAAGAATCTAAATTATTTAGTAATTTTTTATATATTTTAATTATTTACGAAAAATATATTTAATGTGTCCTTTAATAATTTAATCACGTGTGTGTTGCTTGCCTTCGAAGTTCAATGACTCCTTTGATAAACTCAATTAGGTGAAATAACATAAATTTGTGAGTGAGAGAGACAAAAATGTTAGTCTAATAATGAGCTTCTTTCTTTGATTGAGGGATGAAGTTAAGAATAATAACTAAAACCAACTGGACAAGATTAGTGAAACAGCTATAGTTTGTTATAATTTATCCATAGAGACACTTAGAAGTTTAAGCATTAATTAAGACTTTGCGCTAGGGTTTGGTGGGTGTATGCCTAAAGTTACCACTTGTTTGTTGCCAATCATAACTTAAACTAAATTATTAATGTATTCAAAATAATTCTTATTATATAATGGATTTTTTTAAGCTTGGTGAAGTTCATTTTATTGGAGCATTATCAAATTAAATAAAGGTTCTAATGAGGAACCAAATTACTAAATACATTGACAAAATCATCATAATATTATCTAAAGAATAAGGTTCAAATAAAATGGTCCGAGTCAATTTAATATTAATCAACCCAACATCTATTTATGCCCACCAACATTCCTAGCTTGAATTAGAAAGCTCAATGAGCAATATAAGTAAGATTTTATATATACTTTATAGTTTATAGTAAGTTTTTCAAATATATAAAAAAAAAAACTAAAAGTCTATTGTTGTCACAAAATAACTTAAAAGTTTATTATTGAGTCAATCCATTAGACTTGTGTCTTTTTCTAATGACTTAAAATGTAGTTTTTTTATAGTTAAATATTTTTTCAAAAAATTTTGACCTGTGGGTTCTAGACATATTTGTGAATTTGTGATTGTGAGTCCCTTATTTATACTCAGTTCTCACCACTATATATATATATATATATATTATTCGGTTGTTCACGCTAAGTTTATTCCTCCAATGATTAACATAAGATCAATTGTTCAATGCAAGTAAAGCTAAGCATCCACAATGGAAGCAATCTAGCCAGGGAAGCATCATTGCTTCTTGGGATTCAACCATTGCAAGCAATTCTCATGAGTTGCTTCATGTGCTTCATTTGCTTCCTAAAGCAACTTTAAAAAGTGATAAAAAATAATAAAAAAATAGTTAAAGAGGTATGAGAAACAACCAAAGAGAGTTGCTCCATTGTAGAGATAAAGTGTTTAGAGATGCTTGTGGGAAGAGTAGAAATTAGTGATGTGTATAAATAGGTCCCATTGGAAGCACCCAAAGAGAGTTGTTCCATTGTGGATGTTCTATAAACTACTAAATGTGTCCATATATTATTTATTGATTCCTCTTTTCATACACCTTAGTCGCGCTTATGAATCACTCCTTGTTTTACTTACGTTGTTTTATTGTTTTTAAATAAATAAACCTAAAAAACTATATATGTCATATTTTTTTTTGTGGTCTAAGAAGTAATTCTATTTGAATTGGAAACATTCAAAGCATGATAAAACTATATTTTTAATAAATTTTTTTCCATACATAACACTCAAACTCAAAATCTTATTTTATAAAAAATTAGACATATCTAACCTGAATTAATTATTCATTGACCATTTTATATTGATTTGATAACACTATTTGATATGAAATCTTTTATTCAAAAGTTATTATAAATGTATCCTCATCAAACATAGTTAAACGGGAAAAAAAATTCAATAATTGACACAAAAGTAAGATTTTTCACTTTTCTAATTTTATAAATCATTTTATGAAAACAAGTTTATTATTAAGAAAACTAACAATCCCTTTCTGACAATTTTTTTCATGTTATTTTTCTTTTAAATAAAACAATAACTCGAATATATTCTCCATTAGAAATATAGCCACAAGCCCACAAGGATATGTAAACATTAGCATTTTTCACAATAAATTCGTCATTAATGGCAAAGGGGAGATTCTCGTGCACTATGAAATGTAGAAATGGGACCACATATCTTAATAGTAACCGTTTGAGGGCTGACATTTGACCGTTACATACAAAACACATTCAAATCTCAAATTCTCCAATGACTCTCAAATTTTCACTACTTCCACTCCTTCCTTCCAACAAAGTCAACCCATTATTCAACCACGTGTCTTGGTGTGCAATTATCAAAAACACTAAGTTACCCCGCTCACCTCATAGCCATCGATTTCCCTCCTAATCCAACGTCTCAGATTCACCCAAAATCAAATTCCAAATCACACTGCTCCTTCTTCTTCTTCTAGCTTCACTCCGTTGAGCTTCCACCCCAGACATTTTTTCCTCGTAAAGCTTGCAACTTTGTGGATCACTGAATAGTGGGTCAAGTGAGAAATCTTCTGGGTATGTTTGGAACAAATTAACGAATCTCAGAAAATGCCGGTTTCAACTCGTTCTCAGAGCAATGGCGAAGAAAATGAGCCAAGCACAACAATGCAGAGGCTCAGAAACCCGCACCATGGCCTGAAGGAGAAGCTGAAAACGCTAACTCTCTTATACGAGCAGCAGAAGCAAGCCTCTGTTGCTCTCAGAAACAGTAACGCGTCATTGAAACCCCAAGAGAAGGAAATGGAACCACCATTGAAGAGTGTGTTGCTGCGAGAAAACACGATGCCAAACACAACCGTCACTAGAACGTTCGTGCTTCCTCAACCACCCTCAGTGAACAACGACGACGCAAAGGAAAATAATCAAAATCTCGTTTTGGGGTCTGATCGAATTGTTGGGTTTTCATGTCAAAAAAAGACAAGTACAACAACAACAATGTTTCCAATTTCGAATTCAGCCACCGTTGCTCGGAAACTCTCGATGGGAGGGGTGAGAGGGAACGTTGAAGAGTCAGAGAAAGCGGTGGCGGTTTCAGAGAAGCAGGGGAAAGTTGGGAGTAGAATTCTTGTGTTTGTGAGGCTTAGGCCAATGAACAAGAAGGAAAAGGAAGTGGGTTCAAGGTGCTGCGTGAAAATCGTGAATCGTCGTGATGTTTATCTCTCTGAGTTTGCCAATGAGAATGATTACCTCAGGCTCAATAGGCTTCGTGGACGCCATTTTACCTTTGATGCTTCCTTCCCAGATTCTGCTACTCAGAAAGAAGTTTATTCAACTACGTGAGTTCAATTTGTTTTTGCATTTTTTGTTTTTGAAATTTCATAAATTCTGATGTTGAATCACTGGCTTTATTGCATGAAGTTGTCCTGTTTTGTTTTGTTTTGTTTTGTTTTGTTTGCAGTTTCTATTTATGTATCTTATGATGAGTGTTGACAAGGGTGCCTATACAATTTCATGCTTTAAGCTTCATGTTCAGCATTTGCATTCAAAAACCTACCTTATTACTTTAGCAGTAATTTTGTGTTTGATGGAGAGAAGTAATGTCGGTTTGATTTACAGTTAAATATAATTAATTCTAGAAATCAATGATTGAGATAAGTGTTGCACGTCTTACAAAGCATGTTTGACAGAATTGATTCTGCAAAACTATGGTTTTGTACTGTTGAAATGTCAAATCAAACTGAGGCGTTTATATGTTGACTTGAACATTTTTTTTCAGAACCTCAGAACTTGTGGAAGCAGTTCTGCAAGGGAGGAATGGGTCAGTTTTCTGTTATGGTGCTACAGGAGCTGGAAAAACTTACACAATGCTTGGTACGGTGGAGAATCCAGGTGTGATGGTTTTGGCTATTAAGGATCTTTTTACTAAAATCAGGCAGAGAAGTTTTGATGGAAGCCATGTGGTTCATTTGTCCTATCTTGAGGTTTATAATGAAACTGTCAGGGATTTGCTTTGCCCTGGAAGGCCTTTGATTCTCAGAGAAGATAAACAGGTCCACCTTCTTATTCTTATCTTCTTAAAATTAAAACTTCATAAGTATTCTAAGCATTCTAGTAAGTAATAGCATTCACAACAACACAAGTATTCTGAAGAAAAAAAATCATGTAAATCTTATACAGTTTTATCTACTGATATATATATGACAAACTTTTGATGAGCAATAGCATTCTATGATCATGTTTGCCTCATATTTGAACTGCTACTCTTGAAGGATATCTGATGATTCATTGCTCAATTATGTTATAGGGCATTGTGGCAGCAGGTCTTACACAATATAGAGCTTATTCTACAGATGAAGTATTATTCTGATCCTTTTTACAAGAGTATACCTTAGTTTGAACCTTCATTTAGCATTTGTTCCTTACTTCCTTTTCTTTTCTCTTGTTGCTTCAGGTGATGGCATTGCTTCAACAAGGAAATCAGAACCGAACCACTGAACCAACTCGTGCAAATGAAACATCTTCACGTTCCCATGCAATTTTGCAGGTAACCATAAAGTTTTTTGAGGAAAAATGAAGGATCACCCATTTATTGTTGTGACTGTGACATGTTTTTCTTACTAACCAAATGCACCTTACTTTGTTACATATAGGTTGTGGTTGAATACCGAGTTAGAGATGCTGCAATGAATATTATTAACCGAGTGGGCAAGCTCTCATTGATTGATCTTGCAGGGTCAGAGAGAGCTCTTGCCACGGATCAAAGAACAATTAGATCTCTTGAGGGTGCCAATATAAACCGGTCTCTTCTTGCACTAAGTAGCTGCATTAATGCTCTTGTAGAAGGCAAGAAACACATACCCTACAGAAATTCAAAACTCACTCAACTTCTCAAGGACTCACTAGGAGGAACTTGTAACACTGTCATGATTGCAAACATAAGCCCAAGTAACCTCTCATTTGGTGAAACTCAGAACACCATTCATTGGGCTGATAGAGCCAAGGAGATTAGAACAAAGGTTGAATACTCATACCATTTCAAGCTAGTATCTATCTATCTATCTCCAAAATGTTGGGACATAAACATGTTTTTGTTATGAAATTGAATAATGTATAATCTGTTACATGTGTTGACACAGGTAAGTGATGCAAATGAGGATCCATTGCCAGTACCTGAGACAGAAACTGATCAGGCCAAGCTGGTACTTGAGCTGCAAAAGGAGAATCGTGAATTAAGAATGCAGCTAGCAAAGCAACAACAGAAGCTGTTAACTCTACAAACACAGTCCTTAGCTTCACATTCCTCTCCAACACCACCTTCAGCTGCAACTCTTTCCACTCCTCCAACTTCTGCCCAACCAAGTGAAAAACGGAGGACTAGATCCTCTTTCTTGGCTGGAACTTGTTTCACTCCAGAAACCAAGAAGAAGGGAGCTGAATTAGCTGTCAGAACACTTCAAAGGACTGTGAAAGCACTAGAGGCAGAGATAGAGAGAATGAAGAAAGACCATAGCTTGCAGCTAAAGCAAAAAGATGATCTTATTCGAGATCTTTCACAAAAGGGTGGAAAACAAGGATTACCAACTGGAGGGGAAGTTGGGAAGAGAATGGTAACAAGGGCTAGCCTACTACAGGCAAACAATGGTGAATTGAAGAGTCCAAATCATCGTTTTCGATCACCACCAGCCCCAACTGCTAAGAAAAGAAGCTTTTGGGACATAACCACGACTAATAGTCCATCAGTTACTACATTAAATGGAAGAAAAACTAGAAGTCATGTCCTTTCTGAACCTACTACAGCACCTCCTCCATCCATGCTTCTTCAGGTACTACATCGAGTGTGTTTGGTTTACACAAAACTCACGTTTCAAACGTGGATCCGGACCAGCGCTACTCTCTGTAGTGCTGGTCTGGATCCACGTTTGAAATATGGTTTTGGTGTAAACCAAACACTATGATTCTTCCCCTCTTAGACCGTATCCTTTTCACCTTCTTCAGTAATTGATGCAGCTAACTTATCCATGTTTCTGGTTTTTGTTGATGCATGTGCATGTGTTCCCACATAATCAATTATTCAGCCAGGTTTTGCTCGTCAAAAAGCAAATGTTTGAAGTGGAAGAGGAAGTTACCAGAACACGGGGAAGCTGAGTATTATATATACAGAGATTTTTTTTTTTATGTCTCTACTCAAAGGATGAATCACAGTGTAGTGTAGTTAGCTGCAACCCCAAGTGTCCCTTTGCATGCTTCTTGATTACCACTGTCAAGTAAAATTTTTGGAGAAAACTCCAAAATCTTTATTATGTGTATGTATGTACATTCATTTGATTGTTTTTACAACGTAGATGCACCTATATTATTATGTCTGTGGGCCTGTCATGATCCTAGAATGAATTTGTGATTGGCTTGACAATTGACACTACCATGTACTTCTCATTTGGACTTTTTGCTCAACTCTCCCTGCTTGTGGAGCTGTTTATTCGAAACATCCCTTCCACTAATTTGGACAATCCTATCCTCTTTAGACAAGTGAATTGACAAAGTGAGGATTGATGTAGCATTCATATAAAAAAAAGGTTAATTGTTCAAGTGTTCAACTCTATCCCATCTAAGTGTATGTTTGGTTTACAATAGAATTGATTCTGTAATCAATTGTTGAAAATAAGTGATGCACGTTTTACAAAGTACACTGGACGAAAATGATTTAAAATTAATTATGTTAAATTGATTCCGCACTATAACTAACTATAAAATAAATAAGCACTACATGAATCAATAAAAAAAAGGGTGCTTCTAGAGTGTGTCACTCACATGGGTGACATGCCGATGTGTCACTTTTTTTTCAAGTTATAGCAGGTTAATTAACCTGTTAGAATAAAATAATAAACAACGATATTGTCTTACTGGACCAAAAATAATAACACCGTTAATGGATACTTCAAACCAAAAATCGATAAACACTGGTACTGTCTTGCTGAACGATTTTCTTCTCACCATTTGGTCCATTTCGTTCGCTTGATTGCTAGACTACTAATGAAAGTTGCCAACAGATAGCAGTTTAAAATTTCACAAGAGGGGCACCCGAACAATTTTTGCACAAACCGATTTACCAAGTAGCAGGTAACACATCAGGGACGTTCATTAAAAAATAAACAAATCTATCGGTTTAGAGAAGGTGAAACACCGGAAGGTGACACACCCTAAACGTTGCCTAAAAAAACTGAACGTATTGGCTTAAAACTAGTAAAAAAAATCAATTTGAACCATTATTTTTAATTAGTTAATGTCAATATTGCTCCTATTATATAGTCTATTACGATAATTTTTTTATCTTACGTATGGATTTTTATTATATAACCTATTAGTATTATTAATTTTTTAATGATATCGTATGATATTAAATATATATATTTAATTATTATATGTTGTATCACAGTTCAATTATGTTCACATTCATCAATCATGAATCAATGGCTCCATAGATTAAATGACCGATTCAATTGTTAAAAGATTGTTGTCAATTGAAAAGACCAATCAACTTACTCTGAATATTTTATGGTCCCTTAATTATAATCAAAATTGAAACATTATTTACGTGACAATGATGAAGACTAAGTGCCTGTTTGGTTTAAATTTTGGATTCTCCAGAATCAATTATGCAGAATTGATTTTAAATCACTTCCGTCCAGCGTACTTCGTAAAGCGTGCATCATTCATCTCAACCATTCATTTCTAGAATTAATTCTACTCAACTGTAAACCAAACGGACCCTAAAACATCTAATCATCTTCGTACTAAAAAGAAAACATCTAATCTTCTTTGAAAATAATGTATAACAAAAACAGAGGTTGGATAAATCAACGTGCATTTGTGGTCGATACATCTTGCAAATTTAATAGCAGGTTGAGCAAGTGATTGTCACAAACCATCAGCTTGTCACAAACATTCGGTTAGGAAAAGACAACATAATAAAGTTGGCATGACATTCATAACTGATAAACCCAAAAAAATAGAGGGGATGGGTTTTTGGTTTTTCAATCGATCAAGTGCAAGAATTACTGATATTTGGTGTAAGACCACATGTATTCTCTATAGAATGGGGCAATCCTGTCGAGCCGGGTAGGACCTCTGTGGACGGTAAAGCTCTCCTTCAGAGTATTTAACACAGCTGCATACCTTGGGTTTGAATTCGAGACCACTAATTAAGTTAAAAATTGAACAACCTCCTATCAGTTGATCCACGTGCTCGGTGATAAGGATCCGTTGCTTTAATACCATTGATTTTGTTAATATCAATCTTAACTGTTAACACTTTTCTCATACTATCGTTATCGGCATCATTGTCATACTTAATTCTAAAAGGACGAACAAATGTAATTAATTTTTTCAATTTTCTCATAGCCCCTAGACGTCAAGAGATTTCTCAAAGGATAATCACCTAACAGAATTATTAATTATTGAGGAATTCGAACCGGGACATTTTTTGTTCCAAAAGAACGAAAAAAAATAACCAGTGCTTTTCCATTTAGAAAGTAAATAGCCTTATTCTTGAGTAATTTTTGTATGAGCATTAGTGATCATAGACTCAAACAATTAAAGCTCAGGATACATCAAAATAATAATAAAATGCTTTTCCATTTAGAAAGTAAATAGCCTTATGGTTAACTGTCATTTTCTTGTAATAACATTCTGAAAGTTCCTAATAAGTTAATGCAATCAACCTCCAGTCTTCGTACACAAAATAATCACAGCATTAAGAGTGGACATTGATACACATAATTCCCATACTCAGCATTAACTAACTATTGCTAGATATGTTTGAAAAAACAAGGAATGGGACACAAACGTTAACTCATCCAGTAGGTCAACACAGCTGGAATCTTTATGAAATTTACTACTTTTCAAGTATACCCCAAAACAGCATTTAGCCCATAGGTAGTGCTGTCTTGGAGCCATTGTTTGGGGTTGCTGTTTTCTGATGTATGCTAGCCTTCGGTCACCTAAACCGGATAAGTATCCACTGGTTGAGAGTATATTTGGTTTAGTGTTGTGATGTAATAAACTCACGTTTTGAACGTTATAAATAGTTGCGTTCAAAAATTCAAAGTTAGGCTTGGTTACTTTTTAACGTTAACCAACATACACTTACACTTTGTTTAGTTGTGAGAAGAAAATGAGTAAAAAGAAAATGAGTGAAAAGAAAATAGGGAGAAGAGAAAATAGGATGAAAATGAGATGATTTTTTTATTTGTTTGGTTGGAAAGAAAATGGAGAGAAAGAAAAGTTTAGAATTGATTTTAAATAAAAAGAAAGAAAATAAAATATTTTAAATGTCTTGAATGTCCTTGTCTACAGTTAGACGTTGATTACATTTAAAATAGTTGGAGTTTTTGTCTCTGGTCAGTAGATCATTTTTCTTCTTTTTTGTCTATTTTCTTCGATCTTGAGTGAAGAAAATGTTTTTAGTGGGCCCCATGTTTATGTTTTATTTGATTGTACTTTTCTTCTTACTACCAAACCAATGAAAATGCTATTTTCTCACACTTTTCTTTGCTTATATATTCTTTCCTCTCAGTTTCAATGGTTCCAAACGAAGTGTTAGTGTGTGTATTTGATTTCCATGAAAATCACTGAAACATGTATCCAAGCCTTGGATTCATGTAAATCAAACATGCACTTATTTACTCAAGTTCAAATCGGGTAGGGAAAAATATTCCCCTGCCTGACCAAAAGTGAAATTACAAAAACTACCTTATATAGCATAAACCTGAGGTGATTCTTCAATTATAAGTCTAATTGACATATAGCCCCACTCTCACTACACCAGGCGGATCACACATTCTTTCATTCATTTGTTTTGTGTAAATAAATCAGTTAGCCATTAAGCTTATACTTGGCTTACAAGTAAAGACTACACAACCCTACAATTAAAAATGTAAAAGATGAAACAAGTTGGACTTTGTAATGACCTATGGAGATGTACCACAGACAACCTTAATGCACTCTTCTAATTTCTACTTGTGACTCATTTCTCAATGGTGGGCTAAGAGAGGTTTTGGTGCACTTATTAGAGCAACAATGATATAAATCAGTGGCCTTAACTTTATGTGAAGCAATTAGCTTTTATATCTTTGGAAGAATGATGACTAGATGATTAAAAAAACCTTTGGTTTCGGCGAAAGAAAGATTAACAATTTGATTTTGTCCTAGCTGTAGGGCATTTATCCTCATCAATCTTTTCAGTCATAAGTTGCAGGGAATAGTAGGAATTTTTGAAAGCCTGAAAACTAGGAAGGGAAAGGTAAAAGGGGTGTCACTAATATGATCATGTTATCCAGGTAAAGGATTTTCTTTTGGAGAGGTTAAATAGGATAGGAGGGTAGTGATCATATTCATATATGTTGATGGTGGTGGGCTATAGTCTAGTCTACACTTTGAGACTCAAGCCTGCCTGCACAAATTACTATGAGTCACAAACTGGTGAAAATGTTACAGATTTATTTGAATTAGGCCAACAAAAGAAAAGCAGTCAACAAGAGGAAAAGCAAATGGTGGAGTGTATAAACAAAGGAAAAGTGAGGAAAAGATGGGGTCTGCTGTCAGATTGTTAGTAACTGGATATGGATTTTCTTTTTCTTTTCTTATATCTCTTTTGATGGCTTCTATGATTAGGCATTAACAAAAAAAATTCTTGGGATCATTTCACAAACAAAATTGTGCATAAAAAGCAATGATTGGAACACTCTTAACTTTTAGACCGAATACTGAAATTTTGTTGAATTGAAAGCACATGTTGATAAAGGATCCTAACTAAACAGGGAAAGAAGGGCATCAGAAGAAAACAAATTAAAGAGCACTCAAGCCAAAATAATAATGAAGGTATCATCCAACATACACAGAAAAGGAGGGGAGGGGTAGAGATTCTCATATGGCAATCTTCCTCTACCTGAAAGCAAACAAAGTACCATTTGTAGAAACTGTAAGAGTAGAACTGACATAATTGAATACAAATAAAAGAAAGTACATGATATTATGAAAAACATTAGTTGTAGTAACATGCTAAACCATAAGAGCAATGATGGTCTATGAAAGAGATGGAATTACCAATATAAACAGCAATAATAGGAGCATACTCTTTAATATTCTACAAATGGGAAATGAGTTGAATCAGCAAGGCACATAAGTGGAAATGAAAAAAGAGAGCGTGGGGGAGCACAGTGCAAAGAAGGCAAAACACCATCTGGAATTGAACAAGATGGCATGATGAAATTGCTAAAGTTGATAAACCAAATAAAAAATGTGAAGACAATCATGATTAGCATTAACATCCGTCTCATATCACTAATTAAAGGATTGGAAAGAAAACTATACATATACACCTTTCATGACCCACCCCATCATCATGCTGTAAAGTATTGGTTGCCCACAAATTTTTCCCCTTTTCTGCCTTTAGCCTACCCGCCTATTTTCTAACAAAGAACAGAAACCCCACCTCTTCTACCTCCAGGAAGAAGAAGGGGGAAAAAAGGAAAAACCTGGAGAGAACTAGGTCTCCATCTCCATGATTGAAGAGCTAAAGAACCTAGTTTTCCAAATCCACAAAGAACAAAAACTAAAAAAAAAAAGGAAAATTAAGTATAACTAAACAGAACTTCCAGGGACTGGTGCTAGACTCTAAGCAGATAAACACTGAGCTCAGGTGCTCCATTGCTGTCAGGATTCATCATGTAGAAAGCCTCAGAGTCCCTAGACCCAACAATTCTCTCAAATCTAGCTCTCATGTACATGACTTCACCATCAGACCCTGCTTCAGCTCCAGGCAAAACACCTGCACCCATTGAAATTGGCTCCACTGCTTTGAGGATATCCCAGTCCTTTTCACCACATTCTCTTCTGGTAGCAAAGCCACTTTTTTTGCCGTTGCAATATGTCCTCCACAGAGGCTCCTGTAGCAACCTCACACCCTTCTTCTCTGCTTCTTTCTCCTTGTCCTTATCACATTCCAGAGCAATTCGAACCAACCCAGATGCCATTTCACGAACCAAACCACTGATGGGTGTTGCAAGCTCGATGAGGAAAGCAGGTTTGGAAGTGGGGTCCTTCTGAAAAGCGAAATGTACATGGCCACGACGATACCCAAAGAGGGTGCCAACAACTCGAGAACCAAGGCCAAAGGGTAGGTTGGAGCGGTTCTTGCCAAACACAGTGAGAACAGAGCGAAGCCTTGAAATTGCCACAGCCTGAAGCTTCTTCCTTGTTGCTTGAGAAGTGGCTGCAGGTCCTGGAACAGCCTTGCCATCCTCTTTTGTTTCCTCCTCTATGATTTTGGACATGGTTTCGGAGGTGGGAACTTCACCATCTTCATTTCCAACCTTGTTGGTCCAGTGGAAGTGCCTCTTGGAGGACAAGTCTTGAGGGGTTGAAGAGGTTGTGTCCATGACTAGTGTCTTCATCAGAGAAAGGGAAAAACAAGCTTTAAAAACAGGTGGTAAAGAGAGACAGAGAGACAGAGAGGGTATGAATCTGGTTTCTTCTTTTTACTATTGGGGATAGATATGTTGGGCTTTTAAGTTTAATTAATTGAATCTTTGTGTTATTCTAGCCTTCTCCCCCTTTGATATAGTGAGTGCAAGAGAATCCTGACAAAAGAAACATAGGCAGTCCCACCAGCTGATACAGGATATCAGAAAGAGAGAGACTGAGATAGAGTGCGTTTTCATATAGAAAAGAAAGGAATCTAAGGAGACAATGTGTTTGTTATTTCACTTTCTTGTGGGGCAGAGAGAGAGAGAGAGGGGGGCTTGTGTTGTGCAGTTGTGCTTGACTAAACTCTTTTGACTTGATGCTTAAAACGGTAAAAAAAAGATTAAAAAATATTAAAGCAAAAACTAACAAAACACAAAGCCATCACTGTTGAAACTCGACGTGCACTCAGCTGACTCTTCAGCTGCATCCATGTCTTGTAGTGCAAAGGCGCACCATGGTCACATCAGGTTAAGGATTACTGAATTCTAATGGCTAATGTTGGCTACAGAGACTACATTTCAAGTATCTACGAACTGACACCTCATCTTAGGTGAGCCCCACAAATACTCAATCCTGTTTAGCTATTAAGAAAACTGACCTTCAACCCAAAATAATCTTTCAGGGTTTATTTAGATTTAGGTTAGTAGAGCCAGAGTTCTTTAGGGGCACAGACCCGTGAATATATTATCTAGTATCTACAGAAACAATCTCCCTAAAAAGCAAGGGAGACATGTGCATGGCTATTGACAGAGCTTTAAGTTATCATTCATCTGTAAAAGGGCGACTGAGCGACGATGTGATATGCCCCCCGTTTAACTGCATCTCTAGCTGTGTTAAGATTTCCTATATTTTTCGATGTAACAGAAGGAACAAACAGAACACCATTACTTCATATTTAATAATTTGTTACAATCTAATATAGCAGCTACTGTCAGAATCAAGCTAGGAGCTGTTAGTGTATAGAGGATACAAAAGTAAATTAAATAATTACAAGTGACTCTAAACAGGAGCGTTTTCATGAACTCTCACTAATTACATTGACTTACAAATATGGATTCATAGAATACAGATGGAGGTCACATCCACATTGGCCAGCAAACTAGTGAATGGTTTTGTACACAATCGAGCTCATTAGAAGCACAGACAGGAGTCAGAGGTGCTTGCCTATGCTTCAATATAATGAAGGTCCTAAAGTTAGCTATCTAAACTTTGGTCAGCATCTGGCTGCTTGGAAGCAATGGCCCCACCATTCATCCTAGCACGTGCCTCAGCAAACATCCTTTGCTGCTCTGCTAATGCTTCTTCCTCAGTCATCTCAGCTCCATTGCTCCATTTACCACCACCTCTTAAAGAGTCCTGCTGGAAGATAACAAAATTAATCAGAAAATAGCTCTTCTTTTCCAAAGTAAATTCATATACAACAGTAATTAACCTATTCAAGATTCACTTTAACTGATCAATAATACAGGCCCTCCACCAACCTCTCAATAGCCACAATGAGCATTTGATGTAATGAAATCCAGAACACACATGAACTCAATGCAATAGTCAATATAATCATTCTTATGTCACAACCCCAGGACACCCAATTGTTTACTTTGAAAGTTTAACCAAATAACTAAAAAATTCACAAGCATTGGACAAAAAAACTACAATATTTCGATTTAAACAGCCAAACAACACAAAGACCATGCTCTCAAACAGAATTTTTAAAAAACCCAGTGGACAGGAAAGGACTGGGGAGCATAGTCAAATTACCAGCCCGTTAAGATCTTTCAAGGGTATTTAACAATTTGAAAATATTTCCACAGGTTTACCAAGAGGGTTAGGTTAGATGGAAACCATGACAGGTTTGAGGGCTTCTTTAGAGGACCATCAATGAGCGCTGCAGATGCTCCCTCAAGACAGTCCATCTTTCATCTGATCCCAGTTTGAAAACAGAAATTCAGCCTTCCATTGAGTTTGTTCAAGATGATCAGATAAACAGCTGAAAATGGTCATCTGAGGGAGCAGTCCACATATGACTATCAGTTTTTCTTTCAGTGTTAAGTTGTTAGTGCATAAAGGGGCATGGTGGGGGTAAAAGAAAGTGATTATGCTATTATGTATAATATAACACTGAAGCATTCAACATGCATATGGGTTAATAACACTCAAGCATTCAACATGCATATTGGACATTAATATTAAAAATTACCATGGTCTCCAGCTTGTGTTGTTCATATGCTGCATAAACTTCTTCAATGTACTCACCAAATCCAAGAACCTGGGGGAAAATGGGCAAATCAATAAACAAAAATCATATCAGGCATGTTTAATACATCCAATTAATTCATTATTGACAATCTCATATAGGCATGTTCAAAAATAAAAATAAACCTACGCTATGTTTGTAACACCTTAATTTTAGAAGAATTATTCATTTTAAAATGAAATGAAGTTTTTTAATACAAGATTCCTAATGGCCAAAATATACATGTACAATCTATAATAAAAAAGATACATATTGCTATGATACATTATCGCCAGTTTGCAGGAAACCAAATAATCTTTATTAAAAAATAATAGAAGGCCAACTACCACTTTGGCTTCAGCATGAGGGAATGTCTTGTGAGTGAACACATTTCATTGTCTGGGAAGCATGAGACAATACTTAGTAAGGACAAGCAAGAAATCTTTAATCAACAAACGACAACCTAATCAGGTAGTAAGTATTTCAGTTCCAGATCAAGTCTCATTACAGGTAAAACTGCAATGAATTAACTGTGGTTTCAATTTTGATTACGAAGGTAAAAATTCCTTCTTGCACATCAGTTTCTGTAAAGAAAGGAAAGAAGAAATCATTACTATTAATTAATAATGATTAAGCTATATCCTTTCAACACAGTTTGCTTAAATTGCATCATTAAGAACCTTTAACAAATGAAAATATGAAATATCCCGCAGTCAAACATAACACCATCCAAGACAATCACATGGTGCCATATGAACACTTAAATATAATTGGAGTATTGGACAAGATCCACATGCAGAACTTTAAATATAAAAAGATTGGACAAATACCTCTAGAGCCCTCAATACATGCTCAGGTGCAATAGTTCGTTTTTCTTCTCTATTACAGACTTCATTGGACTCTGATGAGACAAGGTTTATAAACTCTACAATCACAAATGAACAAAAGATAAATTATTTAGTAAGAGGAGAAAATCAATGATATAAAGCAGGTAGTGGTCATCATAATCTTACTAAGCCTAACCTCTCTCAAGACAATATAAGCAACAAAACACAACTTTTGCACACCCATTATATAAAGATAAAGATACATAAGCAAACAATGTTATTATGACATTCAGATATAAAAAATAGATAGCAAGTTCAAATGTGCTTATCACCAAGGATATTATTAAACTGTAGATTCTAATGATTTATGGTCCACATGGCATGGTATGTTACAGTTGGGTCACTATTCCTCAAATTTGAATCTAAATTAGCCCTAAGAGACCAGGGCCATGCATAATTAACAAGTTATGCAGATAAGGAGAAATTATAAACAAACATCATGATGCCTATTTTAATTATAATCCAGGGCAAAAGCTTGGCAGTAAACATTGACAGACACAACAGAATAGAAATAGCAAGTTCATCAATTTTGTGCAACTAAGATGCATGTTAGAATTTAGACCCTACATAAAACCTTGAACAAAAAGAATTAAGTTAAGAAATCAAACACAACGTAGTGGGAATAAGATTGTCATGGGTTGTAAAATTCTGACCTACACAACACTCAATCAATAGATCTTGAGCATCTCTTGCAACACGTACATCTGGAGGCAACATCTCTTTAATAATTTTTGTCATTGTTGCTGCAAAGAAATCAAAGCTTCAGTAAGCAATAAAAACGATGATGCATTAACAACAAATAGAAAACACTAAGTATCAGGTGCCATCAAAATTAAAGGAATCAAATATCACTATTCATTATTGTTTAGCTACATTTTATCAATTATATACCTATTAAAAAAGGACCGTTGAATGTCAGCATCTTCCCATGAACATTATTAAAAAGGCTAGTTTTGGTAAGACCACAATACATTTTTAAGTTTTAATATTCCACAACAACGAGAAAAGTGTGTAAAAAATATTAATTATAACTGGAAAACCAAAATCCTATAGCCAATAGCACAGAGTTCGTGCAGCTAATGAAGACATCAATGTGCATGTTTGGTTAAAGATTAATTTCGGGATACAACACAGACACTAAGTCCCTGAAGCTAAGAAACACATCTATGTTTAGCCATATATGATATGCTATGCTGAATTGTTGATGACTATCCATCTATGAGGAGAATAAACTTCTGTATTAATGATCTCACTCGGAGTGCAGTTTAAAAACGGTTTTGATCAGGTTATTTGGTTTGCTGAAAAACCATAATCAGCACTTTCAAAGGGAAAAAAATTGCTTCGTGAGAGATTAGTGCTAAGATGTCACGAAAACCTAGAGGTGTTCAAGATTTTTATTTTTTTCACTCTCCACATACTATTTACCAAAGCAATTTCCAGAGAGAAACAAGATTCACCTATGCGGCCAAGAAATTGAAAATAATAAAAAAATGATTAAGGAAATGAAAAAACCTTTAGGAAGCGAGGCATCTTCCTTTGATTTGCCAACGATGTCCATGGGCTCCATGATTCAACCTAAAATCGAATGAAAGGAAAAATCAGGGAACAGATATATACATGAACAGGGAGAAGGAAAGTGCAGATCTGAAAAGGAACGACGCGTAGGAAGGAAATCGAACTCACCGAATTGCCGGGAAAGGAGATGAAGGCGGAAACGAGTGAGGAGTCAACCGATTGAAGATCCGATGAGAAGGAAGAGGAAGAGGAAGAGGGGGAGGAGGTGCGAAGACATGGCTGATATATGAATTTATGAAGATGGTTTCACAGGATAAGAGAACCAGTTCTCGCTCACATACGATTAGGGCAACCCACACTACCCAAAGCCCGTTTACGACTTTGCTTCCTCGACGCGCTCTCATCCATTGGGCTGGATACAAACGCAACCTTTCTCTTTTTTTTTTTTTTTGTCAAATATCATTTGATTGAAAGATAGTCAAACGGCACTTACAAAAGTAGATGAAACCAATATCTCAATGAGTGATTCTACAATGCTTGATATCATGCTCGCTCAACATACATTAATCTAAACAGTACAAGTAATTCAAATAAAAAACCCTTAAATCTTACACTGCATCGCTATTGACAGACAAGTGAAAATTTATTTTTTCCTGTTTTTTCCTGCTTCACTCTTTTCTTTCTTCAGTTTCCTTCGTTGTGCCATGACGACGACCAATAAACTTTATAAGGTCGTCTCTATTGCCTATGTCTCAGAAGGAGTGATGCAGCTGGCCGGAATCTTGAGGATGGGGGAAATGCATAATAACCCACCTAAAGTCGGTAGAAAAACCCTATATATGGAGGAGGAAAGCCCCCCAAAGGGGGAGGGCCCCAAGGGGGAGGCGCCGGTGCTTGTTGCTAGGGTTTCTGAAGCGAGAGTAAATGAAAGAGAGAGACCCGATAACAACTCTTAATACTCTTTCCCGTTTGACTTCACTTTTTTGTTTGTATTTTTATCTTTATTGATTATTTTTAAAAAACTATTAATTAATTTTTTTAAGTTTAAAATATTAAACATTTATTTTTTATTTAATGTATTATTTAGTTTTGTGCTTCATTAATCTTTAATCTTTAAGTTTATATTTAGTTGGAGAAAATAAATAAAATGAGATATTAGCATTAATATCATATCCTTTGCTTTATTACCATGCGTGGAAATTAGTCTATAATGTGGAGGGGGTATAAGGAAAACATGTCATTTTTTTCAAAAGGGGGTGAGATGGGTGCTTGTGATGGTGTCACGATTCGGTTATGGGATGATATGTGGCTCCCTTTTGGTGTGATTCCGAAAGATGTTTACTTAGCTTCGTATCAAGATATCTGGTTTGTGAGGACGGTGGTGAATTAAGCAGATGCAGTAATCGGGTGGAAGGTTAATATGTTTCAAACGTTATTACCCATGGATGTGTTATGTGAAGTGATTGGATGCCTCATCCTAATTCTGAAATGGGTTTGGATTATATAGCATGGGGTTGGACGTCAAATGGAATATTTTCCACGATATGATTTGATATGAAATTAGGATATCATTGGTGTTGACCCCTCGTGGAAGACAATTTGGAGGTGAAGTCGGCCTCAAATGGTTAATTGTTTTATGTGGTTTGTCTTAAAATACGGCTTGAAGACGCATAGGAAAGGATATAAAATTCAGTTGATGAATTCTAACACCGTCTGGTTTGTCAACAACACGAGGAAACCCCGTTCACATTTTTAGAAATTGCACAAAGGTGAGGGACGTTTGGAGCCACCTTAGGGCAATGGTTGATATTGATATATGGAAGAGGGGTGACATGCATAGTTGGATTGTGTCTAATATAATGCACTGCATGGTGGAAATTGCCATTTAACTTTTGGTTTAGTACTCTGTTGTTTGTAGAAAGCTAAAAATATGTTGGTTTTTTAGGTAAAAGACTTTAGTAGTTACAATATTTATGGGGGGTGTCTTTCTTGATGGAGAGGAATCTTACTTTTGGTGGCCTTCATCAAGAGGTACCAAGATATCAACAATGTATGATTGAGGAGTAATTCTCATGTTCGGTTGGGTGAAGGGTAACATGGATGGTTCGGTTAGAAGGGGCACAAGGCTGGGTGTAGTGGGATCTTCTATGGAGGAGATGGTAGATGAATTTCAGGTTTTGCAAGTAATCTAGGTACTGCTTCAATTCTTATGGATGAATTGTGTGGAATTATCACAACTCTACGCACGACCAGGGATCATGGCTACAAAAAGGTCTGGATTGAGAGTGACTCAACTACAACATTCTCACTTAATACTAAGGGGGTTCAAATTCCTTATCCTCTATCAAGTGTCATTCGAGAAATCTCTAACTTCATAGATAGAAATTGACAAATGTTGTTCTTTCACACTTTCGGGAAAGATAATATAGATGGGGACTGGTTGGCTAATTATGCTTTCTTTAGATTATGGTACTCATGTTTTGTTGAATCATTCTCAATAATGTGTCCACCTTTTATGACAAGACATAATTGGTGTTAGTCTTAGTCGTCACGTGGTAGTTTAGTTCTTGGCCTTCGAGCCCCCATGTAACAAAAAAAAAGAGCCCTTACATTATTACTCCTTCCGGTCCTATTTATAAGACAATTCAGACAAAAACACACATATTAAGAAAAGTAATTAATGCGTTGATTTTCAAGAAATTAGTCTATAAGATTATAAGTTTTTCCCTATTTAAAATTAAATGTCACTACCATGATACTTGTGTCACATTGAAACCTTTAATGGTCAACAAGGACAAATATGAGAAAAAACAATAAATGCTTCTAGATTTATGTATTCTGTCTTATAAATAGGACCATTGAAAAGTGTCAAACTTTATCTTATAATTAGGACCGGAGGGAGTATATTACTTACATATCGTGCGTTGGTTAGTTTTTTTTAATATATTGGTCAAAGTTTATGGACCCATTTTTAATGGTTTTCAACTATGACAAGTCCTATAGTACCCTATCTAACCTTATCCATTGCAATATCTAACATTGACTATATTTCAAGGACTGAAAAATATATTTAACTAAAAAACTAAATAACAAGTGAGAGATGATAAATTTCAATTAAACGTTAAAATCGAAGCAACAAGATGCAAGGTGAGTTTATTGTTTAAGTCATATATCACTTATATCCTCTATTCTAGTGTGTCATATATATGTCATCATAGCTATATACCTTAAAGGTGTTAATACTTGGTAAAATGTTATACTTTTCCTCTTTAATAATTGTCTTAGTGAGGTAATATTCCATTATTTGCTCTCTAAGAATGTCATCACTAGAACATCACCTAAGTCATTGTGATTTGTGATCATGATTACTTGAATCACTGTTTTTTTTGTTATTAGTAATAATGCCAAAATATTAACTAACCAATCTCATCTTGTGTCGAAAAAAAAAGTACATGTGATTTCCTATATCACTCATTAGGTTATAAGATTTTTTTAATTACATTTTTAGTTTGTTATAAAAATTTCATGAAAAAACACTTTTATAATAAAAAATAATCTCTTTTTTTTGTGTTTGTTTATTTTTTTTAGAAAAATTAATTTTTCAAAAATAATAAAAAATCAAATTATTTGAAAAGTTACTTTAGAAAAAAAAATTATGCCTAAATGGTTTTGTAAGCATAATAACCAAACGAAAAAAAACTTATACTCTAAATAAAAAAGTTGTAAAAAAATAAAAAAATAAATTACATATTCATATCATCTTAAAATCACTTTTTTTTGTTAACTCAAGGGTATTAATTTACTTTATTTATCGGTACTAATTAAAAATTCATGAGAAATGCTATATCTTCTTAATTGATCCTCTTACGAATCTTCCTAATATCATCTAAAGTAAGTATTAAATAAAAAATAAATATATTTAAAATCTAAAAAAAAAGAGAAAACACTTAATACTTAGTGAAGATTTATAGGAAAATGAAGTAGGATGATATAGAATTATTTTAAGATTAACCTGTACAATGTACATGTAAAATCTCGACCTTACTAGGTCCTTGCTTGTCGTTTTACTTCCCTCTCCATACTCCTCAGCACGGTCCTCGCTCTACAAATCAAAGGATTATGCACTCCGAATACCAGCTTCTGAAAAACCCTAATTTAGTATCTGCTATTCAATATTGATTAATACATTTGGATTGGGCCATATCAATCTTCCAATTTCATCAATCAGTGGAAATAAATGGATTCGGACGAAGACGATTTTGTTTTCTACGGAACGCCGATAGAGCGCGAGGAGGAGTTGACCAGCCGCAAAAAGAAGGCCATTGCCGAGTCCTCTGGTCAGCTCCGAACCCTCCCAGCTTGGAAGCAGGAGGTAAGCGGTCACTCTTTCCACCGTTTAGGAGAAATCGTGTTATACCCCCGTGAATTAATTGGCTTGTTTTGGTTTTGTTTCTTGTTGTAATGTGAAATCAAAATTGAAGTTAATTGCATTGTATCAAGGATCAGCTTGAATTGACCAAATTCTGTTGTGGGTGTTCATTGAGGAGTTCAGTATTTTTTTTATGGTATCAACCATAGGGGTATTTAGTATTTAACTATTTACTATCAGTTAATCATAAAAAAAAAGAAGAATTGAAAATAAGCTACTTGGGTATTAGTTTGAAGTTTGAACATTGAAGTGTACCTTATTGCTGTCTTCTTCTGCACTTATAAATTTAAACTTCTGATTTGTGTTTGAACCCTATTCAAGGAAGTGTTAGTGGCCTTGACGTTTGAACTTGGCATGCCTTAACTAATGCTGCCTGTATTCTAACTTTACTACAATTTTCATGTCACTGTCTCTAGGTTAGAGATGAAGAAGGGAGGAGAAGATTCCATGGCGCATTTACAGGAGGTTTTTCTGCTGGTTACTATAATACAGTGGGCTCAAAGGAAGGTATAAGTTCATTTGGGAATTACAATGCTCCTGTTATGGATTTGAATTTTTGCTGGTGGTGAGTGTTAATATTTTATGAATGAATGTGCAGGGTGGGCACCTCAGTCTTTTAAATCATCCAGGAAGAGCAGAGCTGAATTCAAAGAGCAGAGCATATTGAATTTTCTAGATGAAGATGAGAAAGCTGTATGTAATAATACTGTGCATGTATAGTGTGTGTGTGTGTATGATTTTCAACATAATTATATGTATGTGTTTCAAAGCCCTCCTATTATAAGTTCATTTCTAAGGAAGTATAGATGCAGGTAGAGAAGTCATACCAAGCAGATCCAACCATGTAATCTAGAACCATTTCATACAGAAGCTCTCTGTAAAATTTGATTTAGCTGTCCTTTTTTAAACCGTATTTTTTATTCATTTTTTATCTATTGGTGCCTTTTGACATGCTTCTGCATTCTATGCCATTTTCAATGTCTTCTGAGACGAAACTTACTTTAGTAATATTAATATTAATATTAGAGTAAGACACACACACACACACACCACCTTGAGATTTTGAAATATTACATATATCCGGTTAAAATGGAATATGTTAGAAGCACATCCTTTGAGGAGAACATAAAGGGATATTTATTATATATTATTTTTAATATATTGGAATTTAAAACTAGGAAGTTTCTTGTATTTTTTTTGTTAGTGGTGGGGGAGATGGGGTGATATTTCAAAATTTTAGGGGGGTTTGTGTATTTCACATCTAATATTATCATACTTTTACGATAGGGCTATAGTCTTCTATGCTTGTCTAAAGGAATCTTAACCAGAAGCTATGATGTAAAAAATGGTGATGCTATCAGTAACCCAACCATAACATATCAGTGATGTAGGTGAAGTCAAGTAGATAGGTTACTTAATTGGTGTTCAGGGCTTCAATGTTTCTTAGTAGATCAAGTTTTTTGATTCCGTGTGTTCTAACCTCCTTTTGCATGTGTTTTAGGAATTGGAAGGTCGGTTTTTGGGGACATCTTCACAGTTTGACACATTTGGTTTCACAGCTGCTGAAATTGCTCGCAAACAAGCTGAGATGGAACAGAAACAGAGGTGCATTTTGTTTCTGTAATTGTAATTATAATCCTATGGCGTGAATATGTCAATTAACTACTTTACTAAAAAAAAAAAAAATCTGTTTGTGATACTTAAAACTTAAAAAAAATTCATTATCCATGGTAATATCCTACAGTATGTGTTAAATATAAAATCATTCTTTCTTCTTTTTGGAACTCAGTAATACACATTATAATATGAGGTTATGCATTATAATGAGGTTTTTACATGCAAATTATCACTATGTATCTGTCACGACCTACTCTCAGGCTTTTACATGCATTATCAACATGAGGTTTTTACACTACACACACACACAAATGAATGTATTATGTATGCATATAAATTTTGGTTGATGGTTCTTCTGGGTAGTTCTGGCTATATATATCTATGTTCTAGTTTTATGGTAGACTTTGTTGGATTTTTGATCGCTAGTTTTATGTGTTTTTAGTTTAGTTCTATCCTTAGACTTGCTAGGCTAAATAAATGTTAAGTATGTGCCGGTCATAGCCTAAGAGATGCTATCCATCACTTGCAATGGAAGCCAATTGAAAGATTAGTAACTCCTAGATAGATTAGCAAACCCTAGGTATTCAAAGGATTGGAAACTAATTTGGGGGGAATTCCTCTAGTAAATATTCAAAGGATTGGAAATACTCTCATTATGTCTCTTTATTCTCTCCATTTTTATCAACCTGAGTATGTTAAGTAACATTACATGGATGCTTATAAAAATAACCAGTCTATCATTCTACACTTTAGGTCATTACTGATCTTATTCACATGAATAAAATTGTGTTATTATTATTTTTCTTCAGAAAGCAAAATATGACTTCATATGTTTTTCTTTATTCTCCATATTTTGCCATTTCTATATTTTTATAACCATTCTGATGGGACTTCATCGCTTGTTTGTGTTTTTCTTTCTCATTGTAGGCCATCCATAATTCCGGGACCTGCTCCTGATGAAATAGTTATTCCAGCCACAGAGTCTGTTGGTGTGTTCCACTTAATTCGAAAATAGAATCTTCCTTAAAAATATGGTATCTCTTACCTCCTGTATCTCTTTTTTAAGGGGTAAAACTGCTGTTGAAGATGGGATGGAGTCGTGGTCGCTCAATTAAGGATTCACATGCTGAGGCACTCTATGGTGTGGCTTCCATTACCATTTTTATGATTTGTTTTCTTGTATTCCATTTTATACCTAGTTTGCCTTCTGATACAAATTCATGAAACATAAATTGGATCGTAAGAAAGGGTTTTCTTAAGTTCTACCCATTCTTAATTATCAACTGAAAAAAAAAAAAAAACTTGTATTGTAGTAATCAGGTTGCTTTTCTTCCTTCTGAGTAAAATTACAGGATCACATTCACATGGTGGTTTCAGATCCATGTGTTGCTGGACTTGGATCCGGATTCCTTTTCCCTCCACCCTCTCTTTAATTGCATTTGATATAAATTTTAATATATTTATAATTTTCTGAGGTTCAATAAGTATTTGTGATTTGGATTGTTATTTATCTGCTTTCAGCACATATACAAAAGGAAAATAGTTTAGGTGAAAATTATAATGATTTTATGTAATATCGGAAATGGGGTATCTACACTTCATTAATTGTTTCTGTTATTCATTTGTTTATATAGATGTACATCTATCTTTTACTATAATCTTTTCTGAAGGGAAATTGATCTAATCCAAATAATCAAATACACTGATTTTCTATGAGATAGGAGTGCACTTGGTATTGATGTTCTTTTAATTTATATTTTATTCTTTTAGGATACATCTTGTCCTCTTATTATAACATTTTCTTCTGTATAGTATCGGTAATCGTCCCTTTCTATGATTGGGAATAGACCTGGTATTTACCTGATCTGATACTGTGGGCTTGCTGGCTGACCTTTGAGAGTTTCTGGCTGGATTATATGTTTGAGAGTTCAACGTTCTTCCTTTTGTTTAGTAGTCTTCTTCGTTTTTTCTTTTTAAGGTCTTTCATCTTTTTCCTTATACATTATACCCTTGTGCAATACTTCAGTCAAACTTTTCCCATTTTGATTTTTTAGTAAAGACTATGTAAGATATTTATTTTATTTTATTTTATTATTTTTTTATACAACAATCAAAGCCTTTTCCCAGTAGGTGGGGTTGGCTACATGGATCAAATAATGTCATTTCATATCCAGAAAATATTTTAATGTAACAAAAGTTTTTCTTTTTCATCTATGTTATTGTCAGATTGCTTTCTGAATAACTAGGCTTCATGCAATGATATCCAGTTCATGTAATACCGTCTGTGCAGATGCCAGAAGACAGGCTCGGAGAGCTTTCTTAGCATTTTCTTCAGATGATACAAAAGTGAAAGTTACTGAGTCTGAGCCTATCAAGGGCTGTATTGAAAATTTTCCAGAGCAGCCCGTGAATGATGATGTTCAGCCTTCGAAAAGCACACCGGTGAGAAATTTCCCTTATTAGTCCTATATAAGTATTAAAGTTTTCTTATTTCTTATATGATAATCTTTTAGTATGATTTAATGTTTCTTCTTTCCTTCCCAATGTGATTATTTGGGATTGTGCGGTGATTTTGACCCATCCAGGTGCACACCAAAGCATTTGCATAGTTCTTGGACTGAACTCTGATGAATTATTATAATCATTCCTTAGAGTAAGGGTGGGATACTTATTCATTGTATCTGAGTTTCAACATGTATCTAATAAGCGCTTTTCCTTACTTGCATTGAAATTGGTGCCGATTGAAAGAGGGTACAGATCAGTTGATGCTTACATCACTAATGACTCCTATAGAAAATGATTTTTATCAGTCCTACCCTTTAATGATAAGCACTATCATATTGATTTTGCATGCCAAATTTTGGAAAACTCAACAGAATAAGTGCATGATCAGATGGTTGATATATCGTTTGATTTGAGAACTATATTAATGTTAATTTTAAGATATTTTGGACGGAGTACAACACAATCTTGAGTTAATTTGAATGCTATGAGCATGATATGCATTATGCAGACTTTCAATCCAATGGTGGATATTGTGAGTATATCTATATCTCTTGTTCCTCAATGGATATACATTGTATTAATTATTTTAATTCAATTTAGCAATTGTGCGAAGTTTTAGCTGCTTGTAAACATATCTATATTGATAGCAGGCATATGGCTTATGTACTCCTTCAGGTTTACGTACTCAACCCAAAGCAAGACCTGTATGGATTAGGTTTTGATCCTTATAAGCATGCTCCTGAGTTTAGAGGTATACTTTTCTTTGATATATATATGTGGCACCTGCTAATGTGGTTGCTGGAAATTGACATTTGACTGTATTCTCTTCTTCTTCTTAACAGAGAGAAAAAGATCACGCTTATCCAGCAAAAAGGAATCTGGTCATGGCAAAAACTTCTCCAAAAGCGATAGTCTTTTTGGTTTTAAGTGTAAGATACTTAAAACTTAATATATGATAATCAATAATCGTATTTTCCATTTGCTGATTTCTGTAATTTGTTGTGACAATATTTTTCCAAAAGTTGATTTAACTCTCAGCTTCAATTCATCAGCAGGAAAGGATGCCCCTGGTTTTGGCATTGGTGCACTTGAGGAACTTGATGCTGAGGATGAGGATGTCTACGCCACTGGTTAGTAGTTCTACTCTTTCATGTTAAGGCTGAAAATGGTTTAACTTAGAATCTATTTGGTACGCATGATAGGATGATAAATGATAATATAAAACCTAATGGTATAAGGCCTAATAAAATTTTAATACGAAGTTGTGTTTATTGTGACATTGTATAAGGTACTGTACTCTGCATAAGATAATGCCATGATCTTTTGTTTGGTGATGCACTGGATAGGATAAAAATGAGCACTTTCTACAAAAATACATTTACTTAAAAAGTTATATTACATTAATCTAAATCTATTATGTTATACTAATTTTTGGAGAAATAAAAGCCCCCAAGGCCTAGAAAAAAAAACTCATAACCAATATGTACATTGTAAACTAAATAGAAGTCAAGTCTGCAAACAGTATAAAAAAACCTATTATCTTAGCAGGCTAACTAGTTTCAATCCAAACAACAGTATAAAGGATATCTTAAACAAGGCATCTAAAAAGAAATTGATAGTGAGAAACAATCATCCTTGGAGCTACATGTTCAAGGGCTTAAAACAAGAAGGCCCTATACTAACCTTTTTCCCTCTTTGATTGTCTACTCATTATTATAGATTACAAACTTACAACTAAATGATACAAGTCCTCTTTGACATGCAAACTTTCCTTATCCACAAAAAGTTTAAATTGATCAGTTATATACATTCTTGAGCTAATTCACCTCATCACTTGTTACTTTGTTATGACCAATTTGCAAAGTATTTTGGAAAAAAAAGTAAGGAAGAAGGAAAAAACAAAAGAGAACATGTTTATAAGCTTCTTCAAACTAGCAAACTACAATTCTCGTGCTTTGCATTGTATTTTGGAAAACAATAGTAAGGAAGAAGGCAAAAAACAAAAGAGAACATGTTTATAAGCTTTTCCAAACTAGCAAACTACAATTCTTGTGCTTTGCATTTGGGTCAATCAAAGGGTAGATCATGTCAAGAACAGGTTACTTGTCTGAGATCCTAAATATTAATGAGTTGAAAAAATGTCATGATACGCACTTGTACAGTGCACTGGATAGTCTTACCCTTAACCCTTTTCCACCTTAAGTTACTATAACCCACATTATACCATGGTTCACAGCTAACAATTCGAAATGTCAGTAAAGTATCACATCAAAACTTGTTGATTCTCAATATTCACATTGAAACAGAGTAAGCAAATCTCACTTAGCTACTCTTCTGGCTTAGAATTTTATATTTAAAGCAGCTCATTGAATTTTTTAGATTGATGTGTAGAAAATTCAATTTGTGATAGGTCCATAGCAATGAGCTTTTATGCTTTTAATAATTTGTAGGAGCTTAATATTAATCAACAACTTTTCTATCAAGGCTAAAAATTTCTCTAAATGAAGATACATGGCAAACAGGATCTAGCTTTTTTTTTATGTAAAAAGCTACAGTACCAAACAGAGATAGTAAATATATCTAAACAAACAAACATATTAAATATATCTAAATTATAATATAGGAAAAGAAACGATATCAGAGATGAGAGCACACGGCTTCCACCATTTGAGTTGCGTTGAAATGGGGAGACAGGATTAATCAAATAAAAATTTAATAGGGACAGGTTGTGGGAAAATTTTTGGCAAGCTGTTGATGGCAGGAAAGCTGTTGGAGATAAGGTCGTTGGCGGCGAAAGGGGAAGGGCTGAAATGTTGGGTGTATTGGGGTGTTTAGGGCTGAAATGTATATTTTTAACACAAGCTTATGCATGAAAACCCAACCAAGCCTAATCCCAACCTGAAAGCCCAAATAAGTTATCTATTTGGGGTTTGATGGATAAACTTATACCATATAGTGCTCGCACAAATTAGTTTATCACTTTATCCTATCATGTCTAATACAGCTTGTCAAATGGAGCCTTAGTAATGAAACTTTTGTCTATAAAATTAGTGCTTCTAATTGAATGCACTTATGACTTTTCATGTTTTAGATAATGATTTCTCCCCCATTCATGTGTTTTATGTTTTAATTTTTTTTACCGGGTAAGTTTGACAATTGTAAATTTTCTCAAATGAAAGGTTGAAAAAAATTAGACATACTGTAAACTTTTTATAACTTGATGCTGTTCTTTTTTTCTTTTAGGTTATGAATTTGAAGATTCTTATGTTCAAGAGATCGAGGAACCTTCAAAGTTGACCTTGGAAAATCAGAAAAAGAAAGATCAGAAGGACCAGAGTATTCTGCCTGGTTTTAGAGTTGCATCCAATTCTGACTATAAAATGGAAAGGTTACTGAAGCAGTTTATTGCCTAATTAATGATCAGAGCGGTTTAAATTTCTTTATCATGTCTTTCATTGTATCACATTTCTAATAGCACTTATTTGAGTTAATAGTATTGCTCCGGGTCTAGGGATCTAATCTGGATAATCTTTTAATATTTTCTGGGATATGCGGTTTATACACATCTATCTTTTTTATTCCTTTCTCTATTTTCTATTTATATATAATTCCACATCTAACCAGAACTGTATAAATTACTTTTCAGATTTGAGGCTCCTCTGATTCCCAAGGATTTTGTGCCCCGCCATGTATTTGCTGGACCTCTTGAGATTAACCGCCAGAACTATGAGGTCCCTCCACCTGATGTTCCTCCTCCTGAGGATAGCAATTTAAAACTATTAATTGAGGGGGTTGCAAATCTGGTAGCTAAATGTGGTAAATTATATGAGGATCTATCTAGAGAAAAGAATCAATCAAATCCATTGTTTAATTTTCTTTCTGGAGGAACTGGCCACGAGTATTATGCAAGGAAACTGTGGGAGGCACAACAGAAATGCAATGATCAAACTAGGCAGCAGTCGGACGGAAAAGTGCGTCCTGGTGTGCAAAGGCTGACAGCTGAGAGCCGAGGGCAGATCTTAGGGGAAAAGCCTCTAGAAAAAAGCTCCCCAGATCCATCCTCATCTGTTGCTTCTACAGATGTTCATCTCCAATTTAATCTTACAGATACATTTACTGAGTCTGCATCATTTGTAAGTAGCATAATCTTTCTGATTTAAACTCCTAATTAGATTAGATTATTAGAGAAAAAGTCTATTTTGCTTCTAGTAGTTTGGTTGGCTGACCAGCTGTGGCTCGGCTTCAACTCAAACAATTCCTATGACATAATTTTTAGTTTCCTTTCCATGGAATCTTAACAGTTAGGGTATAAGTGAACCTTTTTTGGGCAGGCTTTTGACACAATGGTCGCTGTCCATGCCACTAGACTTGTATTATGATGGTTATGTATGAATCCCACAACAACCTATAATGTGATTAGTCCTCTTCCTTGTGCAGACACCCTATTCCTTCCCCCAGACTGTAAACCTTCTAGTTTAACCCCAAAAATAAAAAAACTTGGATCTTTACTCATTTTTATTTCCTTTTTTTACCCAGATTGAGTTATCAGATATTGAAAAGCCTTTCAAAGATGATCCTGCAAAGCAAGAAAGATTTGAGCAGTTTCTTAAAGAGAAATATAAAGGAGGATTGCGCTCTGCAAGTTCTAGTTTAGCTAGTAATATGTCAGAAGCTGCTCGTGCTCAAGAGAGACTATCTTTTGAGGCTGCAGCTGAGGCAATAGAAAAGGCAAGACAGGGCAGGGGAAACAAGCTTTCAATTCCATCCTCCATGGATTTCATTACAGGTGGTGTTATGCGGTTTACTTCTGGCACAGTAGAGGTATGACTCAGGTGACCTTCCTTCTGTTTCTTTCCCTGTAGCTGTGGCCTAAGTTATCTTTTTATTTGTGCTGTACATATAGCCAATGAAAGACCAGCAAACTGAAGATTTCATGGGGAAGAAAATGTACCCAAAGAGGGAAGAGTTTCAATGGCGTCCTTCACCTCTTCTCTGCAAACGCTTTGATCTAGTTGATCCTTATATGGGGAAGGTACTTCAAGTAGCTTGCTAGATTATATGCTTATTCTTATATTGATTTTATTGTTTGATTTGGTTTCACTCCTTATGCTCAGTATTTGAATTAAGTTATGAAATTTCAAAGAATGCTTCATGATTAGAAATATTCTCTACTTTTTGTAGCCTGCACCTGCTCCACGGATTAGGAGTAAGATGGACTCATTGATTTTTACGTCAGATTCAGTCAAAGGTACCAAAGTGGAAGAGCCTGTTACTACAAAGAAAGACATCTCACCCTTGCAACAATCTGCCAATAAAGACATAAACAAAAGTATTGCTGAAAATGAAACAGAAGAGGATGTGGAAGTTGAAAATATTGAAAGACCAGTTGACCTATACAAGGTAACTCCTTATTTATAATCCTTTATGATCATCCTATGATAGAAACTGGATAAGAAGAACAAAAAGAGAAAATTTTATTGATAGAGCCCTAGTTTCCCAATCCTGTACCAATGTGGTAGCAGAACAAGTATAGGACAGAAAGTGCAAAATGAAAGAATTCCCCTAGATTTTCTAGCTACTAGGACCCCCCCACAATCAACTTCATTTCACCGGTTCTCCCTCCCCCTTTCCCTCTCTTCTAACTAACCTAACTGCTTAGCAGTAGTTACTTAGTCTGCTTATTCTGTTTACAAGGAATTAATTCCTTCAGAGACTGATCCTCTGTTGCCCTTCTTTCTCTCCTCACACAGACCTTCCTAATCAAAGGCCTCTGCCTATCATGCTACTTTCATGTGAAACCACTTATTTTCTTTTGTCCATGCCAAAGCTTAAATTTCCTTAATGTCATCTAAAAATGGATTGTATTCTCTAAACTGCCCTTTATGGAAGACTTTAATTTTATTGAAACTTGTTCCAAGTGGAAATATCTCCCTACATGGCTCATTAAATATGGTCATTGGAAAATAAAATATGAATTTAAATACAGGGTATTTTGGTACGAGGTCATTAAATAGGGTAAAATTAGTTGAGATTTGCTTATATTTTGGACCACCATATGTGGATTTTTTGTTGCTTATATTCGAGTCCGGAGGGTGTACATGTTTGTGATGCCTTTTTATTTATGACCATAAAAACTTGGGGGTAGCTTTTGATGACTACATTAATTTTGGTTTGAGTCTCAGAACTGAGCATGTATCCGTGCATGGAAATCTATTTTAATGAAATATTGTGCTTGTTTATTACATGCATTTCTTATATGATGTTTCACAGCCAAGCCATGGGTACCTATAAGGCTATAACAAATTCATATTGCAGGCTATTTTCTCTGATGATTCAGATGATGAAAGGGAAGACTCTAACACTAAGAGAGTGGAGAATCAAGAAAAGAAAGCTGAAGTAGCTAATACAGCATTAAGCCGATTAATTGCTGGTGACTTTCTGGAATCTTTGGGCAAGGAACTAGGGCTTGAGGTTCCTCCTGATACGCCTTACACTACACAAAAGTCGAGGAATACTGCTCCTCAGAAAGAAAGTGTTAATGAATATGCCAAAACGGACACCCCGAAGGGTGAAAATAACAGTTTGATGTCATTAAATCATGATTTGCCACATGATCAATACATTGCTCATGAGGATGGACCCTCGGGAGGTGACACCATTTATAGAAATACACTTGAGAGTAGTAGTATTAAAACCAAGGCAACTACTATCTCTGACAGTAAATCGAGCAAGTCTAATGGGGAGAAGTGTGAAGATGACAGGAAAATTAAATCACCTTTAATCCGCAGCCAAGACTATAGCAGCAGTTCAGAGGAGGAAAGGAGCAGAAAGCGCTCTGGTAAGTTTAATAGGGAAAAATATGAAGAGGACAGGAAAACTAAAACACATTTAACACATCACCAAGATTATAGAAGTAGTTCTTCATCAGAAGAGGAAAGAAGCAGCAGAAAACACTCCAGGCATCATCATCGACATAGGAGGCGTGATGCAAGAAGTGATTCATCAAGTGATGATGAAAGAGATCGACACAGTTCAAGGTCAAAAAGGAGGAGAAAGGAAGGGTCTTCTCGAGAAAAAAGCAGTGGAAGTAAAAAACACTCAAAACATCAGAAGCACAAAAGGCATGAATCTCCAAGTAGATCCTCCCATTACAGCATGGGGAAGGAGACACATTCCAGAAAAGAGAAAGGGCGGAGGGAATGAGCGAGAGTCCTATTTCCTTTATTTTCAATGACTTGGAAATTTGTTGGTGGATCATTGCTGTATTAAAAAGATGCTCTAGATTTTGGGGTTGTGATGTGGAGGTCAGCTATGAATTTCATTTGCTGAGCTAAACTCAAGCCTCCACCAGTTTGAGGGTATGCTGCATAATTCAATTTCTCTATCCCCATCCTTTCATAAATGTAAGGAAATGGAATTGTTACCTGATAATTTGGACTCAAACTTATTTAGGGAGTTCTATAGGAGTTGAGATATAGCCCCTAGTCCTAAGGTTACAGCAATGCATGTGATCCATTACAACGGCATACCCAAAAGTACAAGAGATCAGATGAACTTTGAATTTTCCAAGTTACCACTTGCAGAATCCAAGTGGCTCAACATCTTGTTATAGGTTTGTGAATTAGCACAACCCACAAGAGTTAATCGTAAATATCATTAATTACTACTTACCCAAACATTACTGGTGATTCCAAGAACCCTTTTTTCCCTTCAAACTTCATAAAGGCTTCTCCAGCGAGGGATACAAAAATAGTGAATTGAAAAGATCTTGTGGCAGGAGAAATATACCTTACCTTATGGGGATTCTGTTAAGAATTGTAGTTCATACTTGCTTCTTACAAAAAATACTAGCAGTTACAAGACATTATTAAAATGGCTCTGTTTTCCAATACCATCTTCAGGTCTAAACATTGAATTTAATAAACTTGATGCTACATTGCGCATTATGATTCCATGCGTGTCTTTTTTAAAACATGCACAATTCAATGATTTTGTCGAAACTTTTTCATCATTAATATTGTACTTGACTGCTTGTGCATTATTCTTAACTATAGTAGATGAAATAAACGTGCCTAGGTGCTCATAAGCGTTTTCAGATAGTAATTTGAGCAAGAAAGTTTACAACGTGGTATAAAGCCATAAAGGTGGAGTTTAGAGGAAAACGTTCATGAGCGAGGTAATAGCTAATCAGTGGTTCTAGTGAAGTATGGTGTCCAATCTTCGCTCAGTGTAACAAATGACGTAACATGCCACGGACTATGCACCACAAAGAAGTTTAGTATATGATCCTTGTTTCTTGAAAGATATTGTGAAAGCTTGAAAGGGAGAGTATCAAAATACACACACAAAAAAAAAACATAGATAACCTCGCAAACACGAGGAAAAAAAATCAGTTAAACTCGCAATTCAATAGTTAGTGTGTTTGGTTTACCTGAAAATCACGTTTCAAATGTCAATCCAGTTATATGCTACTGTATTTGGTTTACCCCGAAATCACGTTTCAAATGTGAATTTGGGCTAACGTTACTTTCAGTCGCATTTATCCAGATTGTGGTTTGGAGAAACACATATTTAAATTATACCCTCTCTGTCCCATTTTACTTTACTTTTAAGGTTGTGACACGAGAATTAAGAAATATCATTAATATTCTAAGTTTTATAAAAATTATAAACTAATTCCCTACTATACCTCTTATCTCTCATATAAAAACACATCATTCAAAAAATACACATTAATTAATTGGTAAGTGTGAAATTGGAAAAAGCTATTTCACAGTGTATTAGTATTAGAAAACGATAATTAAATTGGGATAAAAAATTTGCTAAAACATCAAATAAAGTAGGAGCGAGTAACTCTGATTCTCAAGTTTCGAGGCAGATATTTTTCTCTAAACCATGTTTTAATTTCATTTATGAAAATTGCGTTGGTTGCTTTAACTTGTAGCCATTTTTGGAGGCTTATGCGGATCTTGAACAAAAAAGTTTGAGTGGCCATATGATGTCTTGACGATGTTCATGAAAAAGAATGTGTAATTATTAAATACCATGAGATTTTCGAAATCTGTTGGGTGGCTGATAGTAATTGGGTATGGCTCCTCTAACTCTAAGCCCCATGAAGATTCCTCATGTGACACCACCGACAACTATTAGAATATACTATTTTTTAAAATAGATTAATTATATTTAAAAGAGAAATTATATTTAACATTGATTATATTAAAAATAAAATAATGCTATTTAATATTTATTTATTTATTTTAGTATTTAGAAATAATTTTTGGCCAAGACTTAAAAAAGGGGAAATTATACGACAGAACAAAGAGGCTCCAGAAACATCAATAAGCAATGCAAGAGTAGGTGGTGTACAGTTAATAGTTAGTGTTTTTAAAAGCGCTCTTTATCATTACTCAAAAATAAATTATTTAAACAATGTTTTAAGAGAAATCGCTCTTAAATATAAAACTATACAATAAACATTAGCTCCCTCTTTAGTTATGTATATATAAGATTTTTCTTTGATTTCATGGGGCAATACATGTTTTATTTCATTCGCAGCCCAAAGTCAAATTCCAAGTATATATCCTTATACTACAATTTTTGCATGCCTTACCTAATTCTTGTTATTCATTAATGGAAAACCACGCATGCATTGAAAGCAATAACACCACATTCTGTGCATTTATGAGATCTTTAAATGCACCAGACTTGCAGAACATTGTATGTGTGGAGGAAAAAAAATTAAAAGTAAGTAACATATGCGAACAGAATAAAATGAAATATAATTGGTTTATTCCATGATTGTAATTGACTATAATGTGAGTTCATATTTTCATCTAGAAGGTTTATAAAGTCCAGTCATGCTTAAAACAAGTGTAGTAAGCAATTGGTTTTGGCGTTGGATTGTCATTGAAATGTGCACTAACAGTCTAACACAATGAAATGAAATGAAATGAAGGCTGGCCTTAATTATTATTCCTACATTTCTAGTTTCTCGAAGGTTAGTTGGGAAAGGCCGCAAGTGTGGTTGGCGATGTTATGGTCATGTCTTCGAGAATTTCAACGATTGACTATAAGGTGAGATTCATTTAAGAGAAAAAAAAATGATAAATTATAAAATTATCAGTTAAAATTCAAATAATTTTATAGTTTGTTATATGTGAATATATAATTATAATCTTAATTCTTGATTTTCGATTCCTTTAAATATGAATTTATTCTATATATATATTCTCTTTTTTATGAAACCAGATGCGTATCTTGAAAATAAATTGGGATGGACATTTGATGTTTTTTTTCGATGGATGGGACAGCTGGCCCTGGATTTTAAAGTAGCTGCATGCCCAAGGCGGGATTCGAACCCCCGACCTTGGTTAAGCTTGGATCAGCCCCCTCCGCTAAACCAACCCCAGGGTTGGACATTTGATGTTTTGAAAATAAAGTGGGTCTAACTTTCTCACAATAATTTTATTAAACGGGCTTTCAATATTTTGCATATTTTTTATAATTTTTAAAAATTTTCTAAATGAAATTGAATGCTAAAATCATTCCCTTTTGTTTATTTATTTTTACAAAATTTTCAAAATTATGGGGGTGGCCCATGGCTTCACCCAACCCTATGGACATCTGCCCGTGGTTGAAATCACATCTTCCTCTCATGATGATACAGGTGTTATTCTAAGTTTTTGTATTAAATTAAACTAAATCAATATTATTTTTCTCTTTAATCAGTTTGTAAATTAAATGACATTAATTACTATTTTTTATCTCTTTACTTAGTACTTAATTTTATTTAATCAATGATATTAAACAAAATATAATATTTATGAATTATCATTGAGTTATATTTTTATCAATTTGACTGACTTAAAATCAAATCTCCAAAAAAAATTTAAAACATTTTTATATTTTTATTATAATTCTAAAATTTATCAATTAAATTAATTTTCTTTAAGTATTATTCAATTTATTTTTTTTATATTTTGTAAAAATATTCGTATGATGTATAAAAACTTTCTTGATGAGTCAAAATCAAAATTTAATTATAAACTAGTAATTTAGCTTGTGTACTAGGATATCTATTCTATTGATATTTTTAAAATAATTTTAAAAAATTAAACAATAATTTTAAAGTATACAATATTTCTATAATAAGAAGAAATTTCCAGTTTATTAATTTATTTATTATATTATAATTTAAATTATAAATAGGAAATTCACGTGAATGCATATGATAATATTAAAAGATATTATGTTTAAAAACTATATGAAAAATGTTGTTGTATACTTCTCAATCAATATATTTTAAAACTTAAATAAAAATTCGGATAAAGAGAAATTTAAACTTCTATACAATAATAAAACTTTCTAATTTATTAATTGCCTGTTTTATTACAATTTAAAATAGAGAGTAAATTATACTCCACTTTCCCCTTATTTTAAAAATTGTACTTTTCTCATTTAAAAGATAAATATGTATATTACACTTTAATCCATTTTAGGACTAATTACTAAAGAGGTGAATGCTAATAATCTCCATGGTGTCAAAATAGCAAGAGATGTCCCTTCAATCTCACATCTTTTCTTTACTAATGATAATATTCTTCTTGCACGGGTTAATGTGGATAAGGCTGACTACATCCTAAAATTAGTTGTTAGTGACATGAAAGTAGTAAAGAAAGAAAAAATTCATATATAGGAGGTCCATTCATAAATAATTCACCATCATTAAATGATATGTTTATATTAAAATAGATTAAAGTGTAATACATACTATAAATGAAGGTTGGTTCAAGTAGTACATGTTTAATTGCCCCATGTGAAGGATACATGTGGTTTAAACAAAAAAATGTAATACATATTTATTTTTAATGGGAGGAGGAATTAAGTTTTAAAATAAAGCAGTGTTGTCAGTAAGGTTATACGACGGATGGCGGCAAGGACCTTTAAGCGCCATACTGCCATGGCGGACGCCATGGCGGTCTATGGCGCGCACGCGCGCACGCACACACATGTGTATGTATGTATGTATGTATGTATACAACAAAATAATAAACAAATATATGAAAACCAATAATATAACAATCTAAAATTCTTGGCATTCATAATCTAGTGATAGTCATTATAAAAAGACATAAATTCCTAACCAACAAAATGTGTTGGATACCTAAGCGCTATACCATTACTCCGTTTTTTTTTTATTTTTTCATTAGAATGCTACCTTAACCAAGTTTCCTCCTTTTTCCCCTAATTTTTCTGTTAGGGCCCTCCCCAAACCCGTTTATTTTTTAAATAAAACATTTTTTAAAATAAAAAAAGTTTCAAATTCAAACCCTTTCTTCCTCGTACGAACATCCTCTTTCGTCAAAAGACTTCATAACATTGTCCCTCTCACTTCGTCCCTCCTCTTTCTTCCTCTCTCCTTCGCTGCGTCACCGTCACCGTCACCGCACTGCTCACTGCCCGCAAAGAGCACCGTCGTGAATTGGAGGCGTTGCACGCTTGGACCACCACAAGGAAGGCCGCGTCTGCGTCGTTAGTTCGCGCTGCAACTCCGAGCGCGAACTGAGCCGCTTCCCGACGCCGGCAGAACTCGTCGAAGGAGGCGCACAGTGGACGTTGCAGGGAGGAAACCAAGTTAGCTGGAGTATCTCGCAGCAGCAGGGCGAACCAGAAGAGGAGGAAAGGAAAAATGGAAAAAATCATATTAGTCGGGTTGACTCAGGCCCAAACCCCGAACAATGGGGAAAAAAAGCCCAAAACAGCCGCCACGACCGTCGTAAATCGCCATGTCGTTACTGACATAACGGCCGCCATATGCAAAATGGCGGACCTGCGCCATACAAAGGCCAAACGGCCATAACGGATCACGGCGGCCGCCGCCATACCGTTATTTTGAAATAAATATAAATATCATATGAATTAACATAAAAATTATTGAGTTTAATTATTATATACGGTCAGTGTAAAGAAGTTTTACACAGTCATCCAATGATATTTTGCCACATCAATTAATGTATATGACACATCATGTGCCATTAAACTCATTAAATGATGTGTCAATATATCATTGGATGATTGTGTAAAATTATTTTACACTGACAATGTATAGTTATTAAATTCAAAGTTATTTAGATAAAAAAGTGTATCACCTTGGAAATGAAAATGTGGATTAATTTGAAGACTCGTTAATTTAAAAATGTGCCTTATTTTCAAGATTGAGTATCTGGATTTATCATACAGTTCTATGATTATGTTAGTCATATGTTAGGACTAATTTTGTAACCCAAAAAAAAATATTAGGACTGTTTTGTGGAGTCGGTAAAATGGGCTAGCCTGATCGGCCTAACCCGCAAAATTGTAGGGCTCGGACACCTATTTTAAAAGCGCGAATAATTCCCGGGATTTTTAGCTCAGCCCGTTAAAGTTCATTACTCGTAAAAACCCGCAAAAGGCCGGGTAACCCAAAAAAAACCGTAACAAACCGGGTTACCCATAAAAAAGCCCACAAAAAAGTAAGATTCGGAAATCTATTTTAGAAGACCACATAATTTCCGAGTTTTTTAGCCTATTCCGATAAAATTCGTTAGCCGCATTGAGAAGGGTCGGGTAGTTGAATTCGGGGCTATACTATTTTGGTGTCACATGTGACGTTATCTTGCTTGTGTGCTTGATTTCCTATTATGAGTCAACATGATTAAAAATCCATCAGCGGTGATTTACGTACACGGGTGCGGCCACTGATTGTACCGCACTGTGTGCGGCTTCTTCTTCTTTTTTTTTTTGTTTTTTAAGTTTTTTTAAAAATATTTTTATTATTTTTTAATTTATTAATCAAATATACCACTTCATTCACCATTTCTATGCACACAATTAACCTCACAAATTCAATTAACCAAATATCCAACTATGTTAACCACCAATGTATACACCATTAATCCCATTTACAAATATATTCACCGTTTCTGGCCACATAATTAACCTCGTGTTAACAGGAGTTGCAATTAACCAAAAATCCTATTATGTTAACCACGAATGGAAACACTATTAACCTCATTTTTAAATATATTCATCATTTCGGGACGGATAATTAACCTCATGTTAATTAACATAATTTTTGTATGATCGTTTAATTGTATTTTTTTTATCTATATTTTTATTTGATGAGATAAATAAATAAAAATAAATATAATAATAAAATAAAAATATAAAATTATTTATTTTAATAAAAGAAAAAGGTAAAAAACAGTTTTTAAAAAAAAATTAAAAAAGGGTGTGAAAAGAAAAAAAAAAGTGTGGGATTTTTGCGGTTATCCAAACTCCATAATGATGGATACCTCTTATCCTGTCATGATTTTTTTAGGAAAAAAAAATCGATTTAACCGGGTTTGAAATCAAAGTCATTTTAAAAAATATAAATACTCATCCTAAATTTGACTCTGATCATAATAAATTATAAAGTTAAACTTATGGATTTTATCTTAATTTTATATTTGGTTCTTTTTTTTTTCGGATTCCTAATATCTATATATTTTTATATATTCTTTAAACTATAATATATGTAATACATAATTATGTAATACATAATTATATGTAATACATAATTTATTTGGGAAAAAAGAACTATAATATATGTAATACATAATTTATTTAAAAAATATTTGGGAAAAAAGGCTGAGGCTCTAACCCGACAAAAATGTAGACAAGTTCAAAAATTCGGAAAGACGAGGTCTGGTCAGGAAAAGCCAAAATCTCATCCCATTGTGGGACATAACACCAATGTCACCACCAAACATTTCAAATTTTAATTAAAAAAAATGTTAAAAAGTGTTCAGATTTAGGAATCAAAATTAGTAAATTTTTATTAAATTGTGTAACATTTAACATTATAAATATAATTAATATTATGATTTTTAATAAATGGTCATGGTAATTGATTATGTCTGTTACACACTCCAATAAAAATTTTCTATGTTTATATCTTAACAAGTGTCACAAGAACATTGGTTAGCATTTTCTTTAATAAAAACTTATATAGGAGTATGATTTTTTAATAAGTGTTCACTTGGTAGCCGGATCCATTAATTAATTATTTGCTTATCTTAATTTGAGTCTGTGAGCATATCACCCACTCTCACGCCAAACACGGCATAATTTCTTCAGTGTAGGAAGGAAGGAAGCCATTTAATAATTGAAATGGCAGACACCCAGATAATTAATTTTCTCAATCAGTAATAATTTGCAAACACATATCTTCAGTTACGTTCATATTTAAATTCAATAAATCCTTCAACTCAATTAACAATATAAAGAATTAATTATCAGCGCTCTATTTGTAAATAAAATAGAGAAAATTACATCAAATTTTCCCCATTTTTTCCTAGCTAGTAAACTTAATTATTTCTACCTATTTTAAAATTCAATTTTAAAACTTGATTACTATAATTAACATTTTAATCTAATTAACATATATATAAAAAAATTGTCATCAAAGCTTGGTCAAATACTATGTTTAGCTTTGAAATAATGATTCGGCTGGTATTGACTATATATGTAATTTATGTGTTGTATATAGACGACGCTCAAAGTTGACAACGTGTGATAATTGATTGATTATATATGTAATGGTTTGGCGTTCAAATAGCAATACTCATATTTTAAACCAAGTATGTCGCATCTCATCAATTCTGTCTGCTGCTTAATTAGAAGGCTATTTTCTTTTATAAAATAAAATAATCTTATTGCCTTTATCATTATTTGAAACGTTAATTCAAGAATACTATAATATAATTTATTAAACTTTACGAAGCCAAAATAAACTGTATTTTTTAACAAAGTTTTTTTGCTCCCAATTTAGATAGTTATTGAATAGTATTTTTTTTCTTTATTTCTTTTTTTAAAAAAGTTGTTACAACAAAAGCAGTTCGATTAATTAATATGCAGGTATCTGTCAAGAGAAACAACACATATAATGGATAACTGAGGAACATCTTTCGGATGGAATCTTATTTCATTCCTTTTTTACACCAACACAATTAATGTCTTCTCACAATGTGGGTGTGGTTGGGACTTTTAAGGCTAGTTTGGTTTGTATTTTTGTTTTTTGTTCTCATTTTTTGTTATTATTTTTTTTAAATTTTTTATAAAGAAAAAATTGAAAATATTAAAAATGTTGAAATTTTATTTCCAGTATTTCAATTTTTTTATAAATTTTTTAAAAAATAAAAAGTAGAATGAAAATAAAAAATAAAAATGAATAATAATAATTGCTTTTCTTTACCCGAAGAATTAATAATTATATAGGCGAGTCTTTTTCACAAAATAATATGAACTATGTCATGTCATGGCAAAAAGGAACTACAGTTATCTACTTATATCACAGTAATAAAGCTAGAGTATGGAGAAATGAATTAGAAGAACGAGACACGTATCATCAGAGTTGCATCACTTTGGCAATTAAGGGGAAAAAAAGAAGAAGAGAAAAAGACAGTGATGGAGACTGCATTATTGGATAATGGTAAGACAGATGTCACGTAAAAGAATCCCATATTAGTTAAACTAATGTCTGTGATTTGGATTGGATTCCGTGCAATTATTGAACAGATAAAATAGGAGTCATGCAGGGGATGGAAAGCACTATTCTAAAAGGAAATTTTTTCATAGAAATTATATGGAAGTGAGAGATAATAAAGAAAAAAGAAATGAAGATAAAAATATTGAGATATGTGATAATTAATATAATGTAAAAAAAATAAAAAGAAAAAATGAGTGTATGGAAGGGAGTATAAAAGAATGAGTATGAAAAAAATCAAAGTTGATTCTCAAAAATTTTCGCCCGTGATTAGATTGGTCGGAGGAGAGAATGTGAGAAGAGACTAAAGAGAAAAAATATTTTTATAAAATAACAAAATTATCTTTAAAATAAAGAAAAGGGAAAAGGGGGTATATCCATATATGTATGGAAATAAATATGTGGGACTCATTTCTCTTTTTATTTTTTCGATTATAAGAGAAGAAAAAGGTGGTGGTAAGGAAAAGAAATAGTAATAGTAATTATTATTATTATTTTAATTGAATTTCTGAAATTATACTTTTTTAAAATAATTAATTATCACAACTCATTTTTATTTGAGGACATTTATATTATTTTGTAGATATGTATTTTTCTTTTTTTCTTATTTTTCTCTTCATCTCATCTCAAATCAAATAATCTAAAGAATCATCTCATTTTTTACTATTTATATTTTTCTTTATTTTCTTTCACTTTCCTCTCATGAGTTTTGTTATTTAAATAATAATTTATATAATATGTTTTTTTTCTATTTCTCACTATCATATTTTATATTTTTAATTAAAGGAAATAATATGATATATATTTAAAATTTAAAAAATATATATTTCAAATTTATCAAAGATTAGTTGAGTGTGGAATGAAAACAATATTTACATCTATTGATAGGTTTATATGTCTTGACTCTTGACCTTGTGTTTGCGATGGCGAGGGCAATGATCAAGGAGTATTCATGCATGAGCGCGTGGGACTTTGTCAAAGAGTGTACAGAACAACTAGAGAGGGAGGAAGGAATAAAGAGATACAAATGGAGAAAAATATGAGAGAGAAATTAAATTCCGCTTCTCATTTAAAATGAATTACCATTGGTTTAACTTATGATAATTAAAAAAGTTACCTATGACTTTGCGGCCAATAAAAGAACGACACACTAATTACAAACAAATTTTATCATTGGCATAATAATTTTTAATTAAATTAATGTGCTTGCCATTTAACGTTCACAATTACATACAGTTAAGTCATTAATATACTTATTATACATGCAATGAGAAATCCTTCTACTTAAAATTTATTATATTAATTTTTACGTGGATCCTATTTATATATATCATCTCTTTTTATTTTTTAAGCAACTCTTATATAATTTAAGAAATTCTACGCTCCAATAGAATAACTCTATAAGAACTTTAAAATGGACTCCACAAACTATCACACTTTTATTATTTTAATATTTTAGTTCAATTTAAAATATAATTATATATATTTTCTAATTTTAAAATAAGAAATAGACACAATAATTAAAAGTTTAAATATCTAATTTTTATAATTTGATTAATTTTAAACCATTTTTTGTTTGTAATTGCACAAAAAATCCCATCTTTCTTTGTTTACTTCAAACGATTGTAATCTTTTTACTAATTTGGTTGTAATTTTTTAATCAAGATTGTGATTGATGATTTTTTATTAATTAGTATTTTTTTATTAATCTGGTTATAAATTAATTATGGCTGAAGATTTATTTTTTCCAACTAATTTGGGTTTCAAACTACACAAAATCTGTTATTTTTATTCTTCTTTTTTTTTGGTAATAACTCTCTGAGGATAGTTGCTTCCACAAGCAACCCATTTCTCAAAATTAAGCACTCCCCACGTCATTCTCCTCCAGCCAGTGCAGAGTTGCTTCCCAGAGTTCTTAAAATTAAGAACTCTCTTAGCATGACCCGTTGGAGATGGTCTTAATCTATGTAAGAAAGTGAGAGATTTTAGCTAGTGTTCATTTCGTTTACAGTTGAGAAAAATTAATTCTAAAATGAATGATTATAATGAGAGATGCACGTTTTACGAAAAATGTTGAAAAAAAAATTAAAATTAATTCTGTTAAAATCATAATTTTATAATATTGTAACCAAAAAAAGAATAACCAAAGAACAAGGGAGCCTTGGAGTCAGAGGCATGCTTTTACTATTGATTATACAAAGAGGAGTGCTAGCAATACACTAATTGTGGATATGATAAATTTTTAAATTTTTAATTTAACAGTGGTGTTTCATTTTTTTGTATTATACAAAGAGGAGTGCTAGCAACACACTAGGAGTGCTAGCAACACATCAATTATGTATTATTTCAATATTTTAGTTCAACTTAAAATATAATTATATTTTCTAATTTTAAAATAAGAAATAGACACAATAATTAAAGGTTTAAATATCTAAATTTTATAATTTGATTAATTTTAAACCATTTTTTGTTTGTAATTGCACAAAAAATCCCATCTTTCTTTGGTTTACAGTTGAGAAAAATTGATTCTAAAGTGAATGATTATAATGAGAGATGTACGTTTTACGAAAAAAACGTTGAAAAAAAATTAAAATTAATTCTGTTAAAATCATAATTTTATAATATTGTAACAAAAAAAGAATAACCAAAGAACAAGGGAGCCTTGGAGTCAGAGGCATGCTTTTACTATTGATTATACAAAATATAAATATATAATTGCTAATTCAAGTCTTCCGTGTAAAATGGATCTAATGTTTTTTTTTTCTTTTTTTTTTTAATAAATGGTTTATAGTTTATACTTAAATTTATACAAGGGTTGAAAGTGACACGGTCACCAGTCAATAATACGATCCATATATAGATTTCTTTTATTCAATTTTGTCATCAAACTCGATGAGGTGGGGTCCATGACCATGATCCTTTCAACTTCATGCAAGCAATACCAATCAAAGAGGGACAATTAAAGCAACACATTATTTGCAGTACATTTAATATTCAGTAAATTACTCAAATTTACTTTTCATTTTGCGATTTTACAAAAAAAAAACTTGTACTTAATTATAAAACATATATATATATATATATAACCAATGGGGGTTGGTTCAAGTGGTACATGCTTGATTACCCTTAAATAAGGTCTCGTGTTCGAATCTTGTGGATGGAAAAAACTCCGAATTGCCTCCCGTGGAGGATACATGTGGTTAAACCTAAAAAACAACCTATATATATAAATGTCCTCCTATTTATAAATGTTTAAAAAAAAAAGTCCTCCTATTTATAAGTATAAAATACTTAAATTTATTTTCTTATAAAATTTGACAAAAATACTCTTAAATACAAAATTTGGTTTATTACACAAAATTCCATAAATTTCTTATATATTATACATACCCCTCATATTTCATCAATGCATTACAACTAAATCCCTTTTGTTATATTAAATATTTGAAATCATTAATATATATCTGAACAATAAAAATTATAAAATAACATTAGAGTAATAAAAAGGGAATGAATAACGAAAAGAAACTATAGTTCCATAACTTCAAAATAATGAGAATCATTTCAAAATTATTTTAATAAAAAAATAAAAAAACGATTATTTAGATCTTAATATGATAAACCGAAATTAATTAATTAGAATCAATTTATAAGTAATTTAATAATAAAATATTTCAATTCTTTTAAAACATGGATATTGTCGTTAAAAAAAATAACAAACGTTATGAAGAATAATAATTTATTTATTTGTATTTTATATATTTATGATTAATTCTTGAGAAATTTAAACTTGAAAACTTTTATAGTAGTATTAATAATTTATGAATTTTAAACTATTATTTATATCACCTAATTTTTGACAAATTAATCATAATAAACTAATTTTAATCTATCTAATTAGCAGTATACGTGATTGAGTTTATATTAATTTTTTTGACAAATTTAAAAAAATTATTCTTATTTTTAATAGATAAAATTTTTAATCATTTAAATATTTAATAATTTTAAAATTTTAATTTAACAGTGGTGTTTCATTTTTTTTTGGGTAACAACAGTGGTGTTTCATTTACAATGTATTTATAGAATATGTTAAAAGTTTTGGAAGATTTGAAAACTAAAAGGAATTTTATATAAATATAAGAAATAAAAAAAAGTTTGTGTAATGAGATAAAATTTATAATAATGATTTTTATCAATTTTATGTAAAAATAATGACGAAGAATTTTAATTTAACACGTTTATAAAATAATCTAATTTTTGTAAATTTATAATAAAAGAGAGAACTTTGTGTAGAAACAAAATATTAAAGGAAATTAAAATCATTTACTCAATAATATAATTTTTTTGTCGAATACTCAATACTAATATATAAATGTGTGTCACCATCCCTCATCCTAAGTTTTTTTGTAAAAAAAAAAGTCATGTTAACCGGTGCTCTAAGGGCACGGTTAAGAATCCACAAGGAGAATGATTTTATTGGAAATCACAGTATTGATTATGAGTGTGTTTGGTTTGCTATTTCAGCTAACTGAAAGTTAAAAATAGTAGCTGAAATCATTTCAGCAGTGTTTGGGAAGGTAGCTTTTTTTGTAGCTGCAAGTTTTTCTTAAAAAGCTATTTGGGGTAGTTTTAAAAAAAAACTCCAATTTTCAACTACTAGCTGAAAATTAATTATAAGTTTAGTCCTCCATCCCCCTTATCATTATTTAATAATTAATGTTGTCCTTAAATATCATTTTACCATTTTCAACTATTTTTACCAAACACATTCAATAGTTTTTCAAATTTCAACTAGTTTAAGATTTCAACAAGTTTTTCAACTAATTTTACCAAACACATTATATATTTATGACATTATATATTACATACTCCAATCAAATTTTTTTATTTTTAATTCCTTAACAAATTGCTTAATAAGTTCGTTAGCCTTTTCCAACAAAATATAAATATGTATGTGCGACAGTACACTACGACTGTGCGTGGGTTGGGCCGTTGGGGGAACAATTAATGCAGAGCTGAAGTCACAGCTGACATCAGCGTAATGTTTGATATTTCATTCAACCAATCAAATAGTTTCAGGATTTTTTGTTAAACACGAAATCTTATACAATGCCATTTTATTAAAGAGCATCATCATCATTCTCTCTCTCTCTCTAAACTTTTTCCTGAATATTTCCGAAACTTGTTGCATGGAGTCATGGACCAAGCGTGTTCTGTCCACTTCAATTTCTATTTCAATTTAAGACAAATGAATTTTTGTACGTGAATACAAAAGTTAAAGTAGACATATATACTCATATTCTCGATCACAATTATGTATAAATTCATTTGAAACTTCCTTATATTTTATTCAGGAATATATGATCAATAAAAAGTCCAAATGTACTATGTATCCTCTTTAACTTCTTTAATTATTAAGAAATTTTTTTTATTTAATTACTTAAGAGGAAAAGGTTAAAGTAAATGCATTTAATTAGTACTTTTTTTTAAAAGAATTCAAGTACAAAAAAAAAAACTGAAAAAATTTGATCTTAAATTTTATATGTGATTTCGAAGGATTTTACCTGAGTCAACAACCCCTTTATGTCATTTTATTTATTTTTCAAGTTTATATATAATTATAGAAACTATGGACTATTAATTAACGTGTGTTTAGTTTAGGTGATATATATCTCATTCTTCTTAAATATAAACTCTCTTATTCAAGTTTTCCATAAAGAATAATATATGTGATTTTATACATAAAAGAAATTATCAATTTTTTAAAAGTATTCATTTTATTAAAATCTACCAATTCTTGAATGAAATTATAATTTCAAGACACGCTTTAAAATGTAATACTCCCTCCGTTCCTTTTTATCTGTCGTTTTAGAGTCTAAAATTTGTTTCTAAATAACTGTCATTTTCACATACCAAGGCAACAATAAATGCTAATTTTCCAACTTTATCCTCTTCCAAAATTATTAAATAGTGGAATATTTATTGCATATTATGACTAGAAATGGTGGAGAACTTTAAATGCTTTAATGAGAGAGAGAAATGGTATATTTGTAAACAATGGATATAAAAAGACACACTTATTGCATTCCTTAATCCATGTGCAAAAACCTTAAACAACAGATAAAAAGGAACGGAGGGAGTAGTAAAGTAAAATATTATATTAATTAAGGATGCTTGCTTTAAGTGCTATATGTTTTATTTCTCTTAGGTTATACTAATTTGAATTTTAAAATTTTCTACCATGAAAAATTACATGTGCTAGCTTCTAAATAAATAAAAAAAATCTCAATATATATCGCTTTCGTTCAAAGGTGCCAATCCAATTGAGTAAAGCAGAAAAATAAATCCATGGTTATTCATATTTTTTTAGAAAAAATCAACACATGTTGATTAGAATAATAATGATAATAAGAGCATGTGAAGAGCTTCCTCACTGACCCATATTCGACGCATCCTTAACCTAAACCTATTATGGCAGCCTGCATCACATCGTGGACTTTTGTTATCTTTGGATTTACACCTTCTTCTTTTCTTTTTCTCTCTCAGCATCTTACCACCAACATCTATATTTCTTTTTAGCAGCCACCACATGGAAAGTAATATTTTTAAATATTTCCCCCTCCCTTCCATTTACTTTGATGATATGCTGTCTCCACTGTGAATCTAATCTTCATCATATATAAAACATATACCAAATGAAATAGGAGAAACATAATATATATTCAAAAATGGAAAATAAACTATTCTTCTTAGATTCCAAAAATATTCTAATGTTCTATTTGGAATCATAAAAAATTAGAATTAATTTAATTTGATTTCGAATAAGTTAATTAATGTATTCAGAAATTAATTCTCATGTCTGGAACTTATTATATAGTAATAGTTCATAACTTAATTAAGAAGGATAAAAGTACTAAGACAAATAATTATAAGGCGAGATTCACTTTACAGGGTAAATTAAATAATAATAATAATAATAATAATAATAATAATAATAATAATAATAATTATTGATTACAATGGAAATTGCAATTATATACAACACAAGGATATGTGCTTCTTATTAATTGTCTACAAAAAATCAACTACATATCCATTTGATTTACAGTTTAATAGAATTGTTAAAATAAATTATGTTGTTGTTCAACTATATATTCACAATTGATTTTCCATTCAACGACTATTAATATTTTTGTGAATCTACTTTAGAAGAGCAAAATCTAAATCTCTCAATTAGAGCTATACGGATAGCGAACTTTTGAGGGTTGTACTGGAAAGTTTGAGAGTTGCTCAAAACCTGAATCTTACTTTTTCAAGGACTTTTCTAAGTTTTTTTTATGATTTTTTATAGGTAATGAACTTTATTGAATTAAGCTAAAAAATACGGATCTAAAATAATGACTTGAGTCCTACACTTTTACGACCATCCATCTCTAGCAAAATCCCTAATTAAGTACATTTTTTTTTGTATAAACAACAGGTATCATCCACAGGAAGCAATTCAGCTCAAGCTGAGAACATCCATATTATTATAAAAAGACTAGCTCTTTCGAACACAATTTTTTTTTCATTCACAAGACTCGAAACAGAGACTTTAAAAAAAATCAAACATATTATAACATTATGAAAAGGTTTTATATAATAATCCTATAACGTATTAACATATCATTGTGTAAAAAAATTTTAGATCGACGATAATTTTATTTATAGTTTGGTTCCAAATCTAAATAACTGTTTATTGTCATGCTTTCTAGATAGTGACTTTCTAGAAGGCACGGTTTGTAGCCCTAGTAGTACTAGTAGCCTAATGTATTATTATTTTTACAAGTGGCAGTTTAGCTTGACTTTCATAAATTGCGAAACTTGCTAGGAAGCAAATTTCATACACGTTCATTGACTAATTTTTTTTTCTAAGATAGTTTTCTAGAAAAATCAATAATAAACTCATAACTAACCATGCATTTTTAAAAAATATATAGTAAGTTAATTAAAAAAATTCATGATTTAATGTAGCAAAAAAACATTTAATAGACACTTTCCTATGAATAGATATTGTGTGCTGGAAATTCCCAAATCGCGAAAAACTAACACAATTTTTTTTTTTGTCAAATCAAAGGATGTTTCTAACGAAAAAACTAATGATGCTGGTCTTAAAGAAATGGTCATTGTCGTTTTTAATTTTGTTCATCACTTTCCTTCCCATCTTTCACACTTTTATTACCTCTTGTTAATGGCGTCAGATAAACATAAATAATTACTAGTTTGATGAAATAATGGTGTTGTTTTTGTCTTTGTGACCAAGTCATTGAAGAAGAGAGGAAAGGAGAGAGAAAGATCCATTTTCCATTTGCACGTTGAAAAGTCCATTCTTGTTAGCCACGACGAGTCAAACTGGGATGGCAGTCAGATTTCAGCTTCTTCTAACTCATTAGGTTGCCCTGTTCTTCCTCCTTCTGTGTCTCATATAAAAGTTATACCTTTCAGCTCTTCCCAAGGGAAAGCCTCTTTTTTTCATTTCAGGGTCTATCATTCTTGTACAGAATCCACAAAAAAAGAAAAAAAAAAATTGGGTTTAAGAGTTCAATATTTTCCACCCTGTATAGATCACTCAGGACTTGATTTGGTTGGTTTCAATATTCTTTCATTTTTCTATATTATATTGGCCTGAGATTTCAAAATTGGTTTTTGAGGATCATAGAGTTTATTGGAGCTTAGTTGAAACTTGAAAGGTGAATCTTATAGGTTTGTGAGTCTTTTTGTGTGGTTGGAGAAATGGCTGGGGGAAGGAGGAGGAAGCACCACTTCAGCAGAATCCATGCATTCTCTTGTGGGAAAGCTTCTATGAAAGAGGAGCATTCACTTATAGGAGGCCCTGGATTTTCAAGGAAAGTCTATTGTAATGACCAAGAACGTGCTATGGCAAGTCTTTTGAATTATGGTGACAATTATGTTAGAACAACAAAGTATACATTGGCCACTTTCATTCCCAAGTCCTTGTTTGAGCAATTCAGGAGGGTTGCCAATTTTTACTTTTTAGTATGTGCAGTTTTGTCTTTCTTCCCTGTTGCTCCTTACTCAGCTGTCAGCAATGTTGTTCCTCTAGTGGTTGTGGTTGCTGCTACAATGGCCAAAGAGTTCATTGAGGATTTTAGAAGGAAAACTCAGGTATTGTCTTGGAATCATTAATTATATTAGCTTTTGCTACAAAGTTCTACTTGATATGGTGTTCTCTTAACTTATGCAAATTCCATATCCGTGATAAAAAGTTATTAAAGAATTTCACTAGATTACAACTTTGCAAATTTATTGCTTTAGAGATGTATTGAATATAGCCTTTATTAATTGGTTTGGAAGTTTCTGGTGAGGGTTGTTGTGGTAAGGAAACTGAGAGGCAAAGTGGTTTCTGCACTAAACTCATGCCTTTAGTTATGTTAGGAGTTTGTGCACTGCATATTGCTCAGATTAGAAACCTTTTTTTTTTCATCTCATCATGTGCAGAAAATTCTTTGACAAATAGGTCTAAGTTTTGTGTTAGTGTCTGTTAGGTTTACAGTTAAGTAGAATTGATTCTAGAATCAATGGTTGAAACTGTGGAATTGATTCTGCACTGTGGTGAACTGGGAAGTAAACTTTAATTTTTTTTTTTTTTTTGTAACTTAAAAGTAAACCCCCTTACTTGGTTACATTTATTCTTCTGCTCTTGATAATTTCTTGGTCAATGATATTGTTTTATAATTGCATCAGGATATAGAGATGAATAACAGGAAGGTTAAAGTACATCAAGGAGGTGGTTTTTTTGACTATTCTAAATGGAGGGATTTGAAAGTTGGGGACATAGTGAAGGTGGAAAAAGATGAATTTTTTCCTGCTGATCTCATCTTACTTGCATCAAACTATGATGATGCAATTTGCTATGTTGAGACAATGAATCTTGATGGAGAAACAAATCTTAAACTGAAACAAGCATTGGAAGGAACTTCAAAGATGCAAGAAGACTCATATTTTGAAAATTTCAAGGCTGTCATTAGATGTGAAGATCCAAATGCAAATTTGTACACATTTGTAGGCAGTCTGGAGCTTGAGGATCAACAATTTCCTCTTGCACCACAGCAGCTACTTCTTAGAGACTCTAAGCTGAGGAACACAGATTTTATCTATGGTGTGGTAATCTTTACTGGTCATGATACAAAGGTTATGCAGAATGCAACAGATCCTCCATCCAAGAGAAGCAAAATTGAGAAAAGGATGGATAAGATTATCTACTGCCTCTTCTTTGTCCTAATTCTAGTTTCTTTCATTGGGTCCATATTCTTTGGAATTACAACAAAGAGGGACCTAAAAAATGGAAGAATGAAGAGATGGTACCTTAGACCAGATGACACCAAACTTTTCTATGATCCAGATAGAGCACCTCTTGCAGCAATTCTGCATTTCTTCACAGCACTCATGTTGTATAGTTACTTCATTCCAATTTCCTTATATGTCTCCATTGAAATTGTGAAGATTCTTCAAAGCATTTTCATAAACCAGGATGAGCACATGTATTATGAGGAAACTGACAAGCCAGCACATGCTCGCACATCAAATTTGAATGAAGAACTTGGCCAAGTTGAGACCATACTTTCAGATAAAACAGGAACTTTGACTTGCAATTCTATGGAATTTATCAAGTGTTCTATTGCTGGGACTGCTTATGGAAGAGGATTTACAGAAGTTGAGAGAGCTATATCTAAGAGAAGAGAATCACCTTTTAGTAACAAAACTACAAAGAATGCTGCATCAAAGTCATCCATTAAAGGGTTTAACTTTACAGATGAAAGGATCATGAATGGAAATTGGGTCAGAGAACCTAATGCTAAAGTAATCCAGAACTTCCTAAGGTTGTTGGCTGTATGCCATACTGCAATACCTGAAGTTGATGAAGGAACTGGCAAGGTTTCATATGAAGCTGAATCACCAGATGAAGCAGCTTTTGTGATTGCAGCCAGAGAACTTGGTTTTGAATTTTATGAAAGGACACATACAAATATTTCACTGCGTGAATCAGACCCCTCATCAGGCCAGAAAATTGAAAGGTAAGGTTATTGTTCTTGTATATGAAGCCTTAATTTTCTAATGTCTTACATAATACATATATATCTACTAATGACACTTGAGTTATGTATTAAATAAGCATATAATTTAACTTTTGCAGGTCCTACAAACTTTTGAATATATTAGAGTTTAGCAGTGCAAGAAAGAGGATGTCTGTAATTGTAAGAGATGAAGAGGGGAAACTACTACTACTTAGCAAAGGCGCTGACAGGTTTGTAATCTTGAACTTTACTATAACTTCAATGGTTAAAATTTGCTATCCTAAATACTAAACTATGTGATCATCATTTAGTTTTTTTTTTTTTTCAAAAGTTCAAAACATTAACTTGCTTTTCTTTCTCACTTTCACAATCAGTGTCATGTTTGAGAGACTTGCCAAGAATGGAAGGGAGTTTGAAGAGAAGACTAAGGAGCACATTGGTGAATATGCTGATTCTGGTTTAAGGACCTTGATACTTGCATATCGTGAACTCAGAGAGGAAGAGTACAATCAGTTTAATAAAGAGTTAACAGATGCCAAGAACTTAGTGAGTGCAGATCAGGAGGAGATTGTAGAGGGAATATTACAAAATATTGAGAAGGATTTAATTCTTCTTGGTGCTACTGCAGTTGAAGACAAACTACAAGATGGGGTATGCTATAAATACTGATTTAATTCTTCTTGTTATGTGATCAGATAATTGAAAATACTTTACTAAGAACTTGTGATAATATTTCTATACATTGTTTTCTTATGAATCAATGTTTGTGTTGTATAGGTTCCTGAATGCATTGACAAACTAGCACAGGCTGGGATTAAACTATGGGTTTTGACTGGTGATAAAATGGAGACAGCAATTAATATTGGGTAAGTTTAAAGATTATTTGTAAATTTTGATATCCTATGTCCAAATAATAAGATGTCACTGATTTGGTCATTTCTCCTTGACTGCAGATTTGCTTGTAGTTTACTGAGACAAGGAATGAAACAAATTATAATTACCTCAGAAACTCCAGAAAACAAATCATTGGAGAAAATGGAGGACAAGTCTGCTGCTGAAGCGGTAAGCCTTAACTTTGACACATACAGAAAACATATATGAATTAGATTGCATGGGAGGGACATGTAAAACTGATATATCAAATAGATTGCATGTGATGTTAGAGACACAGAGATTTTGGTGTTTTATAGCTAATTTAGGTGTTAATAGGCTTGCTTCCAATTAACTTGATTTTGATGGAATTTTTACTGATTCTTCAGGCACTTAAGGCAAGCGTTCTTCAACAAATAAAGGATGCAAAGTCATTACTTTCTAGATCACATGAAACCTCTGAGGCATTAGCTCTGATCATTGATGGGAAGTCTCTTACTCATGCACTAGAAGATGATGTAAAGGACTTGTTTCTTGAACTTGCCATTGGCTGTGCATCTGTGATATGCTGTCGTTCATCTCCCAAGCAAAAAGCACTTGTAAGTTTACCATTTCTTTATATATGAAAATTCATTGATGGCCAATGTGGCAAAGAGACTTTTACTGCAAAAAAAAAATGCTAGAAAGGGTTTTGATGATTTCCACATGCTCAGTCTCTAAAGAAACTTCTATTTAATGCAGGTTACAAGATTGGTTAAGTTAAGAACTGGTAGCACAACTCTAGCTATTGGAGATGGAGCAAATGATGTTGGAATGCTCCAAGAAGCTGACATTGGGATTGGTATCAGTGGTGTAGAAGGAATGCAGGTAAATTGGCAATACCCTATGTACAGTTTTCTTATGTTTTTTCCCTCTTGCCTTTATATAACTTGTTTTTACCTTTTTTTCTCTCTCTAATTCTTACTTTGCTTCATCAAAACTTTCAGGCAGTTATGTCAAGTGATATTGCAATTGCCCAATTTCGCTATCTAGAGCGCTTACTTCTTGTGCATGGACATTGGTGTTACAGAAGGATCTCATCAATGGTAACAATCTTAACATATCTTCACTTACATAATATCACAAGATTCTACATTTATTGGTTTTTGACAAATTCCACTTTTTGTATTGCAGATCTGTTACTTCTTTTACAAGAATATCACCTTTGGCTTCACTCTATTCTTCTATGAGATGTATGCCTCATTCTCAGGGCAACCTGCATACAATGATTGGTTCATGTCATTTTATAATGTATTCTTCACTTCACTTCCTGTCATTGCTTTGGGAGTATTTGACCAAGATGTCTCTTCCAAATTATGTCTCAAGGTAAGCCTTGAAACTCACTTACTGTACTTCCTGATAGAAATCAATTTGATTTTGAACTTCAATTTCCTCACATACCATTTGTTCACTTTTCAGTTTCCATTATTATATCAAGAAGGTGTGCAAAACATCCTATTTAGCTGGAAAAGAATCCTAGGTTGGGCATTGAATGGAGTTTCAAGTGCTGCCATCATATTCTTCTTCTGCATTCGCGCTATGGAGCATCAAGCATTCCGAAAAGGAGGTGAAGTTGTTGGACTAGAAGTTCTTGGAGCCACCATGTACACTTGTGTTGTGTGGGTGGTGAATTGCCAAATGGCATTATCTATCAGTTACTTCACTTACATACAACACATATTCATATGGGGAAGCATCATATTATGGTACATTTTCCTCATGGCATATGGAGCCATAGACCCTACAATCTCAACCACAGCTTATAAGGTCTTCATTGAAGCATTGGCACCAGCACCATCTTATTGGTTTGTGACATTGCTTGTTCTAATTGCTGCACTCATTCCATATTTTGCTTATGCTTCCATCCAAATGCGTTTCTTCCCTATGTATCATCAAATGATACAATGGATAAGAAAAGATGGACAAACAAATGATCCAGAGTATTGTGATGTGGTGAGACAGAGATCAATAAGACACACAACAGTTGGATTCACAGCTCGTTTAGAAGCTTCTAGACGTTATGAAGCATCCAAACGTTTTGATTTTTCTAAACGTTCTGAAGCTTCCATAGCATCATGAAAGATTGTTTTGTTTTTTTGTTTTTGGATGTAAAATTCATTAGTTAAAACATAAATAGGTGTACATTTTTTTTTTCATAGGTTACTACGACCTTCTTTCATTTGTACATATTTGAGGTAAAGAAAGAGCTTCTTCTTTACGCTGCGTGACAAGAATTCTTTAACGAAGTAAGTAAATTGAGGCAATCTATGCCTTGGATTTTGTTCAGATGATTTATAATAAACTTTGTGGCTGCTTAAAGCTCAGCAAGAAGGTTACCTCCAACAATGTATTGTGGTGTATAGGATAGAAGAAGAATGTGTTTATTTGATTTGATTCATTCTTTCTTTGCAAGTCTAGTGGGAGACCAATTTAGTGACGATTTTGTATTTTTGTTTGGTTTACAATGGAGAAAAATTGATTTAGAATTCAATGGTTGAGATGAGTCATATACGTTTTACGAAAATTTTGAGAGACTAATTTGGTGATAAATATGTTTAGAGAACTAATGTAATTACACCCTGATCTTTTGTTAGAAGCAGGTTGAGGGTTAACACTCTTAAGCGGTTAAATTGTGACAGTGATGTCCTGTTGGATAGGCTTTTGTGTTTTAGAAGTGTTATCTATATCTAGATATATATTTCTACAATCCATTAATCTTTTCACTATTTATTGGTGTACATTTTTCTTTTCTTAAAATTATTATATTGGCCATTAAGTGGACTTTGTGTGCATTTAGTCACATTGATTGATTGGACCACATATGTTAGTGATGGTTAGAGTGTAAGTTTGGTAAATGTGTTGTGGTTAAGAGGTATCTAATTTGACATAAAAGAAAAAAAGAGGTATCTAATTAAAGCATTAGTCAACAATTAATTAGACTTTGTATTTCATCAATTGATTGGTGAAAAAATAGCCATAAGGATTTAAATTGAAGGAAATATATATAGTCCACTTTCATGTAGCTGTTAGAACTTGACAATTATGAATATCAACTAGATGTATGTATATAAAAAAAATCAATAAGATTAATTGAAATGATAAATTATCAATGTAATTAATATTTTAAATGTATTTTTACAATTTTGTTTGATATGGCTTTACTAAAGTTAGTTAGGTTTAATATGACTTTTAAATTTTAATGGTCCTAAATAAAAAATAGTTTAGTAAAATAGTTTTTTACCTAAATGTTTGTATCAATTTTTTCTAATCTATTTTTTTTTTAATTTCTTTTTCTTCTGAGTAAATTTGACTCAATCACAAGTATCAATAAAAGATAGAAAACGCGTTATATAAATAAGAAACAAAGTAATTAATAGTATAAAATTTAAAGCATGAGATAAAGAAAGAAATATGTTTCAAACTCATATTGCATTTGTTTGCATCTAGATATAAATTATTATTTGATATTTGATTTAGTAGTTCATACGACAGATTGTCTCCCGTGGAGGATACATGTGGTCTTGCACCAAAAAATACACTTTATTATATAAATTAATCAATAAAACAAAATTAATTAGTTTGTGCATCACATTGAGTTTATATAAGATGCAAAAAAAAGTAAATAGAAAATTTTAATTTAATACAATAATTAAATCATGTTTTATATTCTTTTGCATAAAATAAAATTCCATTTGTTTTAATTTTTGGTTTGAGGTTTATATTTATAATACATCCATGCTACTTTTTTTTTGTCTTTGACCAGAAAACCCTCACGGACATAGCTGTAGGTTTAACACTCAGATCGGGAGTGGTGGTTAGGTAAAGTTCTTCCAACAGTGGTGATTTGAGGATTCGATAAATCTATGCTATGTATAAATATAATAATTAAAATCTACAAATAAAAAGGCATATAAAATTTGAAATACAACCTACATCAAATTCAAAATACTTTTTGAACATTGTATCTTATATTTGTGATTAATTTCAAATGTCTATAAATTTACCTTTATTAAATAAGTTAAATGAGTAATTTGGTATTTACTTATGCTTACAGCTTATATTTTTATGTTGTGTTTCATCAACAAGTGTAAATAGTTAAACAATAAAAGGAATAATTAAATAGTTAAAGAAGATTAAAACAAAACTAGAGTGTATAACCATTTTAGTTTTAGAAAATATCTGATCAATCACTTTTTAGTCCTTAAAAGATGAAAGTTACAATTTTTATTCTTGAAATATGAAATTTTCAACCAATTTAATCTTTTTTAAAAAATTGATTACAACTGTATTTACATTTCTCTAATATATTTAATTCATTTAACTAATTAAAAGAACTTAAAAATAACTCGTGCATCACACGGTTAGAATTTACAAAATAAGGTGGTGTGAACTTTTCCTCTAAAAAAGTTATTTTTCATTAGTAAAGTAATGGATTTTTGTACTAAATTCTAGCAATTTGTTTAAGACCATACAATATTTTATTAAATTTAAAAACATGGTTAAGGAAAGACTTGTCTTCAAAGTTCAAACCTGGGTGTGTTTTATTATATTCTCCTTTTCAATTATGTCATTAAAAATGCATTTATAATATCCATTTGAAAAAGCTTAATTTTATTTATAGTAACAAAAACAAGTAAGATGTGAATATTAGTACAAGAGTAATTTTTTTTAAAAAATCAATACTCTTCTTTCTGTTAATTATAGTCTTATGCAAGGCATTGATGTGAGCTAATATGAGTGGACACTGGACTTGACATATTTCAACATACTAAAGATCATTATAGGTTATTTAAAATAAGCCATTTTAGAGGTATTGGTCCCCAATACACAAAATCATCCACAGTCTAACGATCAACTAAATCTCGTATATAAATAACTAATATAAATGTTTTAATATTTAATATGTAACTTACAAAAATAATTAGTAGAAATTAAAAAATCTAACTAACAAATTAAACTTATAGAAAACAATTTTTTGATTAAAGTTATATATATAAAATGGTGTTACTCAATATTAATGGAAAGCATGTTCTTGCAAAGTAATTTTTTTTCTCCCAATCTTATTTCATATTATCTCTTATCAATCCATTTTTTAATATAAAATATTATTTATTAATTATTTTTTTTTCTTATAATTGTGTTGAGTACTAAGGAGCAAGGCCACCCTTACCTTTGAGTGGAATCTGATTCTAGAATGGCAATAAACATGATCAACCATGGATGCATTCCCTCACATCCCTGCAGTGCTATTGTCCATGCAATTATCTCTTTGAAGAATTCCTTCACCAGATCACATATATCTCATAATTATAGAGAAAGAAATAGAGTGGCTGACTGCATGGTTTTTTACTTCTTTAAATTACCATTAGGTCTTCATGTTTTTCATTCTCTTCCAATGGGAGTTTTTTTTTTTATTGTTTCAGGATCTTGTAGGCATTTGTCTGCCCAAAAGAGTTTTTGTGTAGGTTCTTGGGCTTTACTAGGGGTGGAAACAGGCCAGGTCAGGCTTTGGCAGGCCTGGTTCAGGCCTGACTCATAGTTCTTAAGCCCGAGCCTGGCCTGTTACTTGTTATAGGCCTTTTTGTAAGGCCTGGACGTGGCCTGCGAAAAAATCTGGTCTGTAAGTCTGTTTAGAAGCCTGATTTATAACAAGGCCTACAAACAGAGCAACAAACCTATAAGCCTATGCAGGCCAGCAAGCCTTTTAAACAGTTTTTTTTATATAATTAATTTAATATATTCTAATATTTTACTATATTATAAATTTTTTAATTATTTTTATAGTTATTTATATAATTAATTTAATATATTATATATTATTATATTATTAAACATGTCGACCTGTTAAGCCTAATAGTTTTTCATAGGCATGAAACCTGACCTATTTAACTAAACATGCCTTTTAATAAGCCTTGGTCTGACCTTTTTAATTAACGAGCCAGGTCAGGCCAGACCATAACCGTAGGCCCCTGACAGACCGACTGACCTATTCCCACCCCTAGTGTTTAGTAAATTGTACATTATTAATTTTCTTTCGTTTATTCTATAAATCTATTTTGATTAATTCTAGCCACATGTAAACCAAGTGGACCTTAAAACACAATAAAATCGTCTTGACTGACGTGTGCCTCTTACCAAGTTTTGCCGTCGTAATACACTAGTTCAATACAACGAATCTGAAACTGAACTAGGTGGTCTCAATGTGTTGACTATTATTTTATCTTTTTTAAAAAAAGAACTATTGATTTGAATATGCGCGTAAATAATTGATAAAGCACTCATTTCCATTTCTTCAAATAATTTGACTTCTAGAAAGTGGGTCCATTGGTTTTAAATTTCTTATGAGGAACTGGTAATATCAATAATTGGTCATATCTTGTATGATAGTATTCATGTACCATCAATTAAGTTCTATGTATTGAAAAGAAAAATACAGGAACAAGATGATCTGAAACTTTAACTCAGTAAGATATGTATAGTAGCTTATTTCCTCATCTAACAAATCAAAGACAAAATTTAGATTCAGATTTTAGGGGGGTAAGGAAAGGAGTGACACAAGCTATTCCTCAGAACAGGGAAAACAAGAGTACTGATAGTTACACATTTAATTTAATTAGGTCCTTATTTGATTCCATTAATCCATCATTCAAATAGAAACTACACCACAAAATCATTAATTACAGTACAAGCTACACATAACACATTCAACAAAACAAGTAAAATTTGAAGAATATTAATTATACAATAAGTTAGTGGCATCCTAAGAAATCAGAGGCAGATCGAGCCATTATAGTGGCGAATTCATTGAAGCTAATTACACCATCCCCATCAGTGTCAGCCTCTTTGATCATCTCTCTAAGCTCTCTATAAGTAAGAGGCTGACCCATTTTAGCCATTGCCCCTGCCAACTCTGCAGCTGAAATGTAACCATTCCCATCACGATCAAAGGACTTGAACACACTTAGGAGCTGTTCTTGATTCAGCAATACCTGTGCATTCATGTCAGGCAAAATGGTCCTAACCAATTCATCAAATTCCACAGTACCATTGCCATTTGAGTCCATGTTGGCTAACAAGACTTGGACTTGGTCACCTGAAGGTTTGAGCCCCAGAGAACGTAGAAGTGCTGCTAGCTCTAACATGGTTAGGCTCCCATCTGAGTCCATGTCAAATCGAGCAAAAATCTCCCTTAGTTGATTCAGTTGATGACCTTGAAGCTTATTTGACATTTTATTAAATGTCAATGTATACTAAGAAAAATTAAATGCAAAAAATGATAGAGCAAGCTAGAAATTAGGAACAATGAATATGTAAGGAAGAGAAGAGGGGGTATGGATTATTTTTGTATCATAAGGGGATTTGAGATGAATGAAGTTTCTTCTCTTTTCTTTTCAAGGTAAGTGAGGGAATGGAAAGCGCGTCGGTGGCTTCACGTATGATATGAAGACAGACTATATAAGATTATAATAATAATCACTAAGCTTTACATGTGCCTTCTAGGAAACTCATCTAAGATTCTTAGTACTGATTTAATTATGGTTGGTAATTGTTATCCTTGTAAAATATTATTGAATTCTCTTTTTTTAGACATAAGAGTAAACAATTTTTATTGGTAAAAAATTATTTAATGTATTTTTATATATTTCCTTTGTAATAAATGCATTTTTCAATTTATATAACAAAACCTGATAGTTAATATTAAATACAATGAAATAATGATATATTACTATCTATTCTCGGTAAGAAAAACTCGGGTTAATCCCAAGAGCATTAACTAAGCTTTTCCACTAAAATTGTGAACTTGCCTTTGTCTTTAGTCTTCATTTTCTTTAACTACTAATGTCCCACTACCTAGGTCCTCCTCAGTCCTCATTCCCCACTACTCCTTACTTTCCGGAGTACTACTTGAGGGGCAAAGCACAATTGTAGGTCGATGACCGAACATATTACTCGGCCCAATACCCCGAGTAGTACACAGCCCTTCAACTCAAAACATGTTGACAAAAAAAAACCCTAAACGTACTCGAAGGATATTGCGCAAGGCTTATAGTGATCGACCCAATACCCCGAGTAGTACACGCCCCTTCAAACCTAAGTGTACCTGGAGAATACTGCACAAGGCTTGTAATGATCAATATAAAACTCGAACCGGTGATCGACACAGTCAAAATACTGGGTTAATGGGTCATTGGTCCAACTAGTGAGTCAGTGGTTGAACCGATATATATTAATATTTATAAATTTTATAATGAAAAAACAAAATTTGAAAAAAATTTAAAAATCACAAAATATTAAAAACCAATATTTGTAATACTAAAATAATAATTCAATGGATAAAAGCATTAATTCATATTCTTTTAGTAAATATTTACATTTAATAAATTAGTATATTAATAATATAATATAATTAAACAATATGAAAATATTTATATTTAATGATAAATATTATAAACATAAAAGATATTTTATATTATATAATTTTTTTAAATACATTTTTATATCAAATAATTTCGAGAAAGTAAATGCAACAAAAAGAAAAAAAATACAATATGTAAAATGTCAAAGATTTGGATAACAGTGGCAGTATAGTATATATATTAAGACTCCCATATATATATATATATATAGAGGAGGGTTCAAATTACACCGGTGTAAGTTACACCAAGTATTACACTGCTGAATAATTTTTTAATGAATCATTGTATTAAGTAATCCACCGTTGGATTGAAAGTTACTATTATATAGATCATACATATAAAATTTTGCATTAATCCGAAATTATTTGATATGTCATTGTGATGTCTCAAGATTAACGTTATATATACATTTGAAATATATGAAAAATCGAACCATTTGATTATCAAGTTATTAATGTCAAAATTTTATGAAATTTGACACATATAATCATGATGAGGAATAAACATAATTCAACGGTTGGATTACTAACAAACATATTTGATTTGTAGTTATTAATGGTGTAATACTTGGTGTAACTTACACCGGTGTAATTTGATCCCTCCTCATATATATATATATGAGTCAGGATCCGTTGACACCAGGTGTCAAACTTGTAGAGTTACACCTCTTAATAACTTTTTGTAGAATGTGAATTTGACCAATCCAACCGTTGAATCATATTATATTACCTTCATGATCATGTATATCAAATTTAAGGTAATTTGGACATTTATAGGTATGTTATCTAATAATGGACTTTTATTTCTATTTTAATAACATATTATACGTTAAAATAAATTAGTTTGATATTTTTATGAAATTTTATAAGCTTGATCTACTTTATAAGAACTTTCAATTCAACGGTTGGATTGGTCAAATTCATATTCTACAAAAAGTTATTAAAAGGTGTAACTCTACAAGTTTGACACCTGGTGTCAACGGATCCTGACTATATATATATATATATATATATATTAAATGAGTAAGTAGCGCAAGTGGTTGATGTGCACGTTCTCAAAGTAGGGGACACGAGTTCGACGCCTTCCGCGGAGCATTTTTGGATCAGGAAGGAATTTCATGACCGAGTCCGAGCCATTGGAGTGTTTGAAGACCAAGTCGGGAGAACTGAGCGTGCGGTTTGACCGAGTCAATGACGTCATGCCCGGTTCGAATTCACATCCGATCTGTTAGCCTGTCCAGACCGATCATTGGTCCGGTTTCCGGTCCAACCGGTCAGTTCGGTTTTCACAACACTGGATCGGCCCAATTCCCCAAGAGGTACAATTTTATTTTTGTTGCATTTGTAGCAAAAACTATTAGTCTTATCTTTTTTGTAATGAATTTTTGTGCTTTATTGAAGTCCAACGTGTTCACTTCGATATGTTTAAAGCCTTCTTGAAATACTAAGTTAAAGAGAATATTGAATTGTGTCTGCTTGTTACTCTTGGAGGTCGACATAATTACTTAAAAGAAGGTTTAAATTTGATACTCTTCCGAGGTCGATGTAGTGAAATTGACATTTGTTGAGTTCGAAAATGTTTAGCTTCGTTTTGAGATCGACGTAATAGGGTTATGAATGCTCTTTATTGAGTTCATTACTTAGAAAATTTTGAGTTTAGGATTGGGGTCGATGCCTTTCAAAGGTCGACGATGTTGAAGTAGATTCCTTTAAGAGATCGGCAGAGTTAAAGTCGTTGCCTTTCATAGGTCAACGAAGTTAAGGTCGATGCCTTTCAGAGGTCGACGAAGTTAAAGTCGATGCCTTTCAGAGGTTGACGAAGATAAGGTCGATGCCTTTCAGAGGTCGACGAAGTTAAAGTCGATACCTTTCAGAGGTTGATGAAGTTAAAGTCGATGCCTTTCAAAGACTCGACGAAGATAAAGTCGATTTCTTTCAGAGGTTGACGAAGTTAAAGTTGATGCCTTTCAGGTCGGCGGAGATAAAGTCGATACCTTTCAGAGGTCGACGGAGTTAAAGTCGATGCGTTTCAAAGGTCGATAGAGTTAAAGTCGATGCCTTTCAGAGGTCTACGTGAATAAAGTCGATGCCTTTCAGAGGTCGACGAAGATAAAGTCGATGCCTGTCAAAGGTCGACACAATTGGGTTACTAACTCGGTCTCCACCAATTTAATTGGCGGTTTCATAACAATATTGTCGAGTTCTCTCAGTCTCCACCAATTTAATTGGAGTCTTCATAATAGTCATGTCAAGTTCTCTCGATCTCTACCAATTTAATCGACAACTTTGTTTTCATTTTTCCATAGAAACTTGGACAATTCAAACGAAACTTGACGAAAGGCAAGGCTTCATACTTGGTCAGTCTTCCACCATGTCAGCATATTAGTTGTGAGAGCATAATTTCCAAAAAAGAATCTATATTAGTAATTAAGACAACAACTATAATTAATTCAATCAAATTAATATTCGTGCTCCCTAATATGGTAATTAAAGAAATCATATAAAGTAACATTATTTGATCAAATAAGGATAACGAGAATAGGAAACATATTTAATTTGATTGAAATTTATTGCGTATTTAATTTAATGGAAATATTAATTTTTATAGTACTTAAAATAGAATATTTCTTGCATATATAAATATTGTTGAATTATGCAAGATCAATAAGTTGAGTTTATAGATATGATTTATTTAAATTGATTATACTTAATGACCGAGCTAATTAGGGCTAACCAAGCATGTATAATGGGAACTAAAAGCATTTTATTAAAATCAATTAAATTTGATAATTAAAGTTATCATTAAGAATAAAACTTGAATTTGATCACAGGATAAACATGTATATCAAATAAATAGCTAAATTAAAGTTATCATCATAGAATATTAAGAATGACCAAGTATGAAGCCTTGCCTTTCGTCAAGTTCCGTTTGAATCATCGAAGTTTCTATGGAAAAATGAAAACAAAGTCATCGATTAAATTGGTGGAGACCGAGCTAGTAACCAGATTATGTCGACCTCTAAAAGGCATCGACTTTATCTTCGCCGACCTCTGAAAGGCGTCGACTTTTTTATGTAGACCTCTGAAAGGCATCAACTTTATCTTCATCGGCCTCAGAAAGGCATCGACTTTATTTACGTCAACCTCTGAAAAGCTTCGAATGTAACTCTATCGACCTCTGAAAGGCATCGACTTTATCTCCGTCGACCTCTGAAAGGCATCAACTTTAACTTCGTGCATCGACTTTATCTTCGTCGACCTCTATAAGGCATCGACTTTAACTTCGTGCATCGACTTTATCTCCGTCGACCTCTAAAAGACGTCGACTTTATCTTCGTCGACCTTTGAAAGGCATCGACTTTAACTTCAACGACCTCTGAAAGGTATCGACTTTAACTTCGTCGACCTCTGAAAGGCATCGACCTTATCTTCGTCGACCTCTGAAAGGCATCGACCTTAACTTCGTTGACCTATGAAAGGCAACGACTTTAACTCTGCCGACCTCTGAAAGGAATCCATTTCAACATCATCGACCTCTAAAAGGCATCGACCTTAACTTCGTTGACCTATGAAAGGCAACGACTTTAACTCTGCCGACCTCTGAAAGGAATCCATTTCAACATCGTCGACCTCTGAAAGGCATCAACCTCAATCTCAAACTCAAAATTTTCTAAGTTATGAACTCAATAAAGAGCATTCATAACCCCACTACGTCGATCTCAAAACGAAGCTCAAAATTTTCTAAGTTATGAATTCAATAAAGAGTATTCATAACCTCATTACGTTGACCCCGACCCAAAACTCAAAATTTTCTAAAGTTATAAACTCAATAAAGAGCATTCATAACCCCATTACGTCGATCTCAAAACAAAGTTAAATTTTTTTTAACTCAACAAATGTCAATTTCACTACACCGACCTCGGAAGAGTATCAAATTTAAACCTTCTTTTAAGTAATTACGTCGACCTCCAGGAGTAACAACCAAACGCAATTCAATATTCTCTTCAACTTAGTAATTTCAAGAAGGCTTTAAACATATCGAAGTGAACACGTTGGACTTCAACAAAGCATAAAAATTCATTACAAAAAAAGATAAGACTAATAGTTTTTGCTACAAATGCAACAAAAATAAAATTGTACCACTCGGGGAATTGGGCCGATCATTATAAGCCTTGCGCAGTATCCTCCAGGTATGTTTAGGCTTGAAAGGCTATGTACTACTCGGGGTATTGGGTCGATCACTATAAGCCTTGTGCAGTATTCTCTGGGTACGCTTAGGCTTGAAGGGTTGTGTATACTACTTGGGGTATTGGGTCGAGTAACATGTTCAGTTGTCGGCCCACAACTACACCTTGCCCCTCAAGTAGTACTGCGGAAAGTAAGGAGTAGTGGGGGATGAGGACTAAGGAGGACCTGGGTAGTGGGACATCAGTAGTTAGAAAAAAAGAGCCTATAAAAGAAAAAGAAGACTAAAGATATAGGCAAGTTCACAATTTTGGTGGAAGAGCCGAGTTAACTGCTCTTGGGATTAACCCGACTTTTTGTTACCGAGAACACTATCATTAAACTAAATTTTTATCAATTAAATCAATTATTAATTTTTAAATATTTTTAATATGTATATTTTAAAATTTATTTTGAATTATTTTTTTTATATTTTATAAAACTACTAATGCAATAAAGGAATACAATTTTTTGAAAACAACAAGTATCCTTTACGGGAGGCAATCTTGCTGTGTAAGATCCTCTTATAGTCAAGTTTAGCTAAGAAATAGCTGCGACTTACCTACGGATTTTGATTTCCTAATTATTCCATAGTTATTCCGTAGCTAAGCTGTGTTGGAGAGGTTGTAGGGGCTGAAGAGGATCCCAATCCAATCTTGCTCGAGTCGGGAACATCCATGGAATGGTGGGACTAGCTCTCTAAGCGAAGATTTTTTTTTTATCCACAAGACTCGAGACCGAGATTTTGCTTAAGGGATAATGATTAGGTTAGCCATGGTAATGATTGAGGTTAGCCATGGTAAATAGGTAACATGCTTTTTTAGTTGTAGAAAAAGAAGAAAGGCAATGTATGGATTAACAAAATGAACGGATGAAAAATATACCTCAGAATAATTATGTAAAAATGCACAGACGAAAAAAAAAGGGGGGGGGGAAAAGCTTTGACAATGTATACAGGAAATTTCCACCGCCATTTTGGTCAAAATAATAAGAAAACTAAACAGGAGTATGGGATGGGTGTATACTATAGACAGGTCAACTTCATTAATCATTATAGATAATCCTTTTTTTATTTATTAAATTGAAAAATAAAGTATTTTTTAAAAGTGGCTTAATCTCTTAATATTTTTTTCTTAAAAATGATACGTTTTATTCTTAATTTATTTCATTTAATTTTTTTTAAATAATTATGTGTATCTTCCTATAAACTTAAATATTTTTTTCGCATATTCTAAAAATTTTACACATATTAGTTATGCATTTTATTTATAATTAGACTTTTTTTAAAAAAATATTCTTATAAGTAAAATAAATTAATATGAGTACATGATGTGCTCTAATCCATAATAAAGTTTCAGTTATAATGGTATAAAACACTATGCCTTGCACATAATATATGATTATCAAAACAAAACAAAACAGGAGTACACCGGGTAGATTCAACTAAATCAAAACACAATATTTTTATTTTTATTTATATTTAAATTTAAAAATATATGTTCCGTACACAAAATACAATGGCATATTATGATGTTTCCTACACTTTTTAGCTTGGGCTCTCTGCCCTTAGGAAAAAGAAAATCAAACTAATGGTGCCGTACACGATATTGTTATCTAGCTAGTATCACATGTAAAAGGATCGGAAGATTTCAATTCGTAAGTAGAGAATGCTGGTTAGGTAGCGTTTAGTATAACAATATGTGAGAATGGGATAACTTGTTCTATTTAAATTTCTTTGTTTTTTTTTTCATTTTCGGTAATCAAAATTATAATTTATTTTTTATTTTTTACCCGCCTTGGGCATGCAGCTGCTTTAAAATCCAGGGCCAGCTATCCCACCAATCGAGGTGCCTACAAACCAGCGAGGGGCGAGAGGATTAGTCACTGCTGTCGACGGTGGATACCCTGATAAAGTACAAAAAAAATATAAAAACAAAACCCACATATATCTTCACATCTATGTATCTAGCTACCAAATGCTAGCTCACCGAGTAATGAATATACCAATAATTTAACTCCATTGTAATGAAATGAAAGTGACACAACTCATGACACTTCATCAGCCATTATCCAATTCCATGTGATGCTCCCTCTCTACCGGCCGTAGTCTGCAGCTAAGTTGAGGTGGATTTGTCTTCATACTTGGTTTTTTCTTATGAAACGGATCATTCATTGAAAGAAAAAAAGTAGATGGTTTTGTCTCCATACTTTCATTATTGTAGCTAGGAAGGAAGGTACATCATGTACAAATTTAGACACATATATATAAAATATGACAGTATTTATGTTTCTTTTGCTCATCACCAACTAGTCCATATACAGAAAATCCCTATTCTTAATTAATTTCTTCTTCATTTTTAATATTTTTGAGAGAAAGCGATGATATTGTGTCTTTCTCTCTCTCATCCATTTCACTTCCAAGAAATGGATATGAAATTAAGAAAATGTAGATCTTCGGACTACTTATTGGAAGTATATGACAGTATTTATGTTGGTATATCTGAATATATAACTCATTCATTTTCACCTATTAGACCTTTTTGGTATTTAAAAATTCTTCCAAAAAAAAAAAAGTGCATAAATACAATTGGAGTTAGCAATTTAAGAAGTTAGATACCTCCACCTAGCTAGCTAACGGATTTAAATCACCATTCCCCTTTTCTGTCCTTTCCCTGTCAGCTAAGTTAAACTGCTAAGTAGTGTGAAGTGTTAATCACATCAGTGACATCCACAAAAATCCTTGTTCTTTAATTGAACACTTATCTTACAATATACAATGATTAATCTATATATAGCATGCTTTTATATGCATGATAGTTTGTTTAATTTACCCGAAAACTACGTTCTAAACGTAAATTACCTCAAAATTACTTTACAAATGTGGAACTAAGTTAATAATATTATTGAAGTAGCGTTCATCTGATCCACATTTTTAATATGATTTTGGGTAAACCAAATATATAGATAGTTTCTATAATTATAATAGTATACACATATAGATCAAACTTGGGTTGGGTTATGCTGAGAAATCTCTGCATCTTTGACCTTACAATCATTTTTCTCTTGGCCACAAACCATCACGTTTGCCCCAACTTCAACATCTTTGAAAGTACATTTCCTAAACATCCAACCAAAATAGTCTCTTGTGATACTCTCCAATGGGAATGGGGTTGTGGCCCTTGGACTTGGACTCCACCTGCGACCCAAATAGCAAGAAAGAACAGCAAGAATGGTAATGACAAACATCACAACAAAGAATGGGCCAATGGATCCTGAGGACTGCCATGCACTAGTGCTAACTGGAACAGCTTCTGGGTTACTTGTTGACAGGGCCTCCCCTGAGCCTTGCTCTGCTGTTGCCATGGTTCCTTCTTTTCTTATTAATTATTAACACAATTAAGATGGCAGGGTTTTAATATAAGTAACATATCTAAACATTGATCTTAGAGAGGTAAGTATATATATGAATATGATGGGAAGTGATGGTTAAGATTGAGATGTTTAGCTTCCTTAGCGGGGTGTGAAAACTTAAAGAAATGAGTGGTAAACAACGTGGAAAGGGAAAAAGGAAGCAGAGACTCCCTTTTAATCTTCTTTTACTTTAGCAAGCAATATGATATACATATATCTATAAATTTTACATTTTCTTCTTCTCCTCATTTTTGTTTTTTATTTTCTTTTCTTTTAAATTTTAATCACATCATTTATCATGCGATAAAATGGCTAGTTCGACCCGTAAAAGCTCGTAAAATCATAGAATTCGGATCCCGGGTTTCCAAACAACTTCACCATAAAGAGATCTCTCCAATGTTCACAAAGTGATATGAACCTTGAGGTTCAATTTTTATGGACCTTAGAAAATTTCTGATAAATAGAGAACTTTCCTTAGCAAGCACTTTTCTTACAAAAATAATCAATATTTTTATTCCTTTTCTTTTATCACGTACGTAACTGTTTTTCTTTTCTTTTCTTTTGATGTACGTAAACCATAAAATAAAAATTGTAAAGGAAAGATAACAAGGATATAATCAATAACAAAGGTATCCTTAAGTAACTTGAAAATTAAATCACATAAAATTCAAGAACTCGTAGAGGAAAGTATGCAATTGATTAAACAGATAATATAGAAGATAGAAGAAAACAAATAAATGGACGTCACACTTTCATGAATTTGAAAGGTAAGTCCAAGAAGATGATCACACAAAGGTATATAAACCTTTGATAACCTTCACTCTTGACTAGCAAGAAAGTTAGAGAAAATCACTCTCTCAAGTAAGAAATTCACTTTCTAAATTTGCAGCAATTTTGCATAAAACTTCAATTATATTTTGTGCATGCATGATGCATGTATTTATAGGGTTTTACAAGGTTAAGAAAGCCATGTAGCCAGCTACATTTTCACGCCCTAAAGCCCCCAAAATACCCCTAAAATAATTTCCCATGCAACCCTACACAATTAACTAGGAATTAAAACAATTAAGCAAAATAAACTCTACTAAACTAGGCTTATTTGGCCGCAACTTGGACCGGATTCATGGGCACATGGAACCTCAATTTGTAACTTACAAACAAGGGTTAATTTGGCTAATAAACCAGCCATGTGTGGCCGCCCAAGACAACCATGAGTCTTCATGAGTTGGCTGCCAACTTCATTGCTATTCATGCTCCAATTCAATGGCTTGTTGGAACTCTTTGATGGCTCTTTACTCAACAAAATTCTGCACATGTTACATGCTTCTTTTGCTGACTCATGAGGCTCCATATAGCTCATATCTCGACCAGGTTCATGCACTAGGACAACTTCATTCCAACGGCTATAAACATGAAGTTTAATGCTATTACACTCATGTTTTGTAACCCCCCCAAGTAGGAAACATAACCACCCAAACCATTAAGCCTATTGTCTTGTAACTTCCCTAATATTATTGAAACAAATTAAAATTAAAATTCAGCAAATTAAAGAAAGAAATGGCCGCCCCACATGCATCCTATGTGGCCGCCCATCATGCTTTATTAATGCTTGGAAGTGCTTCAATTATCAGTTGCATTAAATGCAACTGATTTTCCATCAATTAAGCTATCCTCTTCAACTTGAGTGCAATTAATGAATTTAGGACTTCCATTAATGTTTTGCTCAGTTTGAGTCTGGACTTCTTTAATGATGACTTGGAGTGCTTCTTTAGCCTTCCTAGCTTCTGCCCTTGTCATGGGCCCACCCAATCTGTTGACTGCCTGATTGATGTCCACATCACGCCCCCCTTCTTGAAAAGGATTTGTCCTCAAATCTGAAGGGTCCTCACCTACATCAAAAAGAGTTAAGTCAGCAACATTAAAGGTTGCACTAACATTATACTCACCTGGCAAGTCTATTTTGTAGGCATTGTCATTGATTCTCTCAAGCACTTGGAAAGGTCCATCTCCCCTTGGTTGAAGCTTTGATTTTCTCTGTTCTGGGAACCTTTCTTTTCTCATGTGTACCCATACCCAATCACCTGGTTGGAACACCATCTTCTTTCTCCCTTTGTTTGCTTGTCTGGCATAGCTCTCATTTTTCTTTTCAATTTGAGCTTTAACCTTCTCATGCATTTTCTTGACAAATTCAGCCTTAGCCTGCGCTTCCTTTTGCTTAAACATAGAAATATTAGGCAAAGGTAATATATCAAGAGGAGTTAAAGGATTAAATCCATAAACTACTTCAAATGGTGAACAGTTAGTAGTGCTATGGACAGCCCTATTATAAGCAAACTCAACATGAGGCAAACAATCCTCCCAAGTTTAATGTTTTTGTTTAAGATGGTCCTAAGCAAAGTCCCTAGTGTCCTATTAACTACTTCTGTTTGTCCATCAGTTTGAGGATGACAAGTAGTAGAAAATAGTAACTTAGTTCCAAGCTTTCCCCATAAAGTCCTCCAAAAATGGCTCAAAAATTTTGAGTCTCTATCACTCACTATGCGTCTTGGTATTCCATGCAGCCTAACTATTTCCCTGAAAAATAAATCTGCTACATGACAAGCATCATCCACTTTCTTGCAAGGTATAAAGTGAGCCATCTTTGAAAACCTGTCAACCACAACAAAAACAGAATCTTTTCCAGTCTTTGTTCTTGGAAGCCCCAAAACAAAGTCCATGGAAATATCAGTCCAAGGAAATTCAGGAACAGGTAAAGGAGTATATAAACCATGAGGTTTGACTTTAGACTTAGCCTTTTTGCAAACAATACATTGGTCACATATTTTATGAACATCACGTTTCATATTTGGCCAATAAAATTATCTTGCAAAATTTCTAATGTCTTTTGCACTCCAAAATGTCCCATTAATCCCCCTTCATGTGACTCTCTCACAAGCATCTCTCTTATGGAACTTTTAGGCACACACAATTTATTTCCTTTAAACAAAAAATCATTATGCCTTAAGAATCCATTTTCTGATTTTTTTAAACATGCCACATACAAATCAGCAAAATCCACATCATCACAATACATGCTTTTCAAAGATTCAAGTCCATATAATTTAGCTTCAAGCAAAGCAAGCAAGACATGTCTCCTAGAAAGAGCATCAGCAACTATATTTCCTTTTCCCTTTTTATGCTTTATGACGTATGGAAATTGTTCCAAAAATTCAACCCATTTAGCATGTCTTTTATTTAATTTTCCTTGGCCTTTTAAATACTTCAAAGATTCATGATCACTATGAATTACAAATTCCTTAGGAAGTAAATAATGTTTCCAAGTTTTAAGAGCCCTTACCAAAGCATATAATTCCTTATCATAAGTAGAATAATTAAGTGTAGGTCCACTTAATTTTTCACTAAAATAAGCAATTGGATGCCCCTCTTGCAATAAAACAGCACCAATTCCAACATTAGAAGGATCACACTCTATTTCAAAAGATTTTGCAAAATTTGGCAAGGCTAAAATAGGCGCATGTGTGAGCCTATCCTTGAGGGCAGCAAAGGCCGCCTCTTGTTTCTCCCCCCACTTATATCCCACATTCTTTTTAACAATCTCATTGAGGGGTGCAGCCAAGGTACTAAAATCTTTAACAAATCTCCTATAGAAACTTGCTAAGCCATGAAAACTTCTTACCTCACTCACAGTTTTAGGTGTTGGCCATTCTTGAATAGCCTTCACCTTTTCTTCATCCACTTGAACTCCCTTGGAGCTCACAACAAATCCCAAGAAAACAACATGGTTGGTACAAAATATGCATTTATCAAGATTAGCATACAAATTTTCTTTTCTAAGCACATCCAAAACAGATTTTAGGTGATTAACATACATATCCAATGAAGTGTTGTAGATAAGAATATCATCAAAGTACACAACCACAAACTTTCCTATAAATTCTCTCAAAACATGGTTCATTAGTCTCATGAAAGTGCTAGGTGCATTAGTTAATCCAAAAGGCATAACTAACCATTCATATAAACCATATTTTGTTTTGAAAGCTGTTTTCCATTCATCACCTTCTCTTATCCTAATTTGATTATAGCCACTTTTTAAATCAATTTTACTAAACACACATGCACCATACAATTCATCAAGAAGGTCATCTAACCTGGGAATTGGATGTCTATAGTTGATGGTGATATTGTTTATGGCTCTACAATCAGAACACATCCTCCATGATCCATCTTTTTTTGGTACCAAGATGACTGGTACTGCGCATGGACTCATGCTGTCTCTCACCCATCCTTTGCCAATGAGCTCACTTACTTGCCTCTCAATTTCTTTAGTCTCTTGAGGATTACTCCTATATGCTGGCCGATTTGGCAATGAGGCTCCAGGAATGAGGTCTATGTGATGCTCAATTCCTCTCAAAGGTGGTAAGCCATCAGGAACATTTTCTAGAAAAACATCCTCATATTCCTGCAAAAGAGATTTAACTATAGAAGGCAATTCAAACTTATCAAAAGTGTTAGTAGTCAAAAGATGGTTAGTACTAAACAACAAATAAAGTGGTTGTCTTGTACATAACACTCTCCTCACTTCTCTTTCTTTTGCTAAACAAAGTTGTTTACCCTCTTGGTTTTCACTTTTTTTCTTTTGGCTCTCTTCCTTTTCATGTTTCTCATTTTTTTTCTCTTGGGCAATCTTTTCTCTCAATTTATTTTGATCCTCACTAACCTCTCTAGGTGTTAAAGGTCTCAAAACAATTTTTTTATCTTGATACATGAAAGAGATTTTATTGGTAATGCCATCATGGATAGCTTTAGTGTCAAACTGCCACGACCTTCCAAGAAGAATATGGCTAGCCTCCATGGGAACCACATCACCAAGTACCTTGTCTTGATATTTCCCTATAGAAAAAGGAATTTCAGCTTGACTATGCACCTGTACTTCATCTCCTTCACTAAGCCATTGAAGTCTGTATGGCCTAGGATGTGGTTTTGTATCCAAACCCATTTTGTTCACCAATCTGGAACTAACAACGTTAGTGCAGCTACCACCATCAATAATCACTAAGCAAATCTTACCATTGATTGAACATCGAGTATGGAAGATGTTCTCTCTTTGGTTTACCTCCTTGCCCACGGTTTGGCTCCCTAGAAGTCTCCTAATCATGTAGACTTCCCCTACATCAGCACCTGTATCATCATCACTAGGCTCCTCCTCTTCATTATCAGATTCGCTTGTGTACTCTCCATTGTCCTTAAGAAGAATGGTCTTCTTAGTAGGACACTCATAGGCATAATGGCCTTTCCTTGACACCTGAAACAAGTCACATCCCTACCTTTCTTTGTACCCTGTTCAACGTCTTTTTGTGGTATCTTCCCTTGGGAAGATGATGATGCTCCTTGGTTGGATAGCTCAACAACCTCCTTTTTGACCTTGTCTCTCCAATTTGCAGGTAAATTGTTAGAACTCCTCCTGGCAGCTCCTTTCCTTTTTAACTGCTGCTCTACTTGAAGAGCTTTACTCAACAAGTCCTACAATTCAACATATTCCTGTAACTCCACAACATCTCTAATATCAGCACTCAAACCATTTAGAAAACGTACCATGGTTATTTCAGGATCTTCTTCTATGTTGGCTTGGATGAGGATCATCTCCATCTCTTTGAAATATTCCTCCACACTTCTACTACCTTGAGTGAGTTTTTGCAATTTTAATTTTAACTCTCTTTGGTAGCTAGAAGGTACATACCGTTTCCTCATGATCCTTTTCATGTCAGTCCAAGTCTCCACCTGTGACTCTTCATTTCTGCACCTCTCCCTTTGTAATTTGTTCCACCATATGAGCGCATAATCAGAAAATTCTGCTGCAGCAAGCTTGGCCTTCTGTGCCTCTGTATAGTTGTTGCAGGCAAAAAGATGCTCAATCTTGAGCTCCCACTCCAAATAAGCTTCTGGGTCACTACGACCTTTGAAAGGTGGTATAGTCAGCTTGACCCCTTGTATTCTCCCTTCATCTCTTGGTGGCCTTCCATCCTCAGGATTAGGGGGTGAAGGAGGTGGAGGAGGTACTCTCTCCAAATCATCCAACCTGCTATGCAGTTCGTCATATTGTGCCTTCATCATTTTCTCCAAGCGTTCAGAGAGAGCTGCAATCTGCAACTGAAGGTCACGATTCTCCACTGGTCTTTCTGCCATAGTCAAAGAAAGAAACACGTAACAGAAAAAGAAACAAAAATGATTAACTGTTTAGAACTCACCACCCTCGTGTTTACACACAATTCTGGCTTTTTTTATAACGTAACACTCTTGCCTTTTTCCACTCTATTTTCTCTTGACTTTCTTACCACGCCAATGAGGAAAATAAATCAAATAATTCAACAACCTATATGTTAGCCAAGAAAAATAACACAAGAAAAGCTAACAAGAAAATAAAACAAGAAAAGCTAACAAGAAAATAAAACAAGAGAAAGTTAGGAAAGAAAATCAGAAAAATTCTAGTAACCGGAGCTCTGATAACCAAATGATATGAACCTTGAGGTTCAATTTTTATGGAACTTAGAAAATTTCTGATAAATAGAGAACTTTCCTTAGCAAGCACTTTTCTTACAAAAATAATCAATATTTTTATTCCTTTTCTTTTATCACGTACGTAACTGTTTTTCTTTTCTTTTCTTTTCTTTTCTTTTCTTTTGATGTACGTAAACCATAAAATAAAAATTGTAAAGGAAAGATAACAAGGATATAATCAATAACAAAGGTATCCTTAAGTAACTTGAAAATTAAATCACATAAAATTCAAGAACTCGTAGAGGAAAGTATGCAATTGATTAAACAGATAATATAGAAGATAGAAGAAAACAAATAAATGGACGTCACACTTTCATGAATTTGAAAGGTAAGTCCAAGAAGATTATCACACAAAGGTATATGAACCTTTGATAACCTTCACTCTTGACTAGCAAGAAAGTTAGAGAAAATCACTCTCTCAAGTAAGAAATTCACTTTCTAAATTTGCAGCAATTTTGCATAAAACTTCAATTGTATTTTGTGCATGCATGATGCATGTATTTATAGGGTTTTACAAGGTTAAGAAAGCCATGTAGCCAGCTACATTTTCACGCCCTAAAGCCCCTAAAATACCCCTAAAATAATTTCTCATGCAACCCTACACAATTAACTAGGAATTAAAACAATTAAGCAAAATAAACTCTACTAAACTAGGCTTATTTGGCCGCATCTTGGACCAGATTCATGGGCACATGGAACCTCAATTTGTAACTTACAAACAAGGGTTAATTTGGCTAATAAACCAGCCATGTGTGGCCGCCCAAGACAACCATGAGTCTTCATGAGTTGGCTGCCAACTTCATTGCTATTCATGCTCCAATTCAATGGCTTGTTGGAACTCTTTGATGGCTCTTTACTCAACAAAATTCTGCACATGTTTCATGCTTCTTTTGCTGACTCATGAGGCTCCATATAGCTCATATCTCGACCAGGTTCATGCACTAGGACAGCTTCATTCCAACGGCTATAAACATGAAGTTTAATGCTATTACACTCATGTTTTGTAACCCCCCAAGTAGGAAACATAACCACCCAAACCATTAAGCCTATTGTCTTGTAACTTCCCTAATATTATTGAAACAAATTAAAATTAAAATTCAGCAAATTAAAGAAAGAAATGGCCGCCCTACATGCATCCTGTGTGGCCGCCCATCATGCTTTATTAATGCTTGGAAGTGCTTCAATTATCAGTTGCATTAAATGCAACTGATTTTCCATCAATTAAGCTATCATCTTCAACTTGAGTGCAATTAATGAATTTAGGACTTCCATTAATGTTTTGCTCAATTTGAGTCTGGACTTCTTTAATGATGACTTGGAGTGCTTCTTTAGCCTTCCTAGCTTCTGCCCTTGTCATGGGCCCACCCAATCTGTTGACTGCCTGATTGATGTCCACATCACAAAGCCCTCCAAATATTGTATCATATCCACATGTAACAAATATAGTGTGTTTGATGCATTGAAACGAGTTAAATTCGAGTTTTGATTTCCCACAAAAGTTATTTATAGTGTTGGAAACGGGAAATTTGTCATATTTTAACGTTAAACCAAATATATTTATAATCTATTAATTATATTCCATTCAAACAACTGCTGTTTTTTTTTCAAGAAGATCTATATGATCTATAGATGATGGAAATATTTTATGACCTATAACATTGTCTTTGAAGGACAATGATGATCCTTTTCATTTGTTTAGTGCCGATAGTTTAGTTGATGGTGAAAGTTGCTAGTTCCTTGAATAACACATTTTTTTTATCTGCACCTACTATTTAATTAGATGATAATTAGGTTGAAGATATACCTTTTAATTAATGAATCAAGTGCATCTCCAGACAATAACAGAGACTGATCCCTTTTAAGATAGAGAGATTACTAAAGTGAGTGAAACCTCAATTAATAAAGTTTTTTTTATATACATAATTAAGGATTTAACATTAACATACTCAAGAGGCCTAACTATTTATCAACTGTGTTGCATTTCGTTAGTGAAGATTCATTTATATTCATAATTTTATTTTTTTTTTCAAAAAATTTCACTAAAAGAAGGTAATTAAGAATGTGTTTGGTAAAACACTTCAGTTATCTGAAAGTTGAAATTGGTAGTTGAAATCATTTCAACCGTGTTTGGTAATGTAACTTTTTAGTAACTTTTTTTTAAAAAAAAAACTCATATTTCCAACTAGCAGTAAAAAAATTATTACAATTTCATCTCTCAACAACTTTCACTCATCATTATTTAATAATTAATTATGTTTTTATATGCCATTTTATCATTTTCAAGCTATTTTTACCAAACACTTTCAATTAAATCAACTAATTTTTCAGCTTTTAGTTAACCTTTAGATTTCAACTAACTTTCAATTCGGGATGACAAAGTGGGCTGACTAGGCATGACAACGAGGCAGGTTTTGCTTTCCCCATCCCCGTGACCCAACCTCATCCACGCAGGTCCCCGTCGGCGTCGGGTTCAGGGAAAGCCACGAGGATTTTACCTTACCTATTTTTCATTTTTTTTTTACTTTTTATAACTTAAATACATGTCTTTTTTTATGGTATTAAATACATGTCTTTAAATAAGTTATATATATCTAATATATTATAATTCAAATAATATGTAAATATAGGTTGATAATCTTAAAAAACAATAAATTTAAGAACTATATTATATTTTAGGGAAAATATATAAATTTACTTTTATTATTTGACTATTAGTATAGTTAAAATTATTTAATTATTATATCGGGACAAGTTCAAGTTCAGGGGTGGGAAGGGTTCTTGCACCCCAAACCCACCCCCACCCTATTAAAGGCGAGACAAGTTTTACTTATACTCGGTCAAAGTCAGTTTTCCCCATCACAGGCGATGCAGGGATGGATCAGTACTCGCTAGTTCGAGTTTGATTATCATGCCCAGGGCCGACCCATTAAATAAAGTGGGCCAACATATTAAGCCCACTCCAATTTAAGGGGGTTGGCAGGCTGTCCCGACCAAAAATAAAAAAATATATAATACATAATAAATTTGAATTGTAAGAAAAATAAAAAAAAAATATTTATATATTTTTTCTCAATTTTTATAAAATAAATATAATTAAATAATAAATATAAATAATAAATTCTTTAGAAAATATTTAAATTGGTGGATTAGCCCGATCCGTCCTGACGGGTTAGACAGGACGAATTGGGTTGGTTGGGTTGGTGGGCTGAAAGGACCTAACCCGCCCGCTGTTTTTTACAAGTTATGCAAACTGGCTTGCTGGGTCCAACCCACTTTATTATCTCTATTTTTCAATTAGCTTTATCAAATACACACCAAAAAGAAAAACTATAAGTTGCATTCAAAGCTTGAAAAATAAAGTTAACAAAAAAAAAGCTTGAAAAATAAAGAACAGGGAGAAAGAAAAAAAAAATACACACCTGTCAATTTACAACCTTTATATACTTGTGTATAGAAGCGGAAGCCACGTCAACAATTCTCTTGATTTATTTGTTAAATATTAATCTTTTTTCTATGATTCAGGATTTCAATTTTGATTGGTCCAGCGCATAGAAGGGCATGTTTTATGCGTGTAAAGCATGGGTGAAATAGTAATTCCATCGCGACGATATAAACAAACAAAAAATGCAGAATGATTGGCCTTGAAAAGTCACTGTGGATCTGTGACTCACCCCAAAGAGAGAAAGAGAGAGAAAACGATACACTTGCGGCAATGGTGCTATGGTGACTCCATAGATTCCTGGTTCATATCACACATATATTCCCCTTTCCCTCTCTCTCTTCTTATTCAGATTGTTTTGCTTTCTTTATTACCATTTATTGCTTCGGTTAATGTTTTTCGTTTTTTCTTTTCTTTTCTATTTTTCGTCCCCGTTGCGTGTGTGGATTGTGATGGAAGGGTCATAGCCCCTGCCTGTCTTGTTCAGATCTATGTTTTTCACATCATGGAATTGTGTTTACTGATTTTACCATTTTTCTGTGTCCAATTTCTCATCCGAAATCCCTAATTTTTTTTTCAAGGTGGTGTTTTTATTTCATTTTTATTTTCTAAGGGTGTGTCTATGGAGTTGAGGTGAAGTCACTGGAGGCAGCGGTTCATCGATCTCTTCCTGAATTTGATTGTGAAAGAAACACAAAGCAAGAATCGGTCGATAAACCTCTGCATCCAGCGCTCACTTTGCCTCTCTTGGGTTTCCCTTTGGTTGCCCATAAAACTATGCAAAATCGAGATTTTTTTTTTTAAAATTGTTGTTACATGTTGTTTTCTCTTGTTTTCATAAATCTAGATATTATCTGGTTTGGTTTGTGTGTCTGCGTTTGAGAGCTAATAGTAATTTTCTGTTAACCTCTGTCTCTGTATCAGCATTTTTTTTAAAGTTTATTTTCTGGCTGGTAATTAATTCTTGATGCTGATTGTTGTGACATACTTGCTGATTGCTGATTTTTTGCTAGTGAGGTTGATTGAATGAATTATTCACATTCTAAGGGAATGCCTATAGTGTTTGCAGCTGCTAATGTTCTGATCTGTGATTTCCTTGTTATTAAGGAAAAATAAATCTATTAAACAGAATGCATCGTTAATGATCTGTTGCTGCTATCTTATGAATTTTTTTTGGAATATTCTGCCATGGCTTTTTATCCTTTTCAGTATTCTTTCCTTATCAATTTTGCTCTTAAGATTAACCGGTCTGAGCTAAGTCTTAGCGAGATTAAAGTGTTGTCCTTGCAGGGCGTAGCTTATTGTTTTGTGGCTCTTTTCTGCTACACCAACTTATTTGCCCTGAATAGGCATGCTTCTCCTAAGCCTTAAACCTTCACCTTTGTGTTAATTAATGATATTCTTGCTTGTTGGTAAGGTTTTACATTTTGTTTTTGTGAAGAAGTAGTGTAATTTTTCTTATGGTTTTTTTGGTGGTATTACACAATTGGAAGGTTTGATTTCAGTCCTTACTGTTCATGGCATAAATTATTGTGATCAACTGTAACTCTAGTTTGTTTTGGTAGTCCCTTATTGACATGATTGGACTGTTCACTCTTGAAGTATTGATTGACTGAAGCATGTGGATCAGATACTTAAAATGGTTATGCAGTTGCCTTTGGTTTATATTCCTTTTATTCGGATTCCCCAAATACTGGTTTCACATGTTATGCAACAAAACGGAAGAAATGTCCACGTTCATTTTAGAAATTTCTCATAGTTTCCTTATGATGGTCATGGTGTGAGCTTTTTGAAGAAGCTAAAGGGGTTGCATTACTCTGAATATGTCATTTTCCTCACCGTATGGTTTAAAGGTTCCTGTTGGTTTCTTTCTTGTAATGGAAAAGGTATCTTTGGAATGTAGGTTTCCAAGTGTTAGGCAACAAACTGCACGCCACCTAATTGTACTGTATCTAGGTCTTGGCTGCATGGAAGTCAATAAAGGTACCCTTAAAGGGTGTCCAACTTGCAAGAGAATCGTGTAGCTGATGATGCTTAAGGGAATCTGGTATCAAATCCCTCTATGTGTTGAATGAAATAGAAGTAAAGCAGGATAGGTACTCAAGGCAATTAGGGTGGTTATGCGAAGCATAAATTTTGATTCTAGGAAGTGTGTGTGTACATATTAAGTAGAGTAATGGCGAAGCTTACCAATCAAAGGATATTCTAACATTTCATTCCTTGTTTCGTATTCCCTGATTCAAAATTTTATCATGCTCTATTTAACATTCTGTATTCATATTCACTTCTCTCATATGCAAATCTGGTGCCCTATACCGAACATGGTTGAGTAGTGTCCATGATGTAATAATAGCAGCGTTACACATTAAGAAAAAGTGGGCATAATTCATCCGGAATTTGTCAAGATTTAAGGATGGATATTTCATTAATTTAAGCGGTAGGTATCAATATTAGGAATCCGTTTAATTTAAAGAATTAATTTTGATAGAGTAAATCATCACTCTCGTCCCTGACTTATTTCGAGTCGATCACTTAAGTCCCTGACTTTTGGAAACCCTCAGTTTAGTCCCTAGCCTTTGTAAAAGCCAGAGACTAAACTGATGGATTTTATAAAAGTCAGGGACTAAACTGATGGATTTTTACAAAAGTCAGGGACTAAAATGAGGTTTTCCAAAAGTCAGGGACTAAAATGAGGTTTTCCAAAAGTCAGGGACTAAAGTGATCGACTCGAAATAAGTCAGGGACGAGAGTGATAATTTACTCATTTTGATAAATTTATAGAATAAATGATATAAAATGAATGATCCACAATTTTTAAAACATGTTGAATGGAAATAAATAAAAGTTGCCATCTGGACCAAATGGGCACATAATTGTGCAAATATTGAAGGCTGTCTATGCTAATTGAAAATAGCTGGTGCTTGTAATTCCTCTCCCTTTTGGAAAGAGTCAATTATTGCATGTATAATATAAAATATTGCAATACATCAATAAAAATTTTCCATTCTGGCACTTGTTAGGATTTTCAATATATATATAATTGTGTCAGAATGGAAAAGATGTAATTTGAACCACAATTCGAATGGGTTCTATTGTAATTTACTATTGTAACATGATTGGGAAAAATGATGGGGAATGGCACAATTCAGAATCGTAGTTATTTTTCAGTTATTCGGTAGTTAAATTTGGCTGAGAACCTTCTAAGTTCCTTTCACCAATTCAGGATGAAGGTAGGCTTTCGAGTTGCATTTATAAGGGATTTATAAATATCCTTTCAGCTAGTTCATGTTGACGAAGTAAAAAATATTTGTTGGAGGTTATATTTTAACTTTTTCTTTATAAAATGATAATAATGAAATTTGTAAGCTATTAAAATCTTTCGGGTGCTAACATATACCAAGTGACTTGCCTAATTTTCTATTTCATGCATGACAAAAGTCTCTTTTTATTAACAATTACAAAATAATTGTCCTGTTTTATTGTTTTTATTTTTTTGCATAAATTTAATTAAAATTAATATTTCAATTTTATAATTATTAATACAATAAACATTTTTTTTAAAACTAAACTGACTTAAATAAAAATACTAGTGGTTTAAGCGTACATTATGATTGATGGCAATGACTTGGAGCACGCTAATCATGTCTGCTATGTTGGGGCAATAAGTCCAAGGTAGTGATCATTGTGAGGATGAAAATAACAAGGATTCAAATTTTAAGGAGATGGGCATTTGCTGCTGTGGTGGCTGCTATAGGTATAGCCTGGCTACCAAAGAAAATGACCATTACAAGATGCCAAATTCAATGACAATGGCCTTTTGCCGTTTGTAAGATGGTGATAATGAGGAGAAGTTTATGTACAGTGGTATACTAAGAATTTTTTTTAATAGATTCATTGTGTGTAAGTGTAAAAAAACAGTGTAACTATTTATGTCTTTTCTGCTGAGTTTAGTGGGAATAAAAAATAAAAGCATGCATAAAAAGGAAAGATGGATGTTGTCATTTGGACCAAAACGCATCCGGCTAATTTATGCCTATCTTGTCCAACCAAAAAAAAAAATTTGCATCAGAATGTTCACACGAGTAATTAGTGAAGAGTGCTGATTATAGGTTTTTATAAAGTTTTGTTTTAGGGTGTGTTTGAATTTGAGAGCTAGTTTGAAGGGATGAGGAAGGATTTTGACAAAGGAGGGAGTAAATCATATAGGAGGAGAGAAACACTTACAAACATGTAGGAGGAGAGCTTCTTAAAAACCTCTTACTTCCCTCTGAATTTGCATTCTTCTCATTTAATACTCTTAAATAGAATTAGCTATGAAATAGTTAGGAATTAGTTACGAAATATTTCCATAGTTAAAACTGGTAATTAACCCGTACACCTTGCATCCCTTTCTCTTTATTTTCAAACTCACAATTACCAACGTTTAATTATATTCTAGAGCTTCTGTATTTAGGATGGAAACAAATTGGAATATTTTCTTAGTTTCTGTTCATGTGAATATTTATAAACTTGAGTTTAAATAAACTCAATTTTATAGAATTAATTTTGATTAAATGTGAGTTTAAAGTGATGTGATTTATATTTGAAAACATTTCTTTTAAAAGTAATTTTATAGTGCAATATAAAATTTTCAATTCAATACAAAAGTTATAATTTTACTATATCTATTAAAACATGAGTTTAGGAAAAAAATCAATTTTAAAAGAGTAACCAAACATATTAACAATAATCAAAACACATTAGCATTCAATCAAAGTAATTCTGGACATACAAATATATATGTTTTCAAACATGCACGATATGCAAATATCAACTCTCATAAACAATGGCCGATGTTTAATAAAATATTTGGGGTGTCTAAATAAGATTTTAATATTATATATATATATATATATATATATATATATATATTGTTACGAATTGGGTCAAAAGGCCCATAACCCGCGAAGTCCAACCCGTTAGAGTAAATCGAACATTGCACCTACGTGCAAGTCAGCCCCGTGTTAGAACCACGAGAAACACTAGAAGGGGGTTGAATAGTGTTTTAAACTTTTTGAGTAATTTTGGAAACCTTGAAATAAACCAACCCATAAAATAAAACAAGTTCAAATAAAACTTAAGATCAAAGTTAATTAAACCGTGCGGAAGATAAGAAAGATAAAATTAATATTCTTTCTACTAAAAGCTTAAGATGATTTTGAATAAACATTTAATTAAGTTGGTTTCAGATAGAAACTGAATTAATTAAAAACATCTCAAAGTATCTTTTGAAGATTATTACAAAGAATATTTTTAGAATCGTTTCTGAATTACTTCAGATGACTGATGATCGTCTGAAGTCTGCTTCTTACTTCTGAACTGAGTTCTTTTCAGACTCATTTCAGAGAGTTATTTCAGAGGTTCTTCAAAGTACATTCTCTGTAATGCTTCAAACGATATGAGAGAGACTTAAGGTTAGTTTATCTTTGAAAACACGTTTTATTGAAATTGTTGAGTTAGAGGTTGATAAAAAAAAACTTTTCAATCCCCTTAGTAAATATGAAGCTAAAAATAAAAGAGTTTAAGGGAAAGAGAACTTAGCCAAGAATTTATCCTGGTTCACCCACTAACCCAGTGAGCTACATCCAGTCCCAGGGCAAACAACCACTGGATTTTCACTATCTGAACTCAGATACAAGTATTCTTTTACACTAGCCTCTTTAGGCTTAACAACAAGTATTCCTTTGTTTTCAACTGCCTCTCCAGGCAGCATATGCAGTATTATTTTACAGACAAGCCTCTCCAGGCTCAACAGCAAGTATTCTTTCTTCCACCAAGCCTCTTCAGGCTCTCAAACACATATAGTGTTTACAAACTGAACTAAGTTTAGGTTTCCATGAAACATAAACTTAATCTCTTCTTGTACTAAAGGTTAACTGAGTACTCCTCAGGATACAATGAATGAATCTAAGTACAATGTTTTACAGAGAATGTATTTTCTTCTAAGCTCTAATTCAACTCTGTATTTTCAGAAGATTGGTTGAATATGATAATTGATTTCCAATGAACCAAACTCTTCTGCGTAATCAGTGATATGCCATGGGTTAAGGATGAATATGATAATACATGGCAGCACTTCTATTTTTCATTCTGAGGAATTGCCTGGCATGGCAACTGCCTCTGGTTAGCAAGAAATGCCAACATCTTCAAATTCAATCTTGAGGCTATTTATATGTTCTGATGAAATATAGTCGTTGAAGATGGTTGATAATACCGTTGAGATGTTGATGATGTGGCTCATATAGCCGTTGTGTAATAGCTTCTCAAACGGTTGCTTCTTCTTAAGCAAAATAAGTGTTCAGACGATCTTGTTCTGACACTTCTATAGATGATCTCCTTTGAGAGATTTCCTTGATATTTTTATGCTTCTTCTTCTCTCTCTTGATTTTCTTCTGCTTTCTTCAGCTTTCCTCTGTTTTCCTTTAGAGTATGTGTGAGTAGGTATCCGTTGGATTTGTCCTTTTGCTTATTTGTATATACTCCTTTTCATTTGCTCCTGACACAGTTTCCTCTTTCTCTTTGAGTGAGGTGTCTTGTCCTAAGGACAATAACTATTGTTGCTATTTCCTCTTTGAATAAAGACATATGATATTATAGTCGTTGAATCATATGGTCTCAGCTTCTGTTGTGGCTTCTTCTATGTTGAAATTTGTCCACATAGTCAGAGAGTTGAGAGTCTTTATTACTTCAAACAGTCAAGTCATTTTGTTCATAGAGTATGTGTTTAGTAAATTCAATCTTCATACTTTCAGAAGGTTGATAAGCTTTCAGATGGTTGCATTGTTTCAGCTTGATGTTTTCAGCTTCAACATATGCTTCTTTCAGATGATAGCTTCAAGCTTATTTTAATCCTTCAGATTGAGATGCTTCAATAAGCTCCTTTCTTCTGGCAAGATGTTTCTTCTTTTCTTCAGACGATCGCGGATCTATTCTTCTTTTCTTCCTATTCTTCTGAGATACAAATGGATAAAGATGTTTTAGTTCAAACATCTTTCTCGTCATTTTGTTGTTCAGTCTTTTGATATGTTCTGGGCAGCAATAGGTCTGTGCATACAATGCTTTTTCGTTGCAGGTGCAGCAGGCGTTGCAGACTTTCCTTATTTGTGCGAAGCTTTTAATCGAGGCAAGAAAGTGGTTTTGACTCTTATGATGAATTAAGTGTATTTCTTGGGTAGAGTGTTCTTCACACATAGCAACGTCTTCAATAGGTCAAACTTTGATTCTGACACATTCATTCTTCAGATACACAGAATGCTTCAGATCAACTTTATATCTTCAGATGATAACCGCTCTTCAGATGGAGTCAAGTCTTCACTATTGTCTTCAAGTCTTCAGACGATGAAAATGCTTCAGATAGACGAGTCTTCTCTTCTCTTCAGACTCTGTGTTATACTTTTCTTCTTTTCAGATTTTGTGCTACTCTTTTCTTCTCTCCAGACGATAGTCTTCAAATCTTCAGATCGTCTTCAGGTCTTCAGACAGTTGACACTTTACTTTAGTCTTCAGGTCTTCAGATAAAGAGTATATTTCAGATAGACAAGTCTTCTCTTCTTTTCAGATTCAGTGCTTTGCTTCATCTTTCTTGTAGATTTCTTCTTTTCAGATCCTGCATTTGTTCTTCTCTTCTGATCTGATCTTCTTCTTCTGATTTGATCTTCTTTTGAACTGTCTTACTTCAGATGGATATTCCAACCTGAAACACAATCAACAAACCGATACCTTTCTCAGTAGAATCTGCTTATATAATCTTATTTGTTAATCATTAAAACCTAAGGATGCTAAGTCTTGAGTCAAGTTTGAATGCTCAAACTGATTTATAGACTTCACATCCCGCTCTATGGAGATAATACCTTAGGGATCAGGGCCCATGGTCCAAATCCCAAGATATTCTCCTATAAATACTGTAGACGTCAGATGTCAGGTACGTATTAATTACACATTATTGATTGTCTTATCTCGGGTCTTCACTGGCTTCGCAAGTACACCCCACCGCCGTTGAGACCCGACATTCGAAATTCAATTAAACCTGCATTCGAGTTTGACATCCTGATCCGGGTTCGACATTCATACACAAACATATATATATACACACTTATTATATGGATAGGTATGCATGTAATTTTTAATTTTAGGAAAAATGTTTGAGGGCATAGCTCCCCCGCTCTAACTAAGCTCTGCCACTGCTCATAAAGTTCAGGCTTCTCTAAAAAGACCTCATGAATAATTTTAATGTATAATTATAAATGATTTTGTAATTATTTGTTTCAAAAGTTGCCACATCTTTGAATTTGAATTATATATTTTTTATTTTTTTTGTGAACTAAGGATATAAAATCATCTCCCATGGGAGTTGCATGAAGTAAGGATTGAGTGAAATCAACCCTAACCTTCATAAGCTCATACATCTAAATTTTATATAGTGTATAGATATCTACAACGGGGTTGGTTCAAGCGGTAATGTTTGATAAAAATTCCCGCGGGGAGAGCTAACCCCACCATGATATGAATGTTCCTAACTCGAACATGATTACCTCTCTCGTGGAGGATACATGTGATTAAACCAAAAAAAATAAAGGCTTTTATTATTTTAATTGAAAAACTCTTATAAATTAAGAGTTAATAAAAAAAAATGGATTTAGTAGCATTATTCTCCTAAGTTCTAACCTATCTGCTTCTTCTAGATACCGGAGGCAGTTTTGACAGGGGGGTCGATGAGAATATGTCAAACTCAATGCCTTTCGAGCACCTTGCTCTTCTCTTTAATTAATCAGTCGTTAGTCTTCTAACTGTAAAATCTTTACTTGACCGGATTGAAAGCCGTCTTACACGGCATGTTTGTCGTAGATTTTGAAAAAAAAAAAAACAAAGAAATTGACTTTGAAAAAATTGTCTAGAATGGTTTTGGGAAATAAAAAGACGTTGCCGGGTATGTTTTACTTCTGTAGTGTTTGTTATCTTTTACATTATATATTTTGGAAACAATGACGAATGAGTAAGATTAAAGTTTTTCAAAAGAAAATAATAAACGGTTAGGATTGTGGACACACAAAGGCCAAGGGCTAAGATTTGACTGAGTGGTGATGGAAAGGTGTACTTAGATAATAATCATACTTTAGAGATAAATTAAGGAGATTTTAAAGTTGATGATAGTGATTCACAATCGACAAAATATTAGTGTGTATTTGGTTTGACGTTGAATCTGATGAAACTCAATTTTAGATTTTCTAACACAACTATTTCTAACGTTAAAATTGTGAATTTATCACGTTTCTAACGTTAAACCAAATATGTTCAAAGAAGAATAAGGAAGCTCCTTAATACATGTTTGATTTAGGCTTGAATTTCCAAATGCAAAATAAATCACATTACTAGTCTTTTCCCTCAAATTTATTCAAGTACTTATTCTTAATTTTGATTAAAGTATAAGAGCATAACATGAAGACAATCTCTCTTTAACAGTCACATCTTATAACCATCCCTATGATGCATACCCGAATGTTTCCAAATGCACATTCTACTGCACATGATTTATGTACTTGGGCTTTGTTTTATATTTTTTTTTTTTTCAATTCTGTATCCCATCTCATTCCCTCTTTTTTGGTCTTTTAGGAATTACCAAACTGAGAGCCCAATCCTCATTCCTCAAGGTACACATGTAAAGGAAAACAGTAGAATTAAGAATACTACATCTAGTCCAAAGATAAATACAAGGATTAATGAAATATACATGACAAATCTTATGATACACACAAGGCCTTAATTAGATCAATAAATGAAAGTATATAATTAAAAAGATAACATGGAAGTAAATCATCATCTGGTGGCAGCATGCATGTAGCAGACACCAAACACATAGTGAAGATATAAGATAACTGGAAAGTTTGATATCTTTTTGTCAGTTTTACAAACAACTTTTTTTGTGAGGCAAATAGGGTAGAAGGAAGAAGACACAACAGGGTAAAAGCTACAATAAAACATACTTGTTTTAGAGGGGGTTAATTTCTTCATGATCTTATCATGTTTGACACTGAGAAGAAGCACTGAAAGAAGGAGCTACAACAACAGAAGAATAAACCTTTGAACTTCCAAATGAAATTCCACTACACCCAGTACCTTCTTCAGGAATGAAGCAAACTATAGTTTCCTCAACAAGTGTGTGATCTTCATCTCTCATGTTCTGATTTTTCCAAGGCATGACTGTGGTGGAATAAACAGATGATGAGTGAAGTGCATGGTTCTTCATGACTGCATGCTTAAGAATCTGGTATGCCCTGGGATTCTTTCCCAAAATGCTGCAATCTTCCTCATGAGTGTTTATGATTCCTGGGTTTGGAAAGTTTGTTTTGGCATTTCTTCCTCTAAGAAGCCTTGCAGCACAGTCATAAGCCAGGGCAGCCTCTTCTGCTCTGTCAAAAGTCCCTAACCACAGCCTTAGTTTCTGTGAAGAGTCCTTGATCTCAGCAATCCATCTTCCTGAAGGCCTTTGTCTCACTCCTAGAAACTTTTTCTGACTCTTGTTTGTTATTTTTGGAATCTTCATAATACTCCCTTCTCTCTTCTCATCATATTCAAGAGGCATCAAAGAGAGATTCTTGTTTTGTTTTTGAGATTGGTGTGGAAATTTTGAGGTGTCTATGTTTTCCATGAGAGTAGGAGAAAGGGTTGGTTTCTACTTTGGTGATATGTATGTCAATGATAACTAACAAAAAGGCCTTTGATGTAACAACAAGGTAGTGATGAAGAGAATAACATGCTGTTTGTCAGATTTGGGTTTGTTTCCTTCTCCAAAGGTAATATTATCTTATATATAAAAAAATTAATGATCAATAAAAGAGAAGAATTGTTAGAATCTTACCAGAAAGAAATTTTTTTGAAAGGCATCTGATTGGTTCAAATTGGAAACATCTAGAGATTAAATTGTGATAAACATAACTAAAATGTGGGTTTTAAGTAGAATGAGTGAATAGATACAAGGTTTAGATGAAGGTTTATTTTCTTGTCTGTGAAGGAAACCAAAAATAAGACAAGTCTTTCTTTATAGCTCCTCCCACCTACTCCCACACACCAAAACTCAGACATTCGCATAAGGAGAAATTTTAACTTTCAAGGTACTTTTAGAGTAATACTCTCAATGAATATGAGAGTTGATTCAGGGTCTGTTTGGTTTATAGTTGAGTAAAATTGATTTTGATAGATTTATAAAATCAATGACTGTAGATGAATAATACACGATTTACAAAATACGTTGGACAGAAGTGATTTAAAATCAATTCTAACGGAATTGATTCTAACTGTTACAAACCGGTAACCAAACAATGCTTAAAATTTTACTGAATAATTTTTTAAATTTAATCCAACCACATGTATATATGATATGAATATGCAATCCACATATTGTGCTTTTACTAAACTGAGTGCATAGTACATAAAAACTTCCATTGAAAGCCACATTTGTGTATAGTATATATGCATTTGTGTGTGTATGGAATTCCATGGTGATTGATTTCCTTCTATAGAGCTATAGTTCAAGTTGCTGAATAAAAAACCAAGGGAATTAGCTGATGTAAGCTACTTTTATTCTGATTAATATAATTGGAAATCATCTTTTTGCTTAACTAGTACCTCTAGAGGCAAAACTCCAACAGCCTCCAAACAAATTTCACACCTCAAAAGTCCGAAAACAAACAGAACCCACATGTTTCTTTTAACGTCATGCTTAAATTAAAAACTAATATTGAACATTTGTCACATAATGTGTGTCTTTGTTGTCATTGTTAGTTCCTCCAAAGTATGCTATTCATAGTTATAAAAATAACCTCTCAATTCTGGCGCACTGATATTCTCAGATGAATCAGTGGGTAGCTTTCTTGTTGGATTATCTTAAGTTCTGTTTATATCCTTTTTAATTTTTTTTGCCAATCCTTTTTTATATGTGATTAATTGTATATTTTTGTTTAGATTCTGATTAAATTAAATGACCAACAATAATTCTATTCCAATCACTGGCATATATCCCAAAGAGAAAGCATGCTGAGCCTTTTTTAAGGTAATATATTTCTTATCCAGCATTAACTTGGATCTACCATTAAAACGTGATTTTGATATAAACCAATCATACACTAATTATAAACAGTAGAAAGGAATGATATGGGTTGGTGCCAAGGTTCATACCAAACCTGTTGTTGTTGCAAGCAAAACTGCCTTGTCTTGTTTCCTTAAGGTTGTGATATTTGCTGGGGCAGTGACTTGATACGAAGGGATAGCAATTTCATAATTTTATGCACCATCCAAAGTGACTAATACCAAAACGGCAAAACTTCAAATGAATAGTCAAGATCACAGTGTTGGTCAAGTAAACTCTAAAACTGAAATTTTGTCTTTAAAATATGATAGCTTTGGAACCATATGCAAGCCAATATTACAGTAACTTATAACTGATCACAAGCTCATATTCATCACCTTGATTTGTACTGAAGTTTTGGGCTTCAGCTTGTTGTACTGAAAAGGGGGAGGGAAGCCCAATAAGTAGGTACCCCTTCACTGCCCAAATGGCCTTAGCTCATGAGGACACTCCACATTCTTGTCTTGTAATTGGATTTCACACCTCATCACTTGTGAGCCTGTCCACTCTAGCATAATTAGGTAGAGCAATGCCAAACAATCAGTTAAATGAATTATAATCACACATATAGATTAAAGTTTGGACTGCAATGAGAATATTATTAGAATTTCTATTCTCCACCATTGAGAATGCCACGTGGAGTGGTGATAGTGTTGGAGCCTCAAATGTAGATGCTGCATAGGTGGACATAAAGTGCCAATTAGTAAAGCTCTTTGGATTTCAGCCACGCAATCTCTGATCACACAAGTCCACTTCCTTCATCTATCATCAACGAGTCTCTCGAGCTGAGAGCAACTGGCAACAGCCACCAACAATGGAGATTACTGCCATGGCTTCAACCACTCCAAGACCTTCTCTTCCAGCTCCTTCCACTTCACCTCACACTGTTAGCACCTTCTGCAAGAGACCCTCTCACATATCACTACCAACCTCAACAGCCATTTCACTTCTTGCCCTTTTTGCCCCTCCCAATGAAGCCAAAGCCGCTGTTAGCATCTCCAAGGACCAGATTGTCTCTTCTCTCACCCAAGTAAATTCCCACTCTGCATTGGAGATTCAGATTATAAAGTTGGAAACTTTCAGCAATTTCCTTCAATTTGCACGCATGCCCAGTAACTGGAATTGCATTTTTTTTTTCTTTTTGTTAATTTCTGAATTTATTTATAGGTGGAGCAAACGATTGATCAGGTTCAGGAGGTGGGTTCGAGTTTCTTCGACACGGCACAGCGTGTTGCTGAAGCTATAGGGAATGCTTTGAAGCCTGGCATTGAAACGGCGTTGCCAATTGTGCAGCAGGCAGGGGAAGAGGCCTTGAAAATTGCTTCTCCAGCTATCTCTGAGGCCTCCAAGAAGGCACAAGAAGCACTCCAAAGCTCTGGTGTTAATACTGAACCTGTTCTCACTGCTGCTAAGGTTTGTTTATTTGGGTCTTTCTATGTTATTTGAGGCTAAATTTCTGTGGTTAAGCTTTGTTTGATAGTGACATTTGCTACTCTTTCGCTAAATAGAAATGTTAGTTAACATTTGGGAGGATATAAACTTTTGCAGTGTTGATTTTGGTTCCTACTTGAGGAATTAATGTATTAATGTGCTAAATAAATTTTTGGGGTTGCAAAAACATTCCCCTTGAAACACTGGTGGATGGAAACCAATCATGGGGTTTGAGGTCTCAGTTGTACCAACCACACCCTAAATGTGGATAAATGGTTTTAACATTTTGTTAAGCTATTGTTCAGTATTCAACCTTTAAACTGCTAAGTGCCTTTGGGGACATTTAAATTGATATAGAGCCTGTTTGGGTGGAACTTCTGCAAAAGTACTTCTAGGTAAAAAAAATAACATGAATCAAAGATGTCAAATGCATTTAACTTCTTCATAAGTTAAAATTAGTTATTTTTAGAGAAGTTAAATGGGAGAACTTTTGGAGGAGGTGGTCAACAAAGACTAATTTTAACTTATGGATAAGTTAAATACATTTGACCTATTTGATTCATGTTATTTTTTTCATCTAGAAGTACTTCTGTAGAAGTTCCACCCAAACAGGCTCATATTTTCCTTTGAACTTGACAAGTTCTTTTGGTGGTTTTCCCATAATGGTGTGTGTTTGATTTTCAATTTTCATCAAAACCATGTTATATATATAAATCCAAGCCAACACTACTAAGAGTGACGTTGGTCCGGATCCACGTTTGTAACGTGATTTTTATGCAAACCAAACATGTTATAAGAGCTTTGTAGAACCTATTGAGCTTGCTTAGGCAAAGTAAAAGAATTTGCATTTCAGCTTTCAAGGAGAAGTCTTTACCGTTTTGGTAATTTTCTTGCTATTTAAAGAGCCAAGTTTATCAACCTGATTGAGATACTCTCTTTGATTTCAGACAGTGGCAGATGCTGCACAACAAACGACCAAGGTGATTGAAGGTGCCAAGCCAATTGCTTCATCAACAGTGGAAACTATATCTTCTTCAGATCCTACCGTGATTGCGGGAACAGCTGGAGCACTATTTATTGCATACCTCTTGCTTCCTCCTATCTGGTCTACCATCTCCTTTAATCTCCGTGGTTACAAAGGTACCTTAAACATGTCCTCATACAAATTACTTACACAAAATCATTGCATTGATGATTTTTCAAGCTCCACAACCATAATATGAAGTAATTGATGTAAAAAAACAGTATTTTTCTTTTAAGGCTAATACTTCTGCTTTTGTTACTATGCAGGAGACTTGACACCAGCTCAAACACTTGATCTGATATCAACACAAAACTACATTTTGATTGATATTAGGTCAGAGAAAGATAAGGATAAGGCTGGTATCCCTCGCCTTCCCTCTAGTGCTAAAAACAAGATGATTCCCATTCCGTAAGTTACACTTATTTTTTGATTTACTGTGTGTTTGGTTTCATCAAAATCACTTTTTTCAAACATGGATCCAGACCAACGCTACTCAGCGTTGACTCTGTTCTATGTTTAAAACAAGTGTAAACCAAACATGCCTTGAATTTTGTCAACTGAACAAGCACCTAGCATCATTTGTTGAGTTGTTGTCACTTTTAACTCAGTTTGGAAGAACTGCCAAACAAGCTAAGAGGACTGGTCAGGAATGTGAAGAAAGTGGAAGCTGAAATAGCAGCTTTGAAGATTTCATATCTCAAGAAAATCAACAAAGGCACCAACATTGTGATCTTGGACTCGTGGGTTTCCTTCCAAGTCTATCAACCCTGCTTTATCATTCATAGCATGTTTAGTTTGGGGCAAAATCATGTTATAAACGTGGATCCAGTCTAACGCTACTCTGAGTAGCTATTGCTCGAATCCACGTTCATAGAATGATTTTGCAGTAAACCAAACACACTATTAGTCCGTGGTGGATTCTATTTTTCTTATTAATTCTTTGCTTTTTGGATACTATTAGGTACTCAGACTTGGCAAAAATAGTTGCAAGGACACTAACGGGACTTGGTTTTAAGAACACGTGGATTGTTGCTGATGGGTTTTCTGGAAGCAAAGGGTGGTTACAGAGTAGATTAGGAACAGATTCATATAACTTTTCGTTTGCAGAGATTCTGTCACCATCCAGAGTCATCCCTTCTGCTGTGAGAGGTTTAGGTACAACTAGTGGGAAACTTCTTCCTGGGGCTGACTGAACCATCTCAAATGTATAGAAGAAATCTCTCTAGTCTTGTGCATCATCCAAATTTTTTATTTGATTAATTTCCATAATTATCTCATCAATGTCAAATCCTTTTTAACCTCTTCCATGTGTGCACGTTTTGAGTGGCTAATTCCCCTAACTAATGCTAAAAAGCAGTACCCTTCATATTGGATGCATTTTGCAGGAAATAGAGGATTGATCTTTTTTAGGGGGAAATTTACCAGATAGAATCCCAAAGTCTTTTTTAAGGTTAAATTAATTAATACGTAGATTCATGTAGTTTTAATAATTTTTTAATTAAATCCTTCTAGTTTTGATAATTATTATTGGTTAGCGTTGAATAGTGCAAAACATTTGTAGAATTAATTTTAAATCATTTCTATCCAAAATCAACCATTCACTTTAAAATCAATTCTATTGTAAAATGTGCACTAAATCCCATTCTCTGATCACACTTCATAGAAACCCTCATGCAAAATGTGGAAAACTGAAAAATCGTAGAGATTGTTAACAATTTGCTACGTGATCTTCTTCATTTTCTACTTAAAACTTAAAAAAATTGCTTTTTCTTTTGGTGCGGCTTGATTGGTGGTAGCTGTTGTTGGAGGCTGGTTTGGTCTCTGTGAAGCATAGGGTTTTATTTATTTATTGGCAGGTAGGTAGTATAACGATTGATTGGCACACTCAATTCTTGATACATCAGAAGTTAAAAGAGAGCTTCCTAACCATCCAATTAACCAGTTACTTACTTTAATTGGATACACATATCCCATTCTTTTAGTTGATGTGAGATTTTTTTATCCATCAATTTGAATACACTTATTTTGTACCAACAATTCAACAAAGGATTTTTCTTAAGAAAAAGACTACTAACAACACATTATTTATAATCATGTATCCGTACACTTATAAATTCCTCACCTCCTTTACCTCATTTATTTCTTTCTTCTCAATAACATTATTTATCATATTTTTCTTTTTTATTATTATTTTTCTCCTTTTTTATGAGATGTATACATCTCAACAAGTGTGATGATCTTTATTCCATTCTTTATTATTTTTCCAACCCATTATTTATTACAAAGTGAAACTCATGATATTAGTCTTATTAATATGGGTTTCACTCTCTATTCAATGGATAGGTGAAATTTATCTAAATTTTACTCAATAATAAAAAGTGTGTTAGAAAAATAATTCTTGTGTGAATACATGTGAAGACAGCCAATCAAAAACTTTAATTGAATTTAAATAAGAATAAAAAACATCAATGACTTATTTTAATATTATATTGAATTCTTGATTATATATATATATATATATATAAAGTTTATAAACATTGTGTTCATGTAAAAATTACTTGTGTTAAAACATATGTTATTAAATTTTTTATTCTTAGACTAAAAAAATGAATGACACTTCAGCCTAATAAAATGTTATAAATTTACAAACATGTGAGTTATTTTTGACCTATTTTACATCTAATATAAATTTCAACCTTTTTTATAAAATTTAAATATTACTCCCTCAATGAGTATCTTTTAAGATAATAAACACACAATTTAAGAAATATAATTAACAGATTATTTATATTAAATTATTATTTAATTCAACAGTATACTATTTATTATTTCAACATATATTATCTCTTCATAATTATCTTTTATTAGTCAAATCAATGAAAATAATAATATAATTGATAAAAAATATTTACATTATCTTAAAATTTTTAAACTGGTAAATATTAATAATAAATATGATAAAAATAATGTTTCATGCTCATCTACTTGTTGGTATGTATAAATTTTAAATCAGTAAACATAACAGAATTTATAAAGAAAATAAGTGTTCCGTAATATTTTTTTTTTATACACATAAACTCAACTCAAGTACATACTTGAGAGATTTTAAATTCTTTTCACTTGATGCAATACATATTACTGAAAGAGAAATTAAAATTATATTTGTACATCATATAATATATATGATATAATAATAAGAAAAAAGTATACAATATAATAAATGATGTAATAAAATGAAAATAATATGTTATATGAATTATTATATATACTCATAGTATATTAATAAAAATATTCAAGGTCATATTAACGTTCTCTTTGTTAAATGGTTCACACCAAAAAATGGAACAAATATTTCAAGGAAAAAAAAACATTATGAAAATAATATATCAAAAGGCTTTGCAATTTGCATATTGCAGTCTGCGCACGGGTGCGTACCCTAGCAGGAAGTGGATTACGCTAAAATACACAAGTAATCTCTTGCTCCGACCTGCTGCAACGTTCCATTTTCAGACGAGCCTACCATGCTATTATTCAATTAGGGTTTCAAATTCAATCACTCAACATGGTCGCTCTTTCGCTTTCAACTCCCAATTTCTCCACCGCCTTCCTCGGCAAAAAATTGTACCCTCTCTCTCTCTCTCTCTCTCTCTCTCCACGAATTCGTAGTTTCCCTATCCACGATTGGTTAATTGGATTTATTTTCAGATTAATCGCTATTTATTTGTTTTTATTTTAATGGTTTCGAATTCACCAATCGTTTATCTTCCTGAATTTGGCTTTGTTTAGGCCCCTCCGAGAAAATACGGGGAAGCTGACAAACTTTCCCGATGTTTCATTTCGCACAAGATGCGCGGTGGACACGCCCTATGGAGGTATCACCTTACTTGTTTCATCATTTAATTAATTCATGTGGATGTGTGAATAGTTACTTGGCTGAGAAAACGATGAACACTAGTTAGTTACTGATTGTGTATGAACAAGTGGCCAATATTGGTCAAATCAATTGTGTTATCTACATGACCAAATTATTAGGTTTTAGTATTACTTTTAGGGGTATATGTATGCTTTATTTTTGCATAATATCCTATTCACTATCCATTAATCTTACTTAGCTCTTACAGAGTGCCAATTAAAATTGTAATTGCCTTCCGGAAGGTTCTTGTTTTATTTTTCTTACTTTCATTGAATGAAGGCGGTGTATCTAAAACTGTGATCTTTTAGCACTCTTGTCCTGCATCTGTTTGAGTTTCAAATTCCTGTATTTTGTTTAAAATGCATCGGCTTTTTGTTTTGCATTAGTTGCAAGTAAACGGGGAAGGTTTGTGTTTACTAATAAATGGAAGCAAGGTCTATCATGAGCATCTGCTGCCAGTGAGCCTTGTCTCAGCTGTCACTATACTTGTGGGTAAAGGTAGAAATGACCTACTTGGGTC